>CM050166.1:25223654-25823654 GCA_027410445.1 Discoglossus pictus | reverse complement strand
TCTCTGTTCTGTGTGTGTCTATCTCTCTCACTCTCTCTTATGTGTCTCTCTCTCTCTCCTGTGTGTTTCCCTCTCTGTCCTGTGTATCTCTCTCTCTCTCCAATGTCTCTCTCTCTTCTGTCTGTCTCTCCCCTGTGTCTCTCTCTGTCCTGTGTGTGTCTTTCTCTCTATGTGTCCTTTATGTGTCTCTCTCTGTCCTATGTCTCTCTCTGTTCTGTGTGTGTCTCTCTCTTTTCTGTGTGTCTCTCTCTATGTCATGTGTCTCTCTCTGTACTGTGTGTGTGTCTCTCTCTCTCTGTTCTGTTTCTCTCTCTCTCTCTCTCTCTGTTCTGTGTGTCTCTCTCTCTCTCTTCAGTCTCTCTCTGTTCTGTGTCTCTCTCTCTCTGTCCTATGTCTCTCTCTGTTCTGTGTGTCTATCTCTCTCTCTCTCTCTCCTGTCTCTCTCTCTCTTCTGTCTCTCTCTCTCTCTCTCTCTCTTCTGTCTCTCTCTGTCCTGTGTGTCTCTCTGCCATTTGTGTTTCTCTCTCTGTCCTTTGTGTGTCTCTCTCTCTGTCCTGTCTCTCTCTTCTGTCTCTCTGTCCTGTTTGTCTCTCTGCCCTTTGTGTTTCTCTCTGTTCTGTGTGTGTCTATCTCTCTCACTCTCTCTTATGTGTCTCTCTCTCTCTCCTGTGTGTTTCCCTCTCTGTCCTGTGTATCTCTCTCTCTCTCTCCTATGTCTCTCTCTCTTCTGTCTGTCTCTCCCCTGTGTCTCACTCTCTGTCCTGTGTGTGTCTTTCTCTCTATGTGTCCTTTATGTGTCTCTCTCTGTCCTATGTCTCTTTCTGTTCTGTGTGTGTCTCCCTCTTTTCTGTGTGTGTCTCTCTCTCTATGTCCTGTGTCTCTCTCTGTACTGTGTGTGTGTCTCTCTCTCTCTGTTCTGTTTCTCTCTCTCTCTCTCTCTCTCTGTTCTGTGTGTCTCTCTCTCTCTCTTCAGTCTCTCTCTGTTCTGTGTCTCTCTCTCTCTGTCCTGTGTCTCTCTCTCTCGGTTCTGTGTGTCTATCTCTGTGTCCTGTGTCTCTCTCTCTGTTATGTGTGTCTATCTCTCTCCTATGTGTTGCTCTCTCCTGTGTGTCTCTCCCTCTTCTGTCTCTCTCTCTCTCTGTCCTGTGTGTGTCTCTCTCTCTGTTCTCTGTGTGTCTATCTATCTCTCTCTCCTATGTCTCTCTCTCTTCTCTCTCTCTCTCTTCTGTTTGTCTCTCTCTCTTCTGTCTCTCTCTGTTCTGTGTGTCTCTCTCTCTCTTCTGTCTCTCTCTGTTCTGTGTCTCTCTCTGTCCTGTGTCTCTCTCTCTCGGTTCTGTGTGTCTATCTCTCTGTCCCGTGTCTCTCTCTCTGTGTTATGTGTGTCTCTCTCTCTGTTCTGTGTGTGTCTATCTCTCTCCTATGTGTCGCTCTCTCCTGTGTGTCTCTCCATCTTCTGTCTATCTCTCTATCTCCTATGTCTATCTCTCTCTCTCTTTCTGTCCCATGTGTGTCTTTCTCTCTGTTTCCTTTGTGAGCCACTCTCTCTCTCTGTCCTATGTCTCTCTCTGTTCTGTGTGTCTATCTCTCTCTCTCTCTCTCCTGTCTCTCTCTCTCTCTTCTGTCTCTCTCTCTCTCTCTCTCTTCTGTCTCTCTCTGTCCTGTGTGTCTCTCTGCCATTTGTGTTTCTCTCTCTGTCCTTTGTGTGTGTCTCTCTCTGTCCTGTCTCTATCTTCTGTCTCTCTCTCTCTCTCTTCTGTCTCTCTCTCTGTCCTGTGTCTCTCTCTGTCGTTTGTGTTTCTCTCTCTGTCCTTTGTGTGTCTCTCTCTGTCCTGTGTGTCTATCTCTCTCTTCGCTCTCTGTCTCTCTCTCTGTCCTTTGCGTCTCTATCTGTCCTGTGTGTGTCTCTCTCTCTCTGTCCTGTGTGTCTATATCTCTGTCCTTTCTCTCTCTCTCTCGGTTCTGTGTGTCTCTCTCTGTTCTGTGTGTGTGTCTCTCTCTCTGTTCTGTGTGTGTTTCTTTCTGTCCTGTGTCTCTCTCTCTCTGTTATGTCTCTCTCTCTGTTCTGTGTGTGTCTGTCTCTCTCCTATGTGTTGCTCTCTCCTGTGTGTCTCTCCCTCTTCTGTCTCTCTCTCTCTGTCCTGTGTGTGTCTCTCTCTCTGTTCTCTGTGTGTCTATCTCTCTCTCTCTCTCTCTCCTATGTCTCTCTCTCTCTTCTCTCTCTCTTCTGTTTTTCTCTCTCTCTTCTTTCTCTCTCTCTCTGTCCTGTGCGTTCTCTCTCTCTCTGTTCTGTGTGTGTCTATCTATCTATCTCTCCTATGTCTCTCTCTCTCTCTTCTCTCTCACCTGTGTGTCTCTCTCTCTGTCCTGTGTGTATCTTTCTTTCCTTTGCGAGCCACTCTATCTGTCCTATGTCTCTCTCTGTGCTGTGTGTCTATCTCTCTCTCTCTTTCTCTCCTGTCTCTCTCTCTCTCTCTCTCTCTTCTGTCTCTCTCTGTCCTGTGTGTCTCTCTTTCCTTTGTGTTTTTCTCTCTGTCCTTTGTGTGTCTCTCTCTGTCCTGCGTGTCTATCTCTCTTTTCTGTCTCTCTCTCTCTGTCCTTTGTGTCTCTATCTGTCCTGTATCTTTCTCTCTGTCATGTCTCTCTCTCTCTGCTGTCTCTCTCTGTCTCTCTTCTCTCTCTCTCTCCTGTGTCTCTCTCTCTCTTCTGTCTCTCTCTGTCCTGTGTGTCTCTTCCCCTTGTGTTTCTCTCTCTGTCCTTTGTGTGTCTCTCTCTCTGTTCTTTCTCTCTCTTCTGTCTCTCTCTCTCTCTTCTGTCTCTCTGTCCTGTTTGTCTCTCTGCCCTTTGTGTTTCTCTCTGTTCTGTGTGTGTCTATCTCTCTCACTCTCTCTTATGTGTCTCTCTCTCTCTCCTGTGTGTTTCCCTCTCTGTCCTGTGTATCTCCCTCTCTCTCCAATGTCTCTCTCTCTTCTGTCTGTCTCTCCCCTGTGTCTCTCTCTGTCCTGTGTGTGTCTTTCTCTCTATGTGTCCTTTATGTGTCTCTCTCTGTCCTATGTCTCTCTCTGTTCTGTGTGTGTCTCTCTCTTTTCTGTGTGTCTCTCTCTATGTCATGTGTCTCTCTCTGTACTGTCTCTCTCTCTCTCTCTGTTCTGTCTCTCTCTGTTCTGTGTGTCTCTCTCTCTCTCTTCTGTCTCTCTCTGTTCTGTGTCTCTCTCTGTCCTGTGTCTTTCTCTCTCGGTTCTGTGTGTCTATCTCTCTGTCCCGTGTCTCTCTCTCTCTGTTATGTGTGTCTTTCTCTCTGTTCAGTGTGTGTCTATCTCTCTCCTATGTGTCGCTCTCTCCTGTGTGTTTCTCCCTCTTCTGTCTATCTCTCTATCTCCTATGTTTATCTCTCTCTCTGTCCTGTGTGTGTCTTTCTCTCTGTTTCCTTTGTGAGCCACTCTCTCCCTGTCCTATGTCTCTCTCTGTTCTGTGTGTGTCTGTCTGTCTCTCTCCTATGTGTTGCTCTCTCCTGTGTGTCTCTCCCTCTTCTGTCTCTCTCTCTCTGTCCTGTGTGTGTGTCTCTCTCTGTTCTCTGTGTGTCTATCTATCTCTCTCTCTCTCCTATGTCTCTCTCTCTTCTCTCTCTCTTCTGTTTTTCTCTCTCTCTTCTCTCTTTCTCTCTCTGTCCTGTGTGTTCTCTCTCTCTCTGTTCTGTGTGTGTCTATCTATCTATCTCTCCTATGTCTCTCTCTCTCTCTTCTCTCTCACCTGTGTGTCTCTCTCTCTGTCCTGTGTGTATCTTTCTTTCCTTTGCGAGCCACTCTATCTGTCCTATGTCTCTCTCTGTGCTGTGTGTCTATCTCTCTCTCTCTCTCCTGTCTCTCTCTCTCTCTCTCTTCTGTCTCTCTCTGTCCTGTGTGTCTCTCTTTCCTTTGTGTTTTTCTCTCTGTCCTTTGTGTGTCTCTCTCTGTCCTGCGTGTCTATCTCTCTTTTCTGTCTCTCTCTCTGTCCTTTGTGTCTCTATCTGTCCTGTGTCTTTCTCTCTGTCATGTCTCTCTCTCTCTGCTGTCTCTCTCTGTCTCTCTTCTCTCTCTCTCCTGTGTCTCTCTCTCTCTTCTGTCTCTCTCTCTCTTCTGTCTCTCTCTGTTCTGTGTGTGTCTCTCTCTTTTCTGTGTGTCTCTCTCTATGTCATGTGTCTCTCTCTGTACTGTCTCTCTCTCTCTCTCTCTCTCTGTTCTGTCTCTCTCTGTTCTGTGTGTCTCTCTCTCTCTTCTGTCTCTCTCTGTTCTGTGTCTCTCTCTGTCCGGTGTCTCTCTCTCTCGGTTCTGTGTGTCTATCTCTCTGTCCCGTGTCTCTCTCTCTCTGTTATGTGTGTCTTTCTCTCTGTTCAGTGTGTGTCTATCTCTCTCCTATGTGTCGCTCTCTCCTGTGTGTCTCTCCCTCTTCTGTGTATCTCTCTATCTCCTATGTTTATCTCTCTCTCTCTGTCCTGTGTGTGTCTTTCTCTCTGTTTCCTTTGTGAGCCACTCTCTCTCTGTCCTATGTCTCTCTCTGTTCTGTGTGTCTATCTCTCTCTCTCTCTCCTGTGTCTCTCTCTCTCTTCTCTCTCTCTCTTCTGTCCTTTCTGTGTCTCTCTCTCTGTCCTATCTCTCTCTTCTGTCTCTCTCTCTCTCTCTTCTGTCTCTCTCTCTGTCCTGTGTGTCTCTCTGTCCTTTGTGTTTCTCTCTCTGTCCTTTGTGTTTCTCTCTCTGTCCTGTGTGTCTCTCTCTTCTCTCTCTCTCTCCCTGTCCTTTGCGTCTCTATCTGTCCTGTGTCTCTCTCTCTGTCCTGTGTGTCTATCTCTCTCTCTCTCTCTCTCCTCTCTCTCTCTCTTCTGTCTCTGTCTCTCTCTCTCTCTCTCTTCTGTCTCCCTCTGTCCTGTGTGTCTCTCTGTCCTTTGTGTGTCTCTCTCTGTCCTGCGTGTCTATCTCTCTCTTCTGTCTCTCTCTCTCTGTCCTTTGTGTCTCTATCTGTCCTTTGTCTCTCTCTCTGTCATGTCTCTCTCTCTCTTCTGTCTCTCTCCCTCTTCTGTCTCTCTCTCTCTCTTCTGTCTCTCTCTCTGTCCTTTGTGTCTATCTCTCTCTTCTGACTCTCTCTTTCTCTCTCTCTGTCCTTTGTGTCTCTCTCTGTCCTGAGTGTCTATCTCTCTGTCCTGTCTCTCTCTCTCTCTCTATCTCTCTCCTGTCTCTCTCTCTGTCCTGCGTGTCTATCTATCTCTCTGTCATGTCTCTCTCTATCTCTCTCATGTCTCTCTCTCTGTCCTGTGTGTCTATCTCTCTGTCATGTCTCTCTCTCTGTCCTGTGTGTCTCTCTGTCCTTTGTATATCTTTCTCTCTCCTATGTGTCTCTCTCTCTCTGTCCTGTCTCTCTCTCTCTCCTGTCTCTCTCTCTGTCCTGTGTGTCTATCTCTCTCTTCTGTCTCTCTCTTCTGTCTCTCTCTCTGTCCTGTGTGTCTCTCTGTCCTTTGTATAACTCTCTCTCTCTCCTATGTGTCTCTCTCTCTCTCTGTCCTGCGTCTGTCTCTCTCTCCTGTGTCTGTCTCTCTCTCCTGTCTCCTCCCAAGCTGCGTAATTGCGGCGGTGATCGTCGTACTGTACGTGCAGGCGTTACAGACAGATTGGTAAATATTATAGTGGATAACTTTAAAACAAGAATACCTTAATACAACGGCAAAAACACGGAAGAGCGAATATTACAGGGAAATTACGCTACAAAAATAAATCCACATATAAAAGTGAGCATTCTGTGCCAAGAGGTTTTCAACTTAGACGTTAGAAGAAAAAAAAAGATTCTAACTTAAAGAAAGAAAATGGTTCTTAATAGAAAGGGTTAAACTGTGGAATTCTCTACCAAAGGAGGTTGTGACAGCAAATTTGAAAGAAAAGTTCAAAAAGCAGTTGTATATACTTTTGAATAAAGAGGGCATTCAGGGAGTTTTAATCCAGGGATGAATTTTGATTTGCCGGTATCTAGGACCAAGGATTGTTTTTTAGATTTGGCTATAGCAGTGATTCCCACCCACTCCTCAAGGACATCTATACTGGTCATGATTTAGGTTTACCACAGTGTGAAGACAGATAATGCAATTAGTATTCTGGAATCTATAATTGCAAATTGATGGATTCTACAGCAGCATTATTGCACATAAAAGGTAATAAATTAGAGGATATCTTTATAACTTTGAATTTTAAAATATTTGGCTTATTGTAAGTGTAGTTTTTTAATACAGTTTATTTTAATTCTCCCCCTTTAATAGCGGAGATTTACTAAGCAACTGGCTGCTATGGAATTTTTTTCTGTTGTTCAGTCGTTTCCGACTCTACGTGATCTCATGGACCATAACATACCAGGCACATCTTTATGTCCAAGGTCATGCTGATCGACTTGTTATTCATGCCAGAAATACTGGAGTTCCTTGTCCAGTGGGCCACAACAAACAGCTCTTGGTATTCCTAGATGGTGTCCAATCCAAGTACTGACCAGACCCAATCCTGCTCGGCTTCAGGGTGTTGTGACCTCTTGGTTCCCTGACTTGGAATCAAACCCAGGTTACAGTGCTGAATGCACCAATTCCAAACCACTGGACCACCAAGGAATGCTGGTGCCATATTTTCGGTGAGTTAACTTGCCTATGCAGCCCTTTACATCTCTCCGTTATGTTTGGCTTAGGATAAAAGTCAATGTGCTAAATTTATTTTTGACCCACTTTATAGTGCTATGCAACATTTCGGAGCAACAAATAATAGTAATAATCATAAATAATAATAATAAAGGAACATACAAAGATAACCCAACATGTTGGATTATTTTCTCGGGTAGGATATTACAGTGAGAGGTTTAATTTTATTTTCATGCCTAAAATGTATTTTAATGCGGAGTTAATCCTTGAAAAACACAAATATACAGTGAAATGTACAGGACATTAGGCTACATCACTTAAACAAGTTTTTAATTAGCACATTAAAAACAGCTCACCTTTATAGCAGGCAGCGGGGTGTCTGTGAAACGCACCTTGATTATTCCTGAATAACACCAGTTTAGACTTGCCGGTCTCCTACATATTATAGCAGCATTATTGTCTCTTGGGAAAGTTTGATGTCAGATTTAATATAAAAGTCACAGATTTACTTAAATTCTAAGGGCCTCATTCTATTAGCGGCCGCAGCCGCTGCGGGGCCGCAAGGACCGGCCGCAAGCTATTCGGTTATTCTATTCCCTTACGGCCGGAGGCTCCGGCAGGCTTGCGGCCGGTGCCTTGCTATCTCTTGCGGCCGCTCGCGCCGGAGGAAATCCTTTGATCTTAAACGGCCGCAAGAGATTTGCAATTCAATTCCTCCGGGAAACCTCTCTGCAAGGCTAAAAGCGAGCCGCAGCTTACTTGCAGGAAAGAGGTCCCGCTAGCACCAATTAAGCACATAAAATAGCTCAAATAAAGCCATCCTGCACTTTGAGAAGACTATAAAGGGATTTTAGGTGTTAGAAAAAATAGCACATAATTATCCTGTACTCAAATCCGTAAAATATTTTATTTTTAATATCCGTAAAATATCCATGTAAAAAGTCCAGAGTGCTTGGAGCACCTCAGACACACCCACGCCGCAGCCGGAAAATAAACAGTTAATTTGAACTCGGGTTTGGGCAGATGTGCAAGCTTGAGAGTGGGTTCCTTTTAATCCTCATGTCCCCCAATATGATCCCTAGCATTTACAGAGCTGTACAGTGCAGGCTTGAATTTATTTTTGAGTTTTTATATTTCACAGATTACGGCCGGTTCCAAGATATGCGGCCGGCCTTAAGATGAGATCCTTGCGGGCTCCCGTAAACAACAATTGCTCATTTGAAAAGGGGCCAATGTACTGTTACTTCGACCCCATTCATTGCTGTCATTTTCAGACTTCTATAAAACATTTAATTAATCATTGCCATTATTATTATTTATTATTTTCCTTTATTTGTAATGCGCCAACATATTCCGTAGCCTTTACCTTAAGGGCTTTACCTTAAGCGCCATAAAGATTGAAAACTCACAAACTTACAGTTTAAAAGGTACAAGTGAGGTAAAGCGGTAATAAATGTGTTGTGCAAATTAAGGCTGAAGGTGAAGCTTCTTTGAATAGATTTGTTTTTAATAAGGTTTTGAAGGTTTTTAGTCAGGAGGATAGTCTAGTGGAGCGAGGCAAGGAGTTCCAAAGATATGGGGCAGCAGGAGAAAAGTCTGGAAGGCGGGAATGAGAGGAGATGATAAGAGAGGATGAAAGAATGTCATTAGCAAAGAGAAGAGGTTGATTGAGACAGTATTTTGAGATAAGAGCAGAGATATAGGAGGGTGCGCTGTTGTTGAGGGCTTTATACATTAGGGTCATGATATTAAATTCTGGAGGTTATGGGAAGCCAGTAAAGTGACTCAAAGAGAGGTGCTGCAGACACTGAGCAATGAGTGTGGAAGATGAGTCTAGCGGATGCATTCAGTATGGACTGTGGTGGGGACAGACTTCCATGGGGAGGCCAGCAAGAAGCAATTTGCAGTAGTCAAGGCAAGATTTGATGAGAGAGTGACTTAGAATTATAGCTGTACTAGCGACTTGCCCGTCAAAAAATTACGGCAATAAAATTATAGGGCAGGTACTGTTGTTTGTGTGCGAAATTAATTTTGTTGGTGTTCCAAGATCCTTTGACTCTCATTGCGAGGCTCTTGGTTGTGTGCTATGAGCAGCGTTGTTTGTTTTTTTTGGTATGGCAATGAATAATTAATAAAATAAGAAATGAATATACTTTACCTATTGTGAAGGAATATATGCAGCATTGTGTTGAAGAGCTGAAAATCTGTTTTCATGTTGCTGCAGCATCAGTGCTGTGGAGCTGCTGTGTAAGTGTCATGAATGTGTGCAGTGTGTATTGTAAATAGTGTGCGTACGTGAGCCAAATCCGTTAGGGTAGCTGTGTACTTCCGGATTGTGTAAGTTAGTGTTCTAACATGGAGCCTAATGTGTGGTGGCTGATTTTGCGTCCGACTTTTTGGGAAAATCCGTAGGTGTCTGGTGGTGTTTTGCATGTTTAGGATCCTTTAGCCTCGTTTTCGTTTTTTGTTCGGCGGCCATATTTTCTCTCGCTTAGACTTAAATCAAGATGAAACTTCACTTGCAGAGGTCCTGGGTGCCCCCCCCCCTTGCTGTTGGGTACGCTTTTTATGTGTTTGTTGTGTGTATTTATTGTGTTTCTAATGTTTTTCAGGTCGCGCGGGTTGCGTCCTTGTTTTCAGATCTTGTACCTTTTTCGGAAAATACGTAGGTATTTGGTGGTGTTTTGCGTCTTTTTTTGAGTCCTGTAGCCTCGTTTTCATTTTTTTCGGTGGCCATTTTTTCTCTCACTTAGGGTATTTTCGGGTGTCTAAACTCTTTTATTTCGAGTGAAATTGAGGTGTAACTTAAGTTTTTCGAGGTTCTGGCTGCCTCCGCTTGCTGCAGGTAAGCTTTTTATGTATTTGTTGTGTGTATTTATTGTGTTTTTAATGTTTTCATGTGCGCGGGTTTCGGCCGGTAATGTCGTATTTTTACGAGGCCGTAATGGGTCGTAACGCGTCTCGTATTTGTTTGTTGTAAGTCTGTACATTTTGCAAGGTCCGCAGTTGATGGCAAGGAGCGCCACGCAGCGTTAGCAACGTCCCTCATGCTCACAACTATATATATGATCTTGAGTCAGATAGTAACAGATTTTGAGATGTTTTTTAGATGAATATGACACGATTGTGTGATTGTCTGTATATAAGGAATGAAAGAGTGGGCAGGATCCAGTAGAACCCCAAGACAAGGGGCCTGGGAGGTGGGAGTGATGATGGTATTGTCAACAGTGAGTGAAAAGTGAGGAGTGGAGGCTGTGGAAGAGGGTGGGAAGATAAGGAGCTCAGTCTTAGACATCTTGAGTTTGAGTTGACGGGCGGACATCCAGGAGGATTTGCTAGAGAGGCAGTTGGCACTTGAGCTAGAAGAGAGGGGGATTGATCTGGTGCTGAGAGGTAGTTTTCAGTGCTATCTGCATAGAGTCGATACTGATATCCATACAGTTTTTATTAGGGTACCAATGGAAGATGTGCAAATTGTGAAAGGGGAGGGCCTAGGATTGAACCTTGTGGTACACTTATGGTCAGAGAGCAAAGAGAAGAAGATTTGGCAGAGAAGAAGACATTAAATGTTTGATTTTCTAGATGAGATGTAAACCATGAGAGAGCGATGTTATGAATGCCAAGAGAGCATAGAAATTAGAAAACAATATAAAGATTATGTCAACATGTACCAACTCTTTCTTTCTCAGTCTAAATGTTTTCAAAACCTATCTATAGTAGTGGTTCCACACCCTCTGTTCAAGACCCACTAAACATGTTATGATTTAGGTTTAACACTATTAGTACAGGTGAGGAAATTAATATTCAACAGCCAGTGGAGGCTCTAATCGCCTCACCTGTATTTACAGTATTAAACATAAATCACAGTCTGTCAGGTTGGTCTGGAGGAGAGGGGTTGGGAACCATACCATTGCATATGAAACCCAAAAAGCATACTGAGACAAACTGTACCAAATGCATTACAACAGCAATCTCTAGTGGATATGTCTTGCTTTCTTGATCAATATCTTACATAGTTGTCACTGATTGGTTGCTATGATTGGTTAAAATGAGACATTGCACACTCTGTAATTAGAAGTACACAACGTTCATGAGCTTCAGATGGGATAAAGTTAGGTTCCATTTGTAAGATTTTAGGCAGAAAAAAACAGAGCTTTTAATAAAATCTTAATAATATTTTAGAATTTTAATAAAAAGACATGCATAAATGTCTGCAGTAAATATCTGCTCATGGATTGAGAGACAGGAGGCTAAAAGACAGGAAGCGAAGGGTAGTTGTAAATGTAATATAATCAGGTTGAACTAATGTGGTAAGTGGCGTTCCTTAGGGTTCAGTAATTAGATCCTTTCCTTTTTTAACATATATACTAATGACTTAGTAGGACTGGAAAGTATTGTCTCTCTTTTTTTCCTGATGACACCAAGTTGTGCAAGGTAATTAATTCAGAGAAGGATATACTTTACCTCCAAAGGGATTTGCATAAATTAGAGGAATGGGCATCTAAATGGCAGATGAGATTTAATGCGAATAAATGTAAAATTATGCATTTAGGAATGAAAAAAAATGCCATGTAATATATAATTATAATGGAGTAAATCTAGGGGTATCAGATATTGAAAGGGATTTGAGAGTGCTTGTGGACAACAACCTAGGTAACAGTTCTCAATCCCAAGCAGCAGCTGCAAAGGCAAATAAAATATTAGCATCTATTAAGACGGGTATAAAAGCCATGGAAGAAAATATAATTCTGCCACTATACAAATCCCTAGTATACCCTCATTTGGAATATGGAGTACAATTTTGGACACCACTTCATTAAAAGGACATTTTATAGCTGGAAAAAGTACAGAGAAGGGCAACAAAACTAATAAGGGGCATGAAGGGGCTAAGTTATGAAAAAAGACTAACCAAATTAAACTTACTTTTGTCTAAGCTGGGATATGATTACCTTATATACATCCATCCAGGATCAATATAAGGCTTTGTCAAGTGAACTTTTTTGTGCCAAGAGGTTTTCAACTGACAAGAAGAAATCCCTTGAGGTTAGAAGTAAAAAGATTTCACTGTAAATAAAGAAAAGGGTACTTCAAAGTAAGGGTGGTTAATTTGTGGAATTCTCTACCAAAGGAGGTGGTGACAGCAGATTAGATAGGTTACTTTAAAAAGGGACTGGATGTATTTTTAAATAAAAAGGGAATTCAGGTTTATCCTGGTTAATTAGAGAGGGAGTATTGATACAAGGAGAAATCCGATTGCCAGTATCAGGGGTCAGAAAGGAAATTTTGTGGCCATATTTAAAAAATTCACTATTTTGAAGAATTTGAATACACAGGAAGTGTCTGTCTGCACAACAGGAGATCAGCAGCTACATCTGCCAGTACTCTCACCATTACTAAGTTTAAGTTCATTAATTTACAAGGATGTACATACCAGAGAAAAAAATGCATGGAAAAAACAATATAGAAAAAAAAGATCAACAGTGGTCCGTTAAAATGTTCGATTTGTCAAATCAGTTATGGCGGTGTCACAGTTGTTGACAGAAATCTTAAATTGTTTTCTCACCATGTGATCCAATTTGCCTACACATTACATTCATTTGTGTCTTATATGATTTGGGCAATGCTAACGGCAGATACTCAAAGATTAAAATTCTGTAGATGGTTAAAAACTGAGGCTGATAGTATTCTTCATCTTGACAATTACAAGCTTATCACAGTCCATTAGTGGAATTAATGAAGCAGAGTATTGCGTGAGTTACACTTATTACTCTTATGATTTTCTCATTACATTTTGCTGACAGCAAAGACTATTTTTTTACAGTACAAATTTGCACACAAAATGCAATAAAGGGTAAAAAGGCATTTACAGACTCATCCGTAGCAAATAGGACTTTGAATTTATATGTTATACAATATGTGTTCGGTTGTCTACTGAGCTAAGTAGTGTTGGCAGAAGGTCCATGGTGGCCAAAGTCCAGGCAAGGTAAATAATGAAACAACAGACTGGTTTAAATTAACAAGAGTCCAGGGCTTGCAAGCACTAAGAACGCAGGAAAGGTACACTGAAGAACAAGTGATGGCAAGGCAGGTACACTGGCAGGCTTTTATTGATTAATGGCACAGTGGTAGACTAGATACTGGATCTGTAGCAGACAGGCACTCTCAGGAACAACAAGTGGCAAAGCAGGCACAATGACAAGCTGGTAAAGATTGGTGGGACAGTGACAAACAGGTATCAGGAACAAATGCAGGCAAATGCTGGAATAAGGAATCAAGACAAACTGTTCACTATAAGGTTTGATCATGAGTTTGAAGCTCTAATATTTTGGCCATATCATGAGATGGCAGGGTTCCTAAAGAAGACTCTGATGCTGGGAAAGATTGAAGGCACAAGAAGAAGGGAATGACTGAGGCGGAGGTGGATAGAAGAGGTCAATGAAGCAATAAACATGAACTTGATGGAGCTCAGAGGGGCAGCGAGAGATGTACCTGGTGTGCTGTGGAGAGTTGGACATGACTGAACAACTAAGCAACAACAAAAACATTTAAATCAGCCTGGACATCCAATTACTTTTTTTCTGTGTACTGAAAAAACTTCACTGTTTAAGGCTCTATCCATAAAAAATCTACAATTAAAAGAATAATAATAAGTGAACCACTCAATAATAAGTGAACCACTCTAGCAGCTGAGCAAGACAAGACAAATACATTATTTTGCAGAAATATGTTCTTGTAGTAATAATACTTTGGAGAGCTGAAGGATCTCTGTATGATTGTTCATTCTATTTCTAGCATCATTTACATTTACAGGTTTCTTCATTATTATTCTCTTTATTTTGCTTTGCATAGAGCAGTAAATATATATGCTTGTTTAGTATTTTTCTCTATTTGAATTACTTATTTTATATTTATTATTATTTCATTTCAATTATATTTTTATAGCATTGCAATAGTATGGATCGGTAATTTTTTCTTCCAGCACAGCACACAGTCGTTGCCCATTACATCCAGATTGTAAATGGGAATCTACAGTCGAGAAGCTGCTGCAGGCGTTAATTTCTGTCTTCAGAATTTAGTTTAGAGAGAATATTTTAATATGGGGCAAAATGCTCTTTATATAATTGAAAGTTTAATGCAAAATATTACACAGGTAGATTTTTATGCCACCTTACCATGGATACAAACTTTCTATACATTTAAAATCTTCTACCATCTCTGAAAGCTAATCAATTGAAAATGGTAGATTCCACAGCAGTATAAATGAATAGGAAAGTAATTGACCTGAGTATATGTGACATGGTCCGATGTATAATAACGGCAACTACTCAAATAATGACAGACACACTTTTATGGGTATTACCAGGCCACAGCTTTATTAACAACATGAACATAATACGAAGAGGTAGCTTCACACCCCTACGCAGAAGAAGCTCACCACCCAGCCAGAGGCCTAATGGTACCCTGTGCCCAAGGGACCTCTGGCAACGGCCAATCACCGGATACCTTCCAGCTAATGAGCTCCATCCTAGGGTGATGCCACACCCCCGCCATGGCCCACCGGGCTCAGCACCGCACAAACCCACCATGGCCTGAATAATACCCCTCCTTAAGGGAATTATTAAACAGTGACAGTCCAATCTCGTTGAGATGCACCACATCTTTTTAAAACATCATATGTTTTATTATCGCCAAATTCTAGATTATTTTTTTTTGATCGTTAGCTCCCCTCCAATTAATCCGTGGCATCATTTGGGACCAAATCATTAACAGCCCTGGGAAAAACTCTAAGCCTTAGCACACCCCTTTTCAATAACCTGATGAGCTCTTTCGTGGGCATATAGCCAAAGTTGGTTCCCGCGCAGCAACAATAAATCAGGTGGGGGAGCTTCCCTGGTGAGACCTAGAACTGTTATTAAAACTTGCTCCCACTTCATGCCCTGGAAAAGAATACCAACATACACCCAATGACATTCCCAAATAACTATTTATTCTCTGTAACCATTATATATATATATATATATATATATATATATATATATATATATATTAATTATCTTGTTATACACATATCTATCCTTTCCTTTCATTTAAAAAAAAACAAACAAAACCAAATATATATACGCATCCTCTTGCCGGCTTCTTCTTAACGCCATAAGCCCAAACTCCACAACTCAAACGAGGTCGGCGTATGCTCTGCCTCTGCTGCTGTCGCTTCCTCCCTAACTCTTGTCCATTGTCGCATGACAAAGCATCCACTCTAAAAATGTTAACTCCTGCAATGTGCGAAGACCTTATCAGTATATTAAACCGCAGGCACCTTAATACCAATTGCCTGAGTAGTCCAGCTACTGGCGGGCAAGAGGCAGTAGTTGAATTGATCGCCTGAACCCACTAATATTATCACACCTGAAAACCACATGCTGGTCCCTCAGCTTCTCCCCCACAACAAAACTGATACCACAATTGGAAACAGCTCCAAAACATTAAGTTCCTTATTAACTTATCCCTACTCCACTCAGCTGGCCATCTTTCTGCACACCAATGCCCTAAGAAGTAAGCCCCCAAACCTATAGAGCAGGCAGCATCAGTAAATAATTAAAGAATCTCGCTATCCACTGGTTCCCGTAACATCCATGTATGCCCATTAAAATTCTGAAGAAACATATCCCGGACTTTCAAATCCGCCTTGTGCTTCACTGATATTCTTATATGGTGATGCGGCTGACTGACCCCTACAGTACCCAGGAACAATCTTATCGCAAATATGCTCCCCATGGGGATAATGCTGCAAGCAAAATTGAGCTTCCCCAGTAATGACTGCAGCACCTTTCATGTAACCTTCTTTGCCCCCATACCCACCTGCACTGAATTCCTTAAATCCACCACCTTCTCCCAAGGCAGACTACATTCAAACAACTAAGAATCAAATGTGAATTCCCAAAATTGCAACGCTTTACACAGGCGAACCGACTTCTCAGCTAGAGGAATCCCAAACTCATCCTCCAACTCCTGAAACCTCTGAAATAGTTTACTACAAACCCGAGAACTAGATGGGCCTATCAATAAAAAGTCATCTAAATAATGCACAACTGAATGCAAACCAGTTCTGTAACAGATCACCCAGTGTAAGAATGTACTAAACCTTTTAAAATACGAACAAGAAAGCGAACAACCCATAGGTAAACCTAAGTCCACGAAAAAAATGATCCAAAATAGGACACCCCAACAGGTGATGGGATTCTGGATGCACTGTCAACCATGTAAATGATGACTTTATGTCTAACTGTTGCTAACCAAGCGCCCTTACCAGCCTTCCTGATCCACCAAACCGCCTGTTTTACGGACGCATAAGTTAGAGAGTCCCTGTGAGAAGAATTGACTCTGCTGGGTTTTGAACCCTGGTCCCCAGGCTGCTGAACCTCTTCCCTACCACTGCGCCAGCCTGCCTTCGTGAATTTCCTTGAGATCTGATAAACCTTGACTCTGCTAGCAATAGTGTCAGTGACTAGTCTCTTCAGCTGTGTCTGGTCAGGTGTCTGGTCCTTGGCCTATATAAGGCACTTCCTGTCTATGTACCTTGCCAGATTATTGTGGTTCCTGTTCCCTTCAATAAAGCTTGTTCCTGTTTCACCTACAAGTTGCTGAATTGGATCATTGCTGACCTAGGCTGCTGGTCTCCAAAACCTTGTGATTCCTATATCATTACAGAATAATCTGGCCCTTTCATGGAGACCGCCGGGTCAGATTCTGCATTGGCCCAGCAGGTTGCTTTTACTGCAAGAACTGTGCAAACCCAGGCACAGACCATTCAAGTGCTGCAGGACCAGGTAGCTGAACTATAAAATAAAGTTCAGTCAATGCACAGTGAGTACACCAGCTACAGTGCACGTGATGTTGCGGCTGCTACTGTTACACCTGCACAAGATGCCCGTTTGCCCCTACCAGAAAAATTTGGAGGAGATCGCAAAAGATTTAGGGGTTTCCTGAATCAATGCCGTTTGCACCTCATGATGTTACCTCACCGTTTTCCATCTGAAAGAGAGAAGGTGGGATTTATTTTCTCACTATTCAAAGATGAAGCCCTGGCTTGGGGCTCCCCTCTTCTGGAACAGGACAGTCCAGTCTTGGGTAATTTAAATGACTTTCTTGAGGCCATGTGTCTAGTTTTTGATGACCCCAATTAATGTGCTACAGCAGAAGCCACTCTCCTTCATTTGCATCAAGGGAGGCGCTCTGTGGCTGAATATGCTGCTGAATTTAGACAGTGGGTTGCTGATACTACCTGGAACCAATCAGCCCAGAGGTTCCACTTCAGAAAAGGTCTCTCAGAAGCTATAAAAGATGAGCTAGCTCGTGTTGATCTTCCTGCTGACTTTGATGCATTTGTGCATTCGGCTATCCGTATTGATCGGAGACTTTGTGAAAGAAGATTGGAAAGACAGGGCTCTTTTAGACCAAGTACTACTCCTATTTCCTATTTTTCTACTCTGACCCCACAAACACCTACAGACTCTGAGCCTGAGGCTATGCAGGTAAATCTAATAAGAGGGCCATTTTCCAATGAAGAAAAACAGTGGCAACGCACTCACAATTTATGCCTGTATTGTGGTAGTGCAGGGCACCATGCATCAATTGCCCTAGCAAATCCAAAAGAACAATAGCTATGGCGGCTGAGGGTGCACAGATTCGACACCAATCCCAGATTTCAGATCAACTGCATTCTGTCACACAACCCTTGTTTTCTCTGGCTTATGGTGAAGAGGGTATGTTGACTCAACATCCTCATTTTGTGCTGCCTATCACATTGCAATGTGGTGATCGTAAAATTTCAACTACAGCTATGATAGATTCTGGAGCAGGCGGAAACTTTATGGACATCAAATTTGCAGCAGGAAATAGAATTCAGTCTATCCCTAATTCTTCACCTGTGTTAATGGAGACAGTAGACGGTTCTCCACTTACGTTAGGCCCGGTTACACATGAGACTGTGCCCTTAAAGTTGACTCTGGAAGTGAATCACCATGAGGCTATATCTTTCCACCTAATTTCCTCAACACAGTTTCCAGTGATTTTGGGGGTACCTTGGCTTGCTCTGCATAACCCACAGATTGATTGGAAGACCAGAACTTTGTCCTTTCCTTCAGAACACTGCTTAATGAATTGTCAACCCTCTAAGGTAACACCTGTTGCCACAACAATTAATGAAATGGTTGCTACAATCTTGACTAAGCTTCCTCTACAATATTGGGATATTGCAGATGTCTGTGATAAGAAGAATGCTGATCAGCTTCCACCCCACAGGCCTTATGATTGCCCAATAGAGCTGTTACCTGGGGCTGCTATCCCATTTGGCCGTATATATTCCCTTTCTGAGCCTGAATTGAAAGCTCTTCGTGAATACATACAAGAAAATCTTGCCAAAGGCTTTATTCGACCATCTACTTCTCCAGCAGGAGCTCCTATATTCTTTGTAGAAAAGAAAGATGGCAGCCTACGGCCATGTGTTGACTACAGGGACATTAATAACATCACTGTTAAAAACCGCTACCCCTTGCCTCTCATTCCTGAACTTTTGGAGAGACTTCGCTCAGCTAAAATATTTAGGAAGCTTGATCTTCGGGGGCATAAAATCTGGTTCGCATATGACCAAATGATGAATGGAAAACAGCTTTCAGAACCAGGTACGGGCATTACGAATATCTAGTAATGCCATTTGGGCTTTGTAATGCCCCTGCAACTTTCCAGCATCTTATCAATGATGTACTACAAGATCTCCTGGATCAGTTTGTTGTGGCATATTTGGATGATATCCTAATATTTTCTGATAATCTTGAAAACCACAGAAAACAGGTCCGTATAGTTCTGGAGCGCCTTCGTACCCACCACCTATACATTAAACTGGAAAAATGTGAGTTTGAACAAACAGAAATTCAATTCCTGTGGTATGTAATAACTCCTAAAGGTTTAAGTATGGACGCAATGAAAAATTAAAGCTGTGCTGGACTGGCCCATGCCCAAGAATGAAAAAGATATTCAGAGATTTGTGGGGTTTGACAATTTTTACAGGCGTTTCATTAAAAATTTCTCTGCCGTTATTACACCGATCACTGAACTTACACGTAAAGGGACTCCTTTTCAGTGGTCCGATAAGGCTGATACCGCATTCTCCCGATTAAAGACTCTGTTTACATCTGCCCCCGCCCTGGTACATCCTCAGCCGGAATTACCATTTATTGTGGAAGTTGATGCTTCTGATTCAGCTGTTGGTACTATACTGTCTCAAAGGACTGGACCTAAGATGCTGTTACATCCGTGTGCCTTCTATTCCTGCCAGATGGTGCCAGCAGAAAGAAACTATGACATAGGAAATAAAGAACTATTGGCTATAAAAGCTGCCTTCACCGAATGGAGACATCTCTTGGAGGGAGCTACCCATCCAATTACTGTCCTCACAGATCACAAAAATCTGGAATGTATTCGATAAGCTAAGAGACTGTCAGCCAGACAAGCACGCTGGTCCCTATTCTTCTCGAGGTTTAATTTTTTGGATACATACCGTCCTGGCTCCAAGAATGGTAAGGCGGATGCCTTGTCTAGAATAGCTGACCCCCTCCTTACTACCGTAACCACCATCTTGCCAGAGGATATATTTATTGGATTACATTTCCTTCTGATCTGATGTCTCACATTAAAAAGGGCTACGCTGAAGATCCAGTTCTTCGTGATCCTCCTCATGATCTCCATATGATAATGCTTAATGGGTTTTGGATTTTTCAACAATGTCTGTTTGCTCCGGAGTCAGTGCGACTGGACCTTTTACGTCTCTACCATGACTCAAAACCAGCAGGTCATCCAGGAATCTGAAAGACACAAGAGTTACTCACCCGATCCTTTTGGTGGCTGAAGTATTATGAGGATGTTAAGAAGTATGTGTCCTCTTGTGATGTATGTGCCAGACATAAGACTCCGCGCTCATCCCCTGTTGGCTTGCTTCAGCCTCTTCCGATTCCTCATCGTCCCTGGGGATCTATATCCATGGACTTTATTGTGGAACTACCTCCCTCTAAGGAACACACTATCATTCTTGTTGTTGTGGACAGGTTAACTAAGATGTGTCATTTCATACCAGCTCGTGGTCTATCTTCAGCTAAACAGATGGCTGACCTGGTTATTCAGGAAATATTTCACTTGCATGGAGTGCCTGATTAAAGTAGTTTCTGACAGGGGAGTGCAGTTTACATCCCGTTTTTGTAAACATTTTTGCTCTAATCTACTGTAGGTATTAATGTAAATCTGTTGTCAGCTTTTCATCCACAAAGTAATGGACAGACTGAGTGAACCAACCAGACTTTAGAGCAATATTTGCGGTGCTATATTAGTTACCTGCAGGATGACTGGCTGGATGTTCTACCCACGGCAGAGTTTGCCTATAACAATGCCCAACACTGCTCCACTTCTCTGAGCCCATTTGTTGCCAACTATGGTTACCATCAAACCTTTCTAGTGAGTCTCCCAATTACTACTTCCATTCCTGCAGTCCCTGATCGGCTAACCACCTTACAAGATTCCCAAGACATGTTGAAGGAGACTCTTTTGGAGGCTCAGGAATGTTACAAGAGAGCTGCTGATAGGCATAGAACGGAGGCCCCAGTTTATCATGTTGGTGACAAGGTTTGGCTGTCAACAAGGAATCTTAAGTTTAGGGTTCCTTCTCATAAATTGAGTGAGAGGTTCATGGGACCTTTTGAGATCATCGCTCAGATTAATGCTTTCACTTTTCGTTTGCAACTTCCAGATTCCATGAGAATACAACTGGTGTTTCACGTTGCACTGCTGAAACCTTTCCATGACAACACTTTACCTGGCCAAGGGCCTGCCTGCCCCACCTCAAGTCCTCGGGGATGGTGAGGTTGAATACGAGGTAGAGAAAATTCGGGACTCCGGGATCTTCCGCAACAAGCTTCAGTATCTGGTTCTTTGGAAAGGCTATGGTGAGGAGGATAGTTCGTGGGAACCAGTGGACAATATTCATGCTCCTGATCTTCTTTGGTCTTTTCATGTGCAGTACCCTGTTAAACCGGATAATAGGGCATCCAGAGGCTGCACCTATAGAGGCAGGGGTAATGTGAGGAATAGACTCTGCTGGGTTTTGAACCCTGGTCCCCAGGCGGCTGAACCTCTTCCCTACCACTGCGCCAGCCTGCCTTTGTGAATTTCCTTGAGATCTGATAAACCTTGACTCTGCTAGCAATAGTATCAGTGACTAGTCTCTTCAGCTGTGTCTGGTCAGGTGTCTGGTCCTTGGCCTATATAAGGCACTTCCTGTTTATGTACCTTGCCAGATTACATGTTCCCTTCAATAAAGCTTGTTCCTGTTTCACCTACAAGTTGCTGAATTGGATCATTGCTGACCTAGGCTGCTGGTCTCCAAAACCGTGTGATTCCTATATCATTACACCCTGTCTATACCATCGTTAACTGCTGAGCCTTTTGGACACAATAAATTATGAATTTGCCTATATTCTCCTTCCTTTTTCTTGGGGACCAAGCCTAGCGGTGAAATTCTTAAGTTCTCCAGTGGGACAACATCAAAGGTGCCCGCCATTCTACGTTTTCTTACCTCCTCCATCAGCTTATCCCACACTAGCTCACACCTATCTCTGGCAGACCTTAGATTGGGCGGCTTCCTCAATGGCTCAATGTCTGTAGCTGGAATAACAAAACCCCCAGTATAATTTATTCCGTATTTAAACCATGGTATAGCAACTTAGCATTGTCTTGTTTTGCTGATGTTCTAGCGTATAGCCTTAACCACACTAACCTCTTTTTTAGCAGAACTGGACTCATCCCCTTTGGCAATTTGATCTCCTGATTTCTAGCTCCTAGCTTTCTTGAAACAGCAAGAAAGTGGATGCCCTCCCCACATTCAGAGCATTCAAACTTGCAGGAACCCCAGGAGCAAGATCCTTTACCAAAAAAACCTTTCTTACTGAAATAACCTGCCCTGGCTTCTGCCCTCGATGCTGGACTAGGGGGGTTACTATTTTTAACCAGCTACCCATATCTCTATCATCCCACTGCATACTAGGCCTAACCGCCAGTTTTTGCCTGAATTTCTCATCGTAATACCACCATTAAATGCCCCCATAAGTTCTGTGAATCCCTCAATTTTGTTTAGGTAACAAAACAATGCCAAACAACCCTCAGAGTATTTTCCCCTCCATTATGCTGGCCAAAATCACATACACCTGTAGCAAGTTACTAAACGTCTTCTGAATTTTTCTATATCTCCTCCTTCTCTCCTCCTCTCCTTAACTACGGGTGTCTGCCTACCCAGCTGAATGTTGTTCGACACACCTTCTGGACCGACCAATGCCATCCCTGGGCCCAAATCTGTATCTTTTGTTAGTTTCGACACTAAAACTTTTAGACCCTGTCACTAAATTGTTAACCTCCTCACTATCATAGTAATGTGTACTGGGTGCAATTAGAGTATACCTCCTATCAGTAGATAACGACGGGGAAGTCTCACCTGTTGATGGCATATCCCTGCTGTTATCCATTCCTCTCGTAGAGGATGGACGCATTCTGCTCCTGCTGGTGTCTTTCTCTCCTCTTATTCTCCTAGCTGAGTCTAGTACCCTTCTATCCTTTGGAAGGCAGTGCCTGGTCCCTCTGGCTTCTCTCGCCATCTCTGCTCCTATGAAAAGCAGACCGCTCCTTGCTCCTGTCTCTGCACTCATGCTCACCATAATCCCTGTGGCGGCTCTGGGACCACCTCCTTGACCGTGACTTCCTTGTTGGGGAGGGCGTATGTCTGTTCCTGCTTTTCATAGAAGATGAGCGCCTATACGAGCACCTTTCACACCTTGCTGATCTGTTGTTTCTGCAGTCACAACACAATACTGGACGTCTTTCCTTACCACCTCTGTATGCCCTCTGCGACATTGGCAGGGCTCATTGCCCTCTCCATCTCGTGTTGGTAACTGAAAACTCTGTCTCCACTGCTTCTCCTGCCGCTTCCGACTCTTGCTGCTCCTCCTCATTCCTGCTGGAAGGCCCCACAGACTCCTGTCTTCCTCCTTGCTCCTTAAAACCTTGCTCACTGCCCTCTTAGCTAGCTCTCTATTTTGCGTACTATTTCTTCTGACTGCCTTCCACCCCTTCTGCTAGCAGCTCCTCCCTTGCTGCCCTGTTCCTCTTCATCTCCTCTCTCCCCATCATTGTCCCTTGACTCCTTCTGCCTTCTAGCCAGCTGCCCACTCTCTCCTTGGTCCCCCCGAATCACCCCCTGGCATTTTAACCCCTGCAGCGTGCCATCGATCACCTGCATCAGACCTCAGCTCCGCTTCCCGATTTCTGCCGACCTCCTCCGTCTCTTCCTCCTCAGACCTGCCTGTCAGTTGCACGGTGATCACCTCTTTAACCCTTGCTGACATCACTCCTGACTCCGCTCTGCTGCGCCAGCTCTTCATGATCTGTAGTGATCCCCCCGCCAGCTCACCTCCACTCTCACCCGCCTCTGCCGGGCTCCACCCTACCGTCGTGCTGGAACCTCCACTGCAGTCTTCCTTCTGGTGGCCGCTCTCCTCTTCCCGCATGCAGGTACAGTGCTCGCTGGGGCCTCAGGAGCATGATCCTCCTCTTGCTGCAGGCTGCCCGTCTCGATCTCTTCCGCTGTAACTCCTCTGCCTCCTAAGACTCTCCTCCTCAGGGTGCCGCTTTGCCTCCTCTTCTTGGGAGTGAATGGCGCCGGGCTCAATCTCACTGGTGGCTTGATCCTGGTAGGCGGGCAGCCTTGTCACTGCATCTGTCTGGGTACATGGGGACCCGGCCCCAGGTCCGAACTCTTCCTCACTGTGCTGGGATCTGCATGCTTGATCGCTGCAACAACTGATTGCAGCCATCCAGGTCCATTTAAGGCCACTTGTTCCCTCAACTGCTGAACTGGCGTGTCCAAGATTGGAGACGCCATAGCTGGTGATGTATGTTCCTCACGTGCCAACAGCTAAGTGACTAAGGCAAGAAAACACCCCTCTTAGTAGCCTCCTACTAAACCCCACCCACTACACTTTGCTTCTACCCTAGCACCTTGCCCGGTCAAAAGCCCCCTCCATTATTTCCCTTCCCCGGGGGCTGCCTAAATGAGTGGCAGTATAGTTAGTATCAAATTCTATAAAACCTGTTGCAAAATTTTAAGTGTAGAGCAAATATATTAGGTTTTTTTAAGGAAAGTATTGTTCAGTACTAAAAAGTTATGTCGCTTAATTGGTGCGATGAGCCAGTGCATTGTTGTTTTTTTTGACGTAGGGGATTTGTTGTTGTTATTTACTCGTTCAGTCGTGTCTGGCTCTCTGTGACTCTATGGACCGCAGCATGCCAGGCACCTCTGTCAGCCAATGCCTTTATGAGCTACATCAAGATTATTTTCATTGCTTCAATGACCTCTCCTATCTATCACCCGTCCTTTGTGTGACTTCAATCTTATCCAGCATTAGTGTTTTATCCAAGGAATCCTTTCTTCTCATTATATGGCCAAAATATTTGAGCTTTAGCCTCATGATCAAACCTTCCACTGAACAGATTGACTTAATTTCCTGTAGTATTGAGTGACTGGAACTTCTCAAGCACCACAATTCAAAGGTGTCACTGATCAGCCTTCTTTATGGTCCAGCTCTAGGGAGTAGAAAGGTATGGAAGATTATTCAGAATGAGCATGGTGGGTGGGTTGCTGACAATCCAAGATTATGGTATTTACGTGGGGGTGTTGCTATCTGATCGGGTAACGTGATTTTAATATTTCTATATAGAAAGACTAAAGTCAGATCTCCCAATAGGAAGGGACTGCCCCAGGAAAAAATGTTGAAGTTGATATTACTGAACTGTCAAATAAAAGGATTTTACCAGCAGAGAACTCTCCAAAAGGGAAAAGGAAGAGTAAAAAGAAATGCTGAACACAATGTGTAAAACAAACACTATCCCTGAGTGTCTTAGTGTTGTCACAATAAATGTGAACAGTATAAAGACCAGAACACGGACTGAGGCTTTTTCAATTCTGAAGTCATTTAATTTTGATGTTTTCTTTTCGCAGGAAACAAGAATGTCCAGTGCACATGATGTGTATATCTGTAGGAAAGACTTAATTAGGAGTGCATCCTTCGGGTCTATTGGATCAGATAAGTGTGATGGATTTGGAATGACATTTAAAAATGTATCCATCACATCCAGTACAATTGACATAATGCCATGGAGGTGTCTTTTGTTCGATGCAAGTATTGTTGATATTAATTATATATTTATTAACATATATGACCTCAAATATAGAGCTAAAAGAAAATATGTATTTTCTTTGGTAAGGCCATATTTTCACACTGCAAGGATTGTAGTATTTGGAGGCGACTTCAACTGTTTTTCTTATGTTCAAGGCAGAGGGAAACAAAGGGATTGTATTCAGTATGAGTCACAACTCTTAAATATTATGTGCATTAAAGCTGAAGTGGGTGTCTTAAAATCTTTGATTTGGCAAACTCATTTTCAAAGGAATTGTTTAATGATAAAAGCATTAATATAAGTCATATCCAGAGAATATTAAATCATAATAGAGACCCCTAAAATGGATTCAGGTCTTAGAGCCACCATGGGGGAACCAGTTACAACATCTGAGGTACAGGCAGCTATTAAGTCTCTGGAATAGATGAAAGCTCCAGGTTCTGATGTATTGATACCAGAATGTTACCAGTTTTGTTAGTGAGCTGCTGATCCCAATCCTATGTGAAGTATATAATGTTATGCTAAATGAAACAGGATTATCATCTTCACAGTCTGTCATTACTGGTATTAATGTATAAAAAAATGGTGCCTAATTGCTTTGCTTATCACAGATTATAAAATCATTGCTAAGATTCTGTATGTTCGGTTGGGCTCTGTAGCTGAGTCATTGATAAGTCCTGTCCAGGGGAACAAAATTGGAAAGAAAAATGTAATATATGAAAAGGTCATGAGATGGAAGTAATGGAAACTGTTATTTAAAAATAGAGTTTGGATTTGCTGCCCACCCTTTTTACCTAAGCTATGTTGTCCACCACCTGAGAAAGCTGCCATAGGCCTAAGCAATCTTTTCTTTCAGATGTTGTTACATCTGTTGAGTAGGAATATTACTTGTTGGCCAAAAAACAAAGGAGGCCTAAATATGATAAATCCAGAGATTATTTTCAATTTGATATTCTTGTGTTTCAAATTTCAAGGAATTTTTCTAGCACAGGCAATGTGAAGCACTTCCTTCAAAGGTTGGTTACCAAAATGTGAGCCATGGTTTCCAGGTGGAGGTATTAAAAGGATCACTAAAAAAATATGATATTTACCATAATATGTGATCCAAGCAATTAAAATTGTCAACACATTTTAAATCACAAAAAGGGAAATTGAACATGTGTCCAGAAAACAAATGTATAAATTAGTATTGGACCAAACTAGACTAACAAATTTGAAGAGAAAAAGAGCAACTATGAATCCAGCTGGACTCATAGCCTATTATCTTACGCCTTATGGACTCACCAAAATGATTATTCATCAAAATAAAATAGTAATAAATATATTAAATGTATTGACAAGTGTATACTACAATAAAATTATATCAACTTTATTCAAACATTGAAATAAAAGTAAAATATTATGTGCCAATAGCTGCCAATCCAAACTAACATACCTATATCTCTAATGGGACATATTATAATTATATAAGGCCCTAATATAGAGATTAACTATAACTATAATAAGTGTGTTCAATCATGGTGTGTATTGATATATACCGGTATGTATTACAAACATAGGCCCCTATTCAATTGCAAGCCCACAGATTTTATACTGGCTGTTTGTCTGTGAAGCTTGAAATTTGCAACAATTACAGTGCAATTCAATTGAACAAGCCCGCAATTTATGGGCCGAAAGCCAAAACCGTAAACCATGCAATCACAAGTAGCATTTCAGAGAGTGATCATGATCAATTAAGCAAGGTCGTAACTACCAATTTAGAAACAGCAAATAGTGAATGAGGCCGTCATGATTACGTCCGTAAAACATGGAGGTTAAACCACAATAAATTCAGCAATGTACAAAATGAAATAAAAAATGAATGAAGGAAATGTTCTCGTCCATGTGGGTGGCCTGATATGTATTAATTCATTGATTCCCGAGTTTGATATGACACTGAAATGAAACATAAAAATAAAATTAAAAATATTGCAGATTTGCAAGCTTGAGACTGTTGTGCAATTAATTCTAATGTCTTTCATAGCTTTCCCGTCTTTTAAAGTGCAGTATTCATTTTTTATTTGCATTTACAGTGCTACGATCAGGTGTTTAACCCCCATTCGAGTCCTATCTGTTACCCGTAGGATGTTCTTCTACATTCGCCGTTTATGGGTGTGAAAACATTTGTGGGCTTGAGGAATTGTAGCAATTGAATAGAGATTTGCGATTTTAGCGATTGTAACTTTTGCAGGCTTAAAAGATCAAATGCTTAGATGGGCTGTAAATTACGATTTTGACAACCACAGGGATTTTCAGCCTGTAACCCGTAGATCATTTGTGGCTCGCTAAAAGACACCAATTTAATAGCAAATTAGTTTACGGGCTACATTACGGGCTCTGGTAACTTGCAATGTCTAGAGGTATGTAAGGCCTTGTGGTTGACTTTTTTCTTTTACTATACCCTCTATTGTGATATCTTGCTCTCAGTTCTAGCGATTTAAAGACAGATATGTCCGAGCAGTTTCTCCTTAGCCTTAAGAATTCACTTGTTGGAATGGCTCTCTTGGTGCTTGGCAGGTGGGTGCTATCAAAATGTAATAAGCTATTCGTGGCAGTACTTTTCTGAAATAGCTTGAATTATGCCATGATCGTCCTTGCTTATAGGTAAATCCAGAAAGTCCACTCTTCTTGGATTTAGGTGGTGTGTTATTCTCCAGTTCAAACCATTCACATTGAGCATAGAAATGAATTCCAGAAATAATTGTTCTGTTCCATCCCAACGGATGAACACGTCGTCTATATATCAAAACCACATTAATACGTGTTCGGTATAGGGATCCATTGCCTCTGAACATCACTCAAACTAGACCTAAAGTACTGTCCTGAGTGTAATCATAGTCAAGTCTTACAGGAGCTAAACGACCCCAGATTACCCCCCAAGACAAAGTATATGTCGTGATTATTGTTCCGTGGAAAAAATGTACGTTAGACAGAACCTTAAATATAGTACCATTAATGGTAGGAGTTGTCCAAGAGACACATGTATTGAGACAATGGAGACACATGTATTGAGACAATGGAGACAATATTAGACTGCTCAAATTCTGTAACAGTCTGGAATAAAATTACAGATTTTAAAAATCAATGTTACCCTCAAATCCCCTGCTCCCCCCAGATTCGCCCTCTTGGCCACACAACTCAGCCCCTCCTTGCCTCCAGTCTGGCATCTCTGGGACCTCCCCAGACGTCCACCTCGGACTCTCCAGTTACAGCAATGCATCTTCTAGCCAAGGCACGGAACCCTTGAGTGATGTCACACACATGTGACGTCATTAAGGATTCCTGGCCTCATCAAAATATTTTAAATAGTGTTTTTTTTTTAAATTTAAATAACTTTGAAAGATTCCCAATAGCAGCTAAACTTCTGAATAGGTACTTCAGTGCTGCTTTTTCATGCATTGTTATTAATTTTCCTACATTTATTTAATCCCAGTTGTACTAAGTACCACCTGAATGGAGCTTGCGGACCACCGATAGATCCTGGAACAATGTTTTGGTAATATTTTTATAAGGCCAATGATTGTCTGACCTTGTTAGGTTTGTAAGTTTTGAAGCCAAAAATAAATCTTACTTCTTACAGTGTGGGAAGGTGAGAAATTACATTGTATAGCTCTTGCAACACCTTACCTAAACAAATACATAAAAAATAAATATTCATTGAAAAAGTATAATTTAGATAAGATGTTTTGCAATTTAAAAAGCTTTTATTACTGAATATTTATTATTTTCTTTCTCTACTTTAGCTAATCCCATTTTTCCATTAGCATTTTAGCATCTAGTGTCTGTCTTAATACCATCTGGATATAAATAATATAATGCTTATTATTTTTGCTGATTTAACATCATATTTGCTAATGTATAGTACAGTACATGATAATTATATTTTTTTATTTAATATGCATGCAGGTGTTTAGGGATTTGGAACGCAATCAACATTAATCAGCTTAATTCAAAAACCTGCAAATAGCATTATTTTTTTTACCATGGAATGAACTAAAGCGATACTCAGACAGAACTAAAATATATTCTTTAGATCAAAACACGCTTTCCTCATTAGGAAGTTTTGTGGGCGAAAAAAAAGAAAATTAAAGTTTTGCAAAATGTTGCATTGTTCGTTTTTAAACACTATGGCCCCTTTATTCAATTGCAAGTCCACAGTTGCCTTCATACCGGCCGTAAGTCTGCTGCTTTAAATTTGAAATAGTTTAAAAGCAATTCAATTGATCAGGCCCGCACCTACCTGCCTGATAAGCATAAACCGTAAACCATTTCAGGGAATGATCAATTAAGCAAGGCCGTAACTACCGATTTAGAAACAGCCAATAGTAAATGAGACCACCATCATGACATCATTAAAACATGGTTAAACGTCAATCAATTAGCGTTTAGAAGTATGCGATCAGACTCGCAATCCTGCAAAAATGAATGAAGAAAATGTTCCAGTGCGTGTGGGTGGCCTGTTATGTATTAACTCCTTGATTACCGAAATTGATATAACATGGAAATTAAATATAAAAAAAATATATTTTTTACTGCAAATTTGCAAGCTTGAGACTTTTGTGCAATTAATACTAATGTCTTACATAACTTTCCCATCTTTTAAAGTGCAGTATTGATTTTTTATTTGCATTAACAGTGTTTCGATCAGGTGTTAACTCCTCTTGTGAGTCCTATCTGGTACTCGTAGGATTTTCTTCTACATTTGCCATCTACAGGTGTGAAAACATTTGCGGGCTTGAGCAATTGTAGCAATTGAATAGCGATTTGCGATTGTAACATTTACGGTCTTGAAAGATCAAAGGCTTAGCTAGGTTGGAGTTACAATTTTGACAACCGCAGGGATTTTCAGCCTGTAACCCGTAACACCAATTGAATAGCAAATTAGTTTACTGGCTCCAGTAACGAACAATTGCTCAACTGAATAAGGGCCTAGGTTTGTTTCTACTGAAAGAACATTAAAAACTGCAACATTTTAGAGTTTTCAGAACTTTAATGTGGTAAATATTAGTATCAATGCATGTTAAGTTTATTGTAATTAAAAAAGTGCAAACAGTAAACCCTTGGTACTTGTTGGTCAACGGTGCCAGAAGGCACGACGAGTGGCGAAAATGTCAAGAACCAAACTCCCATGAGGAATAATGTAAATTGGTTTTAGCAAGCCAAACAAGTACCAAGGAAATCATGAGTGTCAAACCATTTTTTAATCATCGACGTGTTGAATACCAAAGTTTTGAGGTAGTACCGAAGGTCCACTGTAAATAGATCTTTTCTGAACTTTTACAAGCTGTTTTTTTATTGGGGAAGTGTATGCTACCACTTCCCCTCAGCTGCTGCATTGCTGCACATTGTTATGACCCTGGGCCATGCTCCTTCCTAAGCAGTGTCAGTCAATGCTATAGTAAACTGCAGAATTGTGAAAGCCAGCTCTGTAGGTTACTCTCTAATGTTTGGAAAAATCAAGTGATCAACCATCATGGAAGCTGAAGTTAAATAGAACAGTGGTTCTTTCAAGTCGGCTGTATGCATGTGAGACGTGGACCGTCTACTGGAGTCATGCTCAACGACTCAATCACTTCCACATGTTCTGTCTGTCCAAGCTTCAGAGAATCAGATGGCAAGACAAAGTACCAGATACTGAAGTCCTTCCCACAGCCAATCTGCCACCAGTTCATATACTGCTGATGAAAGACCAGGCGGGCTGGGCATGTTCTCAAAATGCCATTTGAGTGAATCTCCAAACAGCTCTTCCAGGAAAAGCGATCCTATGGAGGATAAAATAAGTGGTTCAAGGACACAATGAAGGCCACCTTGAGGCACATTGAGAATATCTCTTGCATTGAACAATCCAGCATGGCACAGCCTCATTCGCAAAGGCTGCCAAAACCTTTGAGGTGAGGCGTAGTTCTAAGGCTAGAAGAAAGTGTAATCATGTGTCTGCACGATGTGCAATAGTATCTACCACTCCGGAAATGGACTACTCAGTAAAGTTCTGATGCACAGAGCCCAGTTAACCAATCAATGAGATATCCTTCTGTCTCACTCGACTAGCACGTCGCACTGGTAGTATCTCAGAAAATACTACCTTGGAGGTCCTTGCCTTAAGCTAATTCCCTAGTTCTCTAAAATCATTCTTTAGGACACTCCAAATTCCACTAACTTTTTCATTGATACCAATATGTACCAAGATGGCCGGTTCATTTCCAGCCCCTCCCAAATTTACCCGATCCACAACATGCTTAACCCGAGCTCCCGGAGACATCAAACTGTTCGCTTGTTGGTATCTGGGTGACAAATCAACCTGTCTACCTTCCTAATGATATGGAACTAAATAGATTCCAAAACCAGATATTCTGATTCATCTGGTGAAATAGACCACCTAGAATTGCAAAAAAAAACTATATTTAGATATAGAACTAGAGGAGGCCTCTCCAGCCCCAATTTAGGGCTCAACTTTAGAGCTGCCAAACTAGCGTTTCTCCCAATTGCCCACTCAAGTAAACATCAGCCAATATTTATATTTATAGAACATTTTCAAATTAAACCCCAAACTTAGGACACAATCATTTGGAACCCACAAATAGACTCCTTTTGCATAAAACATTCTAATCCAATGATTACACTTACTTTAACTATTTGGAAAAGGGCCAACTCAGGACATCAATTAGCGTATACTATTTCACCCCACTTCTCTGTTTTATCCCATCCTAGTATATACAGAGGCTGTACAGAAGAGTCAAGACACTGGTGGACCTCTGACAGGATAGGCTCATGGTACTATTTGAATTCACACTGTGTAATTACTCAGCAATATCCCCACTCATGTATTAATATAAAGGGTGGCCTAGGCCTGACTGAATTAATCAATTAAATAAAAACATACAATCTGATCTACCCTTTCTTATACCAGGCGAATTTGATATAGGCAGACTGTATAACTTAAGAATTTCATTGAGAGTGGGGAAATGGAAGTTAAAAGGTTAAAAAGTTAATACAATTAATAATTGTTTTTTGCAAAATTCAAATATGAATAACATAAAAAAAAAAAAGAAGACGAACATTCTATTTCTCTTTCCTTAAGTAATCAGGGAAATTTATACAAGCGGCATCAAATATATATAATGTATAGCTTGTGATACAGACTGCTGTGATAATATTACCGAATTGTCTTCAATATAAATATTGGAAAACTAAAAACTGTCTGGTGCTCTGCCTATTCTGCCCCCCCCCACCCCCCACACACACTCCTCCAGTAGAACTGTTCTCCCGGCTGTTAGAGGGAACAGCTCTATCTAGCATTGGACATCCCCTACCTCACTGCCCTATCACCCCATCTATTTAACCAAGGAAGGAGGTGACAACGTTTCTTAACATTTGACATAAAGCCAAACAGTTTATTTTTATCTTTGCATCCTTTTGCAAATTTATTTTAGTGCGTCATTATCTATGGGATATTTTTACAGATTTTGTGTGACTGGATTAACATCTAAATTACTCAAGCAATTCAATTCAATATAATTTATAATAGTGGTAATATACTTTCCATTTAATATTTTGAAAACTTTACTTACAAATTTTAAAAACAAACACACAAACACCCTAGGTCAAATATTTAAAGCAATTAAGAGACTCAACAGAGCATGAAAAATATACCACATTTATTTTAAAGAAATATAGTAAACTAAAGAGAGAGAAGTATACAACAGAATGCAGTGTTGATTCTATAGTAGTAAAGAACATAAAATAGAAAACTAAAAGGCAGTGGCAGAGCTAGAAAATTGAGGACCCCGGTGCAAAAACCAAAAACAATATTATTTTTTGCTGGGCCCCCTGGGAACATATTGCTCAGTGCTCTTCCCCCAAACCCCTTCCCATAAATTCTCCTCTTCTGAAGACTCCTTCCCGAGTCCCCTTTCCATTGCTGCTCCCCTGCCTGTGCAAAGCTTCAGCAGCACATCTCCAGGACACACGATCTCCACTCTCCAGCAACAGCCTCTATGGATACACATACAAATATACGATTTCTACATAGCATCAAGTCCCTTTTAATATCCACCCCACACAGCACCCATCCCTCTTCGCATACATACCTACCTAGTACCCAGCCCTTGTCAGCAGCCATCCCCACTCAGCACCATCCCAACACAGCACTCAACTCCTCTCAGTTTCCACCTCACATAGCAGTCATCCCTATATTCTTTGCTCCTCCCTCACAGAACCCATCCCCAGTACTTTGACCTTTTTCCCTGATACACATCCCCAGTGTGCTAATCTGCTCCAAACTGCCACGTCTTGGAGCTTCACTAGAAATGTTCATTTTTTAAACAGACACACACCAGTTTCAGCCAGAGAAAATTCGTTCATCATATGGGTGTGGAAAGACAGTATTTTACTTTTAATGAATACTGAAAGTCCTGTTGTGTTTCTGCTTAGGCTCATGAATTTCAGCGTAGGGCAGCACATTTTTAGGGGACATTAGACTGCATAAGGACTCTGAAGCCGTGTGAATGAATAATGTGCGCATATGCACAAAAACGTCTATACGCAGTGACAATTCTGACACCTTCTGATATAATGTATATACACATAAACACACATAGATCTATGATATTATATAATTATCTTATAATTAGTAGGTAGCAAGGGGAAAGGTGAAGTAGTAACTAGGACATGGGGCAAATAAATCTAAATGGTCATCAGGCAGCAAAAAACCTAATTACTCCCTAACTGAAAATCAGTACCCTGCACACAAGGTTCCTATTATTTTTGTTTGTAGTCATCAAAACTCTAACTTCTTTGGATTGTAAGTTTGCAAGTTTTCAATCGTGTAAGGTGTTTCAGCAAAAGCTCCATGCACACTAGATTTTAAACTCAAAGACAGGGCTCTCAATTCATTGCTATGTGTCAATTTTTGTTTTGCCTCATGCTTAATCCTTGTTTAGGAATATTTTTGCACGTTACAAATAAAGATAATAATAGTAATCAAAACAGGAACCTATATTTGTACTAAAATCATTGGCCTGATGGAGGGAAAAGTGAATAGACGTACCAGATATTTCTTTTTTTAGAGAAGCATTCCTTATTTTCTTATTTTTCTAAAATATATACAGTATAACAGTATCTATTCAATAACTTTATTTGTATGCTATCTCTTGTTTAGATTAACCTTGTATTTCTGCTCAAAACATCATAGCGTCATTGTCATCTCTTGAAATATCTGACAGTGGAATGCACAATGCTTTTTCGTACCATATGTTATGGTCTTGTATGTATAAGGATCTGTATAATGGTCCATATCATATTTGTTAAGTAGAAAAGGTCAGTATATATATTTTTTTTATTGTAATGACATTTTTTTTTAAAGTAAACTGTGGTAGAAACAGCCAAATGGCAGTCAGCCATTTTTTCTTCATGGGCTAGACAGTAGGGCAATGAATACCATTTGTGTATGTACATTCATCTTTAGATTTGCTGTATAGATGTCTATACATGTGTTTTACAGACTAGAAAATTACAGCAACAAAATTTATGTTTACATTTTCAAGCTGAATTACTGTATTGACCACTGTCATAGCATGCTAGTTCCACGAGTAAATCCCAAGCACCTCATCTTGGACTATTTATTGCTGCTCCAGCCTCCTCTGGAGAGGAGGCTGGAGCAGCAATAAATAGTCCAAGATGAGGCTGGAGCAGCAATAAATAGTCCAAGATGAGGTGCTTGGGATTTACTGTTGGAGATTTCTGGGAGTACTACTATTTGCTCCTGTGTCTTCCCGCTCTGTTTTCTTCAATTCTTCAATTCCTGTTCTTTTTTTGGACTGATCTTTGCTGCTGACCTGGATTATTACTGACCTTGTTGGATTTTTGCTCCATGGTCTTTGAGTTGCCTGACCATTTGTTTGCCTGTGTACTTTAACTTGCTGCTTTGGTCTTGCCATATTCTGGTACTTTGCCCATGAAGGGTTTCATCTGAACAACCCTGACAGTTCTAGCTGTGTACCCATAGCTCTTGTGATTGAATTTAAGCTTTTTATAAATTTAAAGGTACTTTTTTGTTTTTGTAAATCTTTTAACATAGCTTATTTAACTAATTTTATCTTCCTTACAAACCTAGCATGACACGAATGTGTGAATTCCCCTACCACGTACAAAGGGTACACTTAAGTTAGCTAGCCTGTGAGCTCCAAGACCACAGAGAGTGGTTAGGATGGCTAACATCACTTGATGACTAGGCATCCCCACATTGTCATGGTGGAGCTGGAGGATATTGGTTAATAAAGAGATTGTTGGTAATTGAACATGATTGGACTGTGTTGTGCATACATGTGCTGTACTACCATCCAAACTTGATTCTCATACACTCAAATGTGCTGCTCCACAATCTATAAAGGAGCTGTCAGTTCAAACATACATAAACAAGGTGTATGGTTTATTCTGAGGGAATATAATAATTCTAATCACTGGAATTATTACTACGGACTCTGCCTGAAAATCTGATCCTAAACCATTGGGAGTAACATTGCTGAAAGTGATTCCTGTGTTCTGTTTCTGTATCATTTTTTTTTTGACAACAAAAATACATACAAATATAAATACATAAAACATTACAAATACATACATTCATCCTACTCAAGTGATATGAGATTTTTATCAAGCATTAATATCTCCAAGGGCAGGAAAACATTTTTTTTTTCTTCTCCCTTTTTCCCCACTTTCCCCCTTTTTTCCCTTTTTTCCCTTCCCTTTTGCCACTTCCCCCTTCCTTCTTTCTCTCTTTCTTTCCCCATTTTTAGAGAAAATTTATTACATAAACTGAATATGTCTTTTTACGAACCGACAAAACTAACATTTAACAAATCAGATAATCAAAGAAGCATAAACAAAGTGAGTATATTATTTCATTTTTCCCCTGAAAAAAATACAAAAAGAGAATAGTGAGCACCTTCCTGTTACACTTTAATCTTATTAGACTTTGGCAATTATAACCTTGTGATAATATTAGTCAATCTTTAAAGTTATCTTTTTGTCTCAATTTTATTGCCTTTTTTCCTCTCTCTTCTTTTACTCTCTTTCCTTTTCTCTACCCTCCTATTTAGACCAAGCCTACAGCTTAATATTAAATCTCAAAGTTAGTCCAAAAAGATGGAAGATGCACGTTGTATGATATAGTATACTCCTAAAATAAGAAAACACATAATAACAGAGAAAAAAAAAAGGGGAGAAGAAAAGATAAAAAAAGGAAAATAATTTTTGCTTCCTTCCCCCTCTCCTCCCCTTTATGAAGGGGAGTGGGTGGAAGGAGAAGGAGAAGGAGGGGGAAACTATAGAAAAAAAACTGATGACTAGGCATCCCCATATTGTCATGGTGGAGCTGGTGGAGATTGGTTGATTGGGAGATTGTTGGTGATTGAACATGATTGGATTGTGTTGTGCATACATGTGCTGTACTACCATCCAAACTTAATTCTCCTACACTCAAATGTGCTGCTCCACAATCTATAAAGGAGCTGTCAGTTCAAACATACATAAACAAGGTGTATGGTTTATTCTGAGGGAATATAATAATTCTAATCACTGGAATTATTACTACAGACTCTGCCTGAAAATCTGATCCTAAACCATTGGGAGTAACATTGCTGAACGTGATTCCTGGGTTCCTGGCATTCTGTTTCTGTATCCTGATACCTGAAAAAGGCAGCTGGAGAAACCCTGAAAATTTAGGGGCTGAAAGCAGGAGGGTTTGCGACTCACGTGGTCCCCTAGTCCATGGGTCGTCACAGTCTTTTTTTGTAAATAGTTTTGGTCAAACAAATAAAGTAACACCTAATACAAATTGGATTCTCCTACACTCAAACTCAATGTATCTACATTTCTGTCACAGCTACAGTGTTTGATTTTAACTTAACCTGAATAATTCTTAAGGTTATAAAATTTAGACTGCATTTTCTGGTTTTAAGTTTATGTAACTGTATCTTACAGGATGTCACATGAATTCATTTTTGGAGCTCCTCTATGAATGCTTATTTCATAATTCTGCTCTATTTCTTATCAACAGTATTTTAACTGAAAGCTCCCATGCTGAGACAAATTTAAAATTCAACCACATGATCCGTTCTGAATGAGTAAGCCTTTATTGAAAAGAAAATGCAAAAGAGCAAGAATAAAGTATCCAACTGTTTTCAAGTTTGCTACACATTGCAAAGAAAAACAAAAATGCAATCAAATTTGGTGATTAATTTTAGGGATCAGGTGAATGACACTGAGGACAAACACTTTACTGTTCATTCCTATGATCAGGCTAAAACAGGACTACACCTGCAGGCTGGTTAGTGTGTATTTATCTTCTCCTCTCAAGCACACTTATAGGCCATTAAATACTCTGTTATATTGATTATTATACATTTATGTTTTTTTAACAGACTTTACTATATTTTGTTCACTTGTATCTATTCTGACATTATTTACCATTAGATGGGAGTCTTTAAATGTTTTAATAACCCGAGAGCTGACTGACTGTAGCACATTGCCGAAGAAGGTTTGGTCACTACTGCTTTTGATGCTGGAAAATAGCCACAAAATGACCAAATACAAATACATATATAATATCACTTTTCCCATACCTAGATGCAGGACTCTCACAATACACATTATTAAACTCACTTCCTTAGTCTATCAAGTTCTCATAGAGTTTTCATGCTATTTGACTACGTTTATCTAGAGAAACATACCACCAAACCCCATACTAACCATCATCTACCCTGCCAACAAGACAACTGTTCTGATTGCTTTATATTGTATCTCTTCTTGATAAGCAGTGATAACCATCTGAAATGAATTCTGTTGATGTGTCATATCTATATTATTATTATATGTTGCTAGTAAATTGCCCGTCAAATATGACAGTATAATTTTTTTTTTTTTAAGTAAACTGTGGCAGAAACAGCCAAATGGCAGTCAGCCATTTTTTCTTCATGGGTTAGACAGTAGGGCAATGAATACCATTTGTGTATGTATATTCATCTTTAGATTTGCTGTATAGATATCTGTACATGTGTTTTACAGACTAGACAATTACAGCAACAAAATGTATGTTTACGTTTTCAAGCTGCATTACTGTATTGACCGGGGTCATAGCATGCTAGTTCCACGATTAAATCCCAAGCACCTCATCTTGGACTATTTATTGCTGCTCCAGCCTCCTCTCTGTGTCTGTTGGAGGTTTCTGGGAGTACTACTATTTGCTCCTGTGTCTTCCCGCTCTGTTTTCTTCAATTCTTCAATTCCTGCTCTTTTTTTGGACTGATCTTTGCTGCTGACCTGGATTATTACTGACCTTGTTGGATTTCTGCTCCATGGTCTTTGAGTTGCCTGACCATTTGTTTGCCTGTGTCCTTTATTTTGCTGCTTTGGTCTTGCCATATTCTGGTACTTTGCCCCCTAGGGTTTCATCTGAACAACCCTGACAGTTCTAGCTTTGTACCCATAGGTCTTGTGATTGAATTTAAGCTTTTTATAAATTTAAATGTACTTTTTTGTTTTTGTAAATCTTTTAACATAGCTTATTTAACTAATTTTATCTTCCTTAGAAACCTAGCATGACACAAATGTGTGAATTCCCCTACCAAGTACAAAGGGTACACTTAAGTTAGCTAGCCTGTGAGCTCCAAGACCACAGAGGGTGGTTAGGATGGCTCACATCACTTGATGACTAGGCATCCCCACATTGTCATGGTGGAGCTGGAGGAGATTGGTTGATTGGGAGATTGTTGGTGATTGAACATGATTGGACTGTTTTGTGCATACATGTGCTGTACTACCATCCAAACTTAATTCTCCTACACTCAAATGTGCTGCTCCACAATCTATAAAGGAGCATTCAGTTCAAACATACATAAACAAGGTGTATGGTTTATTCTGAGGGAATATAATAATTCTAATCACTGGAATTATTACTACGGACTCTGCCTGAAAATCTGATCCTAAACCATTGGGAGTAACATTGCTGAACGTGATTCCTGTGTTCTGTTTCTGTATCCTTTTTTTTTTTTTTGACAACAAAAATACAAACAAATATAAATACATAAAACATTACAAATACATACACACTACTGATTCTCCTCTATAAAATGCATTCATAAACCAGGAAATTTAGATAAGCCATTAAATCTGATCAGCATCACCACCACACTTATGAAGCATAGAAACAAATGATTCATTGGTGGCACCCTTTACTTTCTAAATATGCTTTGTCCATGGAAATTGATTTGACGTTTAAAGGTGAGGTTTTGCAGAGCTTAGCTGTGAACATGAGTGAACAATACCTATGCAAACTCATTTTTATATTTTTTTATTTACCTAAGTATGGAGATTTATGTGCATATAGCCTTTAATGTGGATGTTATGTTGACACAGTATGTGTGGACAAGTGAGCAAGTATATTTTTGTATTGTGTCAGGATATTTTAATTACTATGAGCCGTATTCTATTGGAAGTCCCAAATGCCTCTAACCTGTAATTTTGGCTGCATGTTTTTTTTTCTTCTCTAAATGTATTCTATTCACTCAAGCTTGCAATTTACGTATTACAGCCTCCACAGATAAACCCTGCCCTTTTAAGTATGATTTCCGGGGGCGTGATCATATGATCTGACAGTATTTAATGAAGCCCTTAATTTACTTCTTAGACACAACCAATATTAAATGAAACCGTCATCATGACATCAGTAAAACATGGAAGTTATACGTAATCTATAATCGGAGGCTACTAATTAATAAGGGCCTCATTCTATTAGCGGCCGCAGCCGTTGCGGGGCCGCAAGGACCGGCCGCAAGCTATTCGGCTATTCTATTCCCCTCCGGCCGGGGATTCCCGCATCCTTGCGGCCGGTGCCTTGCTATCTCTTGCGGCCGCTCGCGCCGGAGTAAATCCTTTGATCTTAAACAGCCGCAAGGAAATCGGCCGTAAGAAATTCCTATTTGCAATTCAATTGCTCCGGGAATCCTCTCTGCAAGGCTAAAAGCGAGATGCAGCTTACTTGCAGGAAAGAGGTCCCGCTAGCACCAATTAAGCACATAAAATAGCCCAAATAAAGCCATCCTGCACTTTGCAGAGTCTATAAAGTGATAATCGGTGTTAGCAAAAATAGCACATAATTACCCTATACTCAAATCCGTAAAATATATTTTTTTAATATCCGTAAAATATCCATGTAAAAAGTCCAGAGGGCTTGGAGCACCTCAGACCCGCCCACGCCGCAGCCGGCAAATAAACAGTTAATTTGAACTCGGGTTTGGGCTGATGTGCAAGCTTGAGAGGGGGTTACTTTTAATCCTCATGTCCCCCAATATGATCGCTAGCATTTACAGAGCTGTACAGTGCAGGCTTGAATTTATTTTTGCGTTTTTATATTTCAGAGCTTACGGCCGGTTCCAAGATATGCGGCCGGCCGTAAGGGGAGATCCTTGCGGGGCCGTATAATAGAATCGCGAGTTAACTGAACCCCCGCAAGGAATCGCAGCCTTACGGACGATTTACGGCCGGTAATAGAATGAGGCCCTAAGTGCCAATAAGTAATATTTACCGATCAGGCTCGCAATTAAGCAATCTATAAACAGCATTAGAGCATCTGTCTTAGTCCATGTGGGTTTCATGATATGTATTAACCCCTTGAGTCCCGATCGATATTGCTCAGAAATAACAGTTAAAAATAATATTTTTTCATTGCATATTTCTGGGTTTGAGACTATTGTGTAATTAATTCTAATGTCTTTCTATGCCTTCCCATGCTTTTATCGTACATTATTGTGTGTTTAATTGCTGCTACAGCTCTAAGAAGTGTTTGAAAAAGCCCTTGAGAGTCCTATTTAAAACTCATAATATTTTTGACAGAAACGTCATACTTTTTTCAGTTATTTGCGAGCTAGAGCTCCAGGTCTAATACAATATCGATTTTGTGTAACTGTAATTATTTAGTGCTTGCAATGTCCAAGCTGTGCTAAAACCAATGGAGATCTAAGGCCAAATTTGCGTCTTTAGCTGGCCCGTAGTGATTGTGGGCGGGTAACTCGTAATCGGATTGCGAGTAGCTAATAGAATATATGGCAATATTAAGAGCGATTTAAATGTGTATACATTTACAAACTGGGCAATAGAATATGGTTTTATTATGGTATCTGTTCAGATAAATTCTAAAAGTAGCAATATGGTAACTTTTATACTGATACAGGTATTCATTTCATAAAGGAGTATTTATAGTGACATCTGGGCATCACAACTTTTAAAAAATGTTCAATAAATAATATAATGAAAAAAATAATAATAATTTATTGCCCAACAGTAAGAAACCATAGCCTTTTAGAGAGCAATTTGATAAACTTAGTTGTTTTGGAATTGCAGGATACGGAGCCAATGTAGGGATTTGCTAAATTATAGCATATGTATAAACACCTTCCTTTTCTCCAATATATGTAAATTTATACTTAATACTGAAACTTTATAACCTAACATGGTCTAAATAACTACCTCATTGTGTATATTTTATTATTCTACAAAACAGGAATATATAAAGAATGTTTAAAATTGAATACATTTATGGTAATAGAACACATTTTCACATTCCTGCTGCTAATAACTATAAAACAAAATTCTGTCTCATTTAAATTCTGATCCGAAAATTGCCACCGTGCATACATTGTTAACATTGTAATTTTTGCTGTATGTATTAGATATATTTTTGATGCATTTTTCGTTCTATGTATATGTGATAAACTGCTCTATTTCCAGTGCTTGCTTGTTGCATTAAATCAGAATTTCAGCATGAATAATAAAACCCACAAGAGTAGAGTTTTTACTGCATCCTAATCAATTTGAAGTTTATTTGCTTGGAAGGGATACAAGAGATTTGGCTATTTCTCTCAGTTTTGAAATTTTATGAGCAAATTCTAGAGCTCAAATAAATTCATTTTAGGCTTCAGTTTTTTTCTCAGTGGTAAAAAAATATATTTAAAATGTTTTTATATGCATTTATTGGTAATGTACATTAACAGACTCTTGTTAAATATGTGTGACTGCTTGGATTGTAATAAGTATGTATCAAAGCAACCTGCCAACATTAATAAATTACTGAGAGTGTGATTTGTCATCAACTTTGGTAGATTAAAGAAAAAATGACAAGCTAGCAACTATCTATGATCATTTATAATATTTTACTAAATGGACATATTTTGCATGTTAATTTATAGTGAGGCAATCCTTATCCTAATGAGAACTGAAATACAGTCTTCAGAGACAATATAATGCAATGCTTCACCCCTCCCTCCTTTTTTTTTTTTTCTATTCTATTCTTTTTTTTTTTTTTTTACTCATTTGTTTAATCAAAACTGGCATAATATAACATTGTCATAGTATATAAAATAAGTATACTTATTCTACAGAAAAACTAAAAATATTGGGAAAAAATACAAGCACTTATTTTTTCTTTATTGAGATATTTTAATGAATATGAAAAGAGCTCTAGGATTTACAGCCCCTTTCAGATTGTTACCTGGTTGTGGTGAGGGGGCTTGTGTATTTCGATAAACCGTCGGGTCACTCAAGATGGGCAGGTTAGAGTAAAGAGGTCAGACAAATCACGCTCTACTGGAGAAGGAACTTTTACAAGATATCCTTATTGATAAACACGACCAGAAATATAATGATAGATGTGCCTGGCATGCTGTGGTCCATAGGGTCACAGAGAGTCAGACATGACCGAACGACTCAACCAGAAAAAGGATATGCAAGCAGTGTGTTAGCATTGTTCAAGCAGTATTACTTCTAACGTTTTGCAAATGTGGTACCAGTTTAATAATAATATTTCTGGGTCTGAGACAGAGTCTTAATAATATGATAAGGGAGAGTAACTAAAATACAAAATCTCAATTTAATCAATTGAATTTTAAAAGCAAAATATAAATAATCATATAGTTGACAAATGTGTAGGAAACAAATAATTTAAAGGGACAGGGAAACACTAGGTTTATTATTTATTTGCTTCTTGATATTTTCATGGTCCTTTTTCACCTAATTGCCAATAGTAGCAGTACTTCCAATTCAGTGGCAGAGCCAGTAAAAGGAGGGCCCTGGTGCAAAATAATTTGGTGCACCTTCTCAATTCACCCCAAGGGGGCAATAAAAATGCCCAAAATATATGTAAATGATCAGATAGTGCCTTTCCTGATCAAATTACCTTTCTATTAAGTAAGTATCTGCTATTCACACCTATTAAATTAAGATTCCTCATTTACTGCCAGCAGCAGATGACCGGTACCCTTTTGTGGCCCAAGTGCTTTGGAGTGAACTTACCCCAATGTACAAGGTAGACTACTTCAGACCACAAAAGATGCTCTTCTTACTCAAGAACACCTCAACTTCCTTTTGGTGTTGGATTAGTTTATTTTTTTAATTTGTTTTTAAGAGCTTTGAACTTGTAATGATTAAATGGAACTTGAATCACTGTCTCTGACTTTTTGCGTCCTACATATTAGCATGGTGCTGTCTGAAGGGCAAAAGACGTGTGTATTAGAGGGAGGGCCATTTGGTCTTGTACTGACTCTGTGTATTTTTTAATCACGATCTACCTAATTCACTTAGGATGTTTTAGTTTATATTTTTCATTATAGTTATATCTGTTCATATTTTTCTAAATTGCATACTTTTCTACCAGCTGTTCAATTGTTGAAGTTCTGTACTTTTTGTATTATAATATTTCTTGGTAGAGAAACTTCAGAAATATGTGTTATACCTTTGCTAAAGGCATGTCAATTATTGCATCGTTCTTACCTGAGTGGTTATTTTGAATTGACTTTCCGTATTTCTGAAGCCCCTTATGTGCTGAAGCCTTGATACCACTATGCCATTTATAATAATAAACCACTTACAAGGATGTAGCTTTCATACTTTTTATTATTTCCATATGATTACAGTCTATCTCTAAACATAACACAATTCTTTCACTATTCCCCCAAGCATGCAAATAAAAATGTATCTGTTCCGAAATTGTTTTTTTTCTCCTGCAAATAAGCACGGTTTGCTTGAAAACAAAAAAAACTATTCTAAGGAGGAATGCAACTCACCCAAACACTGTTTATAGAAAAAGCTTCTGTTCCAATATATTTTTCATAATTTCACATTTAAAAAAAATTATTAAATGCATATCTAAGTGTCCTGGATTATGAATGTATCTGATAGAGGAGAATCAGTAGTATATGCAAATATTTTTTTCATAAAAAATACTGAAATAAACATTTATAAACTCATCCTGATGTTTGCTAAATTTCTTCAATTTGCAAACTGCAGTTTTTGTTAACTGACACCCTTAAAGATCTTTGCTAAGATTAGTATAAAAGGCATAATTCATTTTGGCCAATCAGGAGAAAGCAGAAATTAACTGATAAATTTGTATCATACTCTGGGATTCCTGTGTTGCAAAGCAGCCTGGGATATGTCATCTCTCTCTCTCACTCTCTTATTGTTCTTTGATTCAACTGTGAGCTCAGACTCCACCCAACCATGTGATTCCACCCTGGAGCATTACTTCCTGTAGTCTCCACTAGAAAGGTCAAACTGGCTCAAACTGGCTGCCTTTCCTCAGAGTACTTGGTTATGTAAACTCCCTGTGGGTGTGCAAAGCTGAATTTTACTTTCCAACATATAACTTTGTAAGTACACTGAACATATCTATATAACACATATTTTTTTCATAATCACTGCCTGAAATCCAGGAAATGTATCTATACCATGAATAGGCCCATTACATACACAATATAATTTTAGTACTTGCATATTCAGAAATCAAAAACAACTTTTGGAAAGTAATAAAGTGTATAACTATTTTCACATATCAAAAGGATACATGTTTCATACACACAAACATCTTTATACAATATTATTTTAATTAAATTAAATGGATATGAAACACAATTCTTTTTTGCATGCCTATTTAAACTTAATTGAAATGAACAGCAAATGTCCAGAGCATAAGTATGTCTGAGTTGTTCATAGGCAGACAAGTTATATTACTGCCAATGCCATTATATTACTGCTCATTGGCTGACAGGATCAAGCATTTAGATAAGTGAAATATTTGAATCAGTGGTATGTTATCAAATACCCTCTATTAGATGTGCCTTTAAGTCTTATCACTGAGTAATCAACAGCTTTAAAATGTAAGCTCTCAGAAGCAGGATCCTCTACGGCCTTGTATCAATATGTATATACTATTTTGTACTTACTGGATTCCATGTATTTACCCCTTGTATGTAGTACTGGGTAACACTTTAGAACTTTGTAATTAAAAGTTAATAGCAATAATCCGCCTTCTGGATCACTACCTTGTTGTGGTGAAGGTTCTTGCGTTCTTTGATGAAGCTTTGAGCTATACCATGTAGGGTCAACCAAGACTGGCAGGTCATGGCACAGATGTCAAACACATCACGGTTACTGGAGAAGGAAAGTGCAAACAACTCCAATAAAGTTGCTAATAAAACTTTATGGACATAACCAAGACATAATGATATGGCAACCGAAGATGCGCACTTAGGTCAGAAGGTGCATATCACATTACTGTGGAAAAATAGAGGGCAAGTACAAGTAGTACAAGATCTAATGAAGTGGTTCGGCCATAGCCGAGAGGACACCCAGCTGCGGATGTGTTGTAAGGGAAAATGAAAGTCAGCTGCTGCAAAGAACAATTCTGCATAGGGACCTGGAATGTTAGCATTATAAACCAAGGCAAGCTAGATGTGGTCAAAAATGAGATGATAAGGTTAAACATTGATATCGTAGGAATTCATTAACTTAAATGCACTGGAATGGGTCATTTCACATCAGACAACCAACAGATCTTCTACTATGGTCAAGAATCCTGCAGAAGAAATGGAGTAGCACTCATAGTCAATCAAAGAGTGGCCAAAGCAGTACTCGGTTACAACTCAATAAATTACATAATGATTTCAATTTGAATTCAAGGCAAGCCATTTAACATTACAGTGATTCAAATCTATGCTCCAACAATGGATGCTGAAGAGGCAGGAGATCTCCAGTTCTATGAAGATATTCAACACTTCATACTGTAGATATAACGCCATGAAAAGATGTTTCTCTAATCATAGGAGACTGGAATGCTAAAGTAGGGAACCAAAATACACCTGGAAGAAAATGGCATGTTTGGCCTTGGATTATAAAATAAAGTAGGTCAGAGATTAGTAGAATAATTCAATGGTCATAGCAAACACCCCCTTCCAACAGCCTCCGAGATTACGCTACAATTGGACATCACCTGATAGACAACATAGAAATCAGATTGACTATATACTTTGCAGCCAAAGATGGAGGATCTCTATACAATCAGCAAAAACAAGACCTGGAGCTTCTTATTGCAATGAGCTTCTTATTGCAACATTCAGAATTAAACTGAAGAAAAGATGGAAAATCATCAAACAAAGTAGATACAAAATTAATAATATCCCTTGTGAATATGCAGCGGAGGTAAATAATAGATTTAAGGGACTTATCTTGCTGATAATAGGGCTGCAGAAGGTGATAGAATCCAAATTAAATTATTAAAAATTCTACAAGTTGTGAAAGTGTCTCTTGCCTTATGCAAACACATTTGGAAAACTCAACAATGGCTAATAGACTGGAAAAGGTCAGTCTACATCCCAATCCCAAAAAAGAAGTGCCAACGAGTGCTCTAATTATCCAACAATTGCACTTATTTCACATGCCAGCAAGGTAAAGCTTAAGATTCTACAAGCTCGACTCCAAGGATATTTAAGTTGCAACTACCAGATGTGCAACCCGGGTACTTAAGAGGAAGAGGCACTAGAGATCAAATTGCCAATGTCCGATTTATAATAGAGAAAGCAAGAGAATTCCAGAAAAGCATTTACTAAAGCCTCATAGACTATTTTAAAGCCTTTGACTGTATGGATCACAACAACATGTGGCATGTTCTTAAAGAGATTGGAGTACCAGATCATCTCATCCTCCTCCTGAAGAATCTGTAAGTGGACCATGAAGCCACGGTCAGAACCGAACATGGGACAACAGAATAATTCAAGATAAGAAAAGGAGTGTGACAAGGTTGTATATTGTCATCTTATTTATTCAACTTATATGGGGAGTACATCATGCATATGGCTGGACTGGATGGATCCATAGGCGGGACCAATATTGCTGGAAGAAATATCAACAATCTCAGATATTCTAATTATACTACTATGATGGCTGAAATAGAGAAGGAACTAAAGGACTATTGATGAGGGTAAAAGAGGTGAGTGCAAAAGTTGGCTTGTTGCTCAACGTTAAAAATATGAATATCATGGCAAACCGCAATCTCAGCTCCTGGCAAGTAGATGGGTCAGAAGTGGAGGCAGCGACAGATTTTATTTACCTGAAATCCAAGATCTCTGCAGATGGTGACTGTAGTCATGGAATTAAAAGATGCTTTCTTCTGGGGAATAAAGCTATGGCAAGCTTGGACAAGCTAGTAAAAAGTAAAGATATAAAAATATCAAGTGTCATGATAATCCCAGCAGTAACATACGGGTGTGAGAGTTAGACCATAAAGAAGCCTGAGCGCTAATGAATTGATGCCTTTGAATTGTGGTGTTGGAGAAAACTGCTTAGAGTCCCTTGGACTGCAAGAAGATCCAACAAATCATTAATTCAGGAAATCAAGAAAAACTGTTCACTAGAAGCTATGATTATGAGGCTGAAGCTCAAATATTTTGACCATATCATGAGAACGGCAGAATTCCCTAGAAAGGACTCTGATGCTGATTAAAGACAAAAGAAGAAGCTGTGGTCACAGAGAGTCGGACGCGACTGAACGACTAAACAACAACAAATAGCAATAATACCTAGTTCTGGGGCTAATATTACTACATTTATTTTTCTATGGTCATTTAGTAATTTCAGGTCACCATAAAATTGATAAAGAACAACTTTTTTTAGTGACATACATAGGCATAGAGATTTAAAAAATATAAATGTTTTATGTGTCAACCTTATAAAGAGTAGATCAGTTTTGCTCCAATATTTGAAAGGCCCAGTGAATTTATTCCATTCTCTAGTGAGCTACTAATTTTATTCTACTGGAATATGAAATTTGGGAAAAACATGATTTTGTGTTTTCTTTTACTTATTTTCTTCTACGCTAGTTAATCTCAAAAAAACATGCCCACCTAAGGCAGATGTGTGGGAGAAAAGGTTAACCAGAAAACAGCATTTTCAAGCTATCAAATACCTTTACTGGTCACCACATCCTAAAACTTATAATACAACACTTCTACCACTAAAGCAATTCAGTATATAAACATAATTTGCCAAAGTTACACAAAACCGATTTTGTTCACAAGAGAAAATGTAATCCTTACAAACAATAATAAATCTGTGTGATAACAACGTTCTTAAGAAAACAGAGATTTAATTTAACAAAGAAAACCTCAGGTGTAGTTCACAGGCTGTGGAATATATGGATTTCCAGAAGAATAAGATGGTGTGGTTGAGTGCTCAACTAGTCAACGTCATATCTACTTACAATGCAAGACAGATACATGTACATTTGTCTCCGATTTTAAAAAGCTGAAGATACAGTCCTCTGTTTTTTATATATATATGTACAAATTATATGTCATATTTTAAATTAAATCAAAGTTTTTTTTATCTGCCCAGGATCACTAACCACTAACACAGCTATATAATGAACATTAACTGACATCTTCTACATAATTAACATTCTGGACCAAGTACAAAACTAAATACAGTAGCTTAGTCTAAAGGCTTTTAATATAAGCATTTCATTGACGTAAACTGTCTATTCTAAAGTATTATTAATATTATTATCAGTATCTCTTATTTATATAGCATCCACAGTCTATGTTCCCTCTAATTTTTTGGAGTTTTGTGGGCCTGATTCTATTAATGGCCGTAGAAGCTGCGTGGCTGCAAAGGATGGCCGCAAGCTACTTAGCTATTCTATTTGCTTGCGGCCGGTGCCCAGGAAATTCAATCCCAGCAATTCCCCAGGCTTGAATTTTGAATTCAAGCCCGCGGTGGGAAATTTGAAATCCCGTAGATGCTATGAGGAGCCTGCAGGGGTCCCCATTGGGACCCCTGCAGGCTCCCCACATTAACCCCTTGCTGCAGGGGTCCCAATAGGGACCCCTGCAGGCTCCCCATAGAATCTACAGGATTTCAAATTTCCCACCGCAGGCTTGAATAAAAAATTCAAGCCTGGGGAATTGCAGGGTTTGAATTTCCTGCCGCGGGACATTAAAGGGCCAGCGCACACTAATGGTTACCCCATTGCCGCGGGGGTACTATAAGTACCACCCCCGGCACCTAAAATTAACCCCATCTCTCATGGAGTTCTATATAGACCCCCATGAGACTAAAATGAACCCCCTCAGTCCAATAGGGGTCTACATAGACCCCTTTAGGACACTATTAACCCCTAGGTTAACCCTACAAGTGCCATGAGGGTCATCCAGGACCCTCATGACAAAGTCTAAACACTACACTACACCATTAACCCTAACTATACTCCATTAACCCCTTAACCCTAACTACACTCTATTTACCACAACTGTACCTATCTAACCTAACTGGGCCTATCTAACCCTAACTGGGCCTATTTAACCCCTTCTAGCCCTATTTAACCCCATCACTTATGGGGGTCTATACAGATCCCCATAAGCCTCAATCTAACCCCATCCCTTATTGGGGTCTATACAGACTTCTATAAGCCTCCATCTAACCCCATCACTTATGGGGGTCCATACAGACCCTGCAAGTCTCTATTTAACCAAATCAGTCCCAACTGTACCTATCTAACCTAACTTTGTCTATCTAACCCTAACTGGGCCTATTTAACCCCTTCTAGCCATATTTAACCCCATCACTTCTGGGGGTCTATACAGACCCCCATAAGCCTCCATCTAACCACATCACTTATAGGAGTCTATACAGACCCCCATATGCCTCCATCTAACCCCATCACTTATGGGGGTCTATACCGACCCCTATAAGCCTCCATCGAAACCATCACTTATGTAGGTCCATACAGACCCCGTAAGTCTCTATTTAACCTAATCAGTCCCATAAGGGTCTATGAAGACCCTCATAGGACAATGAGAACCCTATAATTAACCCCATAAGTGCCATGAGGGTCCTCCTGGACCCTCATGATACTAAGTACAAACACTACACTACACTAGTCCCCCCAATAAACCACTAAATTCAAACTAACCCCTCTCTACCCTAACCTGTTAACCCCTACCTACTTAACACTACCTACCAACCCCCTATTAAACCCCCACCCCACTGTTTACAAAAATTAATAAAACCTATATCACCAAAAATAAAAAAGTACATTATAATCCCCCACTACAAAAAATAAAAAAGGACATTACAAACCCCACCCCAATACAAAAACTAAAAAAAGACATTACAACTTCCCCCCACTACAGAAAAACAATGACACACCTGCAAAGAAAAGGCATACACAAATATACATAACATTACAGTAACAAATATATTATAAATATACCCCTAACTACAAAACATTACCCCTATCTATAAATGACCTCCCATCTAGACAACATTACCCCCTATCTATACATAACCCCCTATCTATACATTACCCCCTATCTATTCATTACACTCTATCTATTCATTACCCTCTATCTATTCATTACCCCCTATCTATACATAAACCCCTATCTAGAATACATTAAACCCTTATAATTTAAACCACTTACCTTTGCAGATGTCCCTTCAGGAAAAAAGGAAACCCCTAGGAAAAAAAGAAACATCTACTTAGTAAAAACACTACATAACAAATACACATTGTAAATACAATATTAAACTCACCTTTCCAGCATGACCCCGTCCATTAGTCACACTCATACACAAATACACACAAAACATGATGAACATTACACAAAAAATACATTAAACTTACCTGTCCGCAATGTCCCCGGCCTTGTCATCTTCTGCCCGAGATCAGGTCCAAGCCCACCAAAGCTAACGGCAGATTGCATGGCTTGCGATTGGCTGTAGGAATGGGTGTGCTGCAGCCCCTTTCATTTGAATAGCAACGTATACGTAGGGCTACGAGGGGCCACAGCACCCTCGCAAGGAATCGCAGCTTTGCCATTTTACGTCCATTAATAGAATGAGGCCCAGTGTGCTCTAAAAATTTCTGTTGTGCAACATTTTGCAAGGAGAGTAAACTTTTGTGCGCATTGGTGAGTCAGGTTATCATCAATGTTATTGTGTCTTATGCTCACTAGCATACATTGCTTGAAATTTAGCACTTGCTTACAATACAACGGAGAGTTATCAAAGTTTTAAAGGTAGAAATAGATTTATTACAAACACGAAGGCCCCTATTCAATTGCAACAGTTGCCACAGTTGCCTTCACACTGGTCGTAAGTCAGCGGTCTTGAAATGTGCAACAGATACAGAGTGATTCAATTGATCAAGCACGCAGCTACCTGGCCGAAAGCCTAAAGCGTAAACCATGCACCCGTAAGTAGCATTTCAGAGCATGATCAATTAGGCAAGGCCGTAACCACCAATTTAAAAACATCCAATAGTAAATGAGACCGTCATCGTCAGTAAAACATGGAGGTCAAACATCAATCAATTAGCGTTTAGAAGTCTGATATGCGATCGGACTCTCAATCCGGCAATGCACAAAATAATAAAAATGAATGAAGGAAATGTTCTAGTCCATGAGGGTGGCTCCTTGATTTCCGAGATTGATATAACAAGGAAATGAAACGTAAAAAAAGTATTTTTTTATTGCAAATTTTACAAGCTTGAGACTGTTGTGCAATTAATTCTAATGTCTTTCATCACTTTCCCCATCTTTCAAAGTGCAATATTGATTCATTATTTGCATTTACGATCAGGTGTTTAACCCCCTTGCAAGTCCTATCTGGTACACGTAGTACTTTCTTTTACATTTGCCATTTACGGGTGTAAAAACAATTGAGGAATTGAGGAGGCTTGAGGAATTGGGGCAATTGAATAGAGATTTGCGATTTTAACATTTATGGGCGTGAAAGATCAAAGGCTTAGATGGGTTGGGAGTTAAGATTTTGACAACCACATGGATTTTTAGCCTGTAACCCACAAATCATTTGCGAGTAATTAAAAGACGCCAATTGAATAGCAAATTAGTTGACGGTCTACATTACAAGCTCCGGTAATTAACAATTGCTCAATTGAATAGGGGCCTAAGTGTTTCAATTCGCTTCCACATGTAACAGGAATTCAACCTTCTTAATTGTAAATAAATAATATTGGGTGAACTTGTTTTCACAATGCTGCAGAGCTATTGCATTTACAATAGCTCTTAAACTCCTTTTAAAATACAGTAGACTCTCAGTTAAAAAGCACCCATGGGGATTGATAGATGCTGGATAAATGTAGTTTCTGGCTGCTTGATAGTTACTATTACAAGAGGCCTAGATTAGATGCACATAGGATGCTCTGCTAAGTATATTTGTCAGTGAGGGCTGTTCTACCAGCAGCAGCTTTCACTCCTCACTGCACTGGCTCAGTCACTCATGCCTCTCTGCTTCCAGATAAAATTAAATTGCAGAGATGTACAGTGGATGAAATCTAGGCGCTTGTAAGCCTTTTGTGGCATGACAACCTGACTCCTGGTATTTGTTGAGCCCTGTAAAACTTAATTTTTATTTAAAGTAGAGGATTCCATTTTTTTTCTGGTTACTTGAGAGTTCTGATTGCTGTAATCATGTCAATAAGAGTCATCTTTTACTTCACTATCACTCTGTTCCTTTTGATAGGATTGATTTGTGAATTAGGGTGGGAGTAATTATACAATAATGGCTTTTATACTTTATTCATTTAAGTGTATTAATGATGATAGCTGTGGCGGGTATTAGTCTATATATCAGAGCACACTTAAACATAATAGTGTTAGTTCATATCCCAAGGGACACAATCCTTTATTATATTAAAGTATACCATCAATGTGCACTATTTTTTTACTAAATAGTAACTCCTTCAGATATTCTAAATATGGAGAGTCCCTCAGTCATTTAACCACAGATTTGTTCTTTGTTCCCACCAAGTACTCAGTCTTTATCGCCACCAGCCTAGTGGCACCAGGTACTAATTTCATATGAAAGAACATTCATTTCTAGTTCCCTATAGGTGGATATTTAATCTTAGTTTTCCCATTAACTTTTTTTCACTCAGGAAGAAATAGATCTCCATTTACACTAGATCCTTTTGCAATGCATGATTATTTTCTTTGTTATGTGCACATAACCTTTTCCCCATTAACTTTTTCCTCCCAGGAATAAATAGATCTCTATTGACCCTTTTCCTTTTGCCCTGTGTGATTCTTTTATTTGTTATGTGCACACATTGAAATGCTGGAAGGGTGAATGATGACAATGCTTTGAGAGAGCAAGCTAATGTTGGATGTCAGAGTCTGATGTCAGAACCGGATGTCCGGATTTGCCCTAATGTGTATCCCTCTTTGAGAGAGCAAGCTAATGTTGGATGTCAGCGTCTGACGTCAGAACCGGATGTCCGGATTTGCCGTAATGTATTTCCCTGCCCACCAGCACTCTCTGAAAGGGAGCATCGGTGTCATTTACCATTCTGCAGTGTAAACAGTGTTTCAAGGCACATAACAAATAAAAGAATCCTACAGGGCAAAAGGAAAAGGGTCAATGGAGATCTATTTCTCCCTGTGTGGAAAAAGTTTATGGGGAAAACTAAGATTAAATATCTCCCTAGGGATCTGTGTGCGCTCCATGTTTATTTGTGTGCGCTCATCTCAGGGTATCCGTGCACAGCTTAGAGGGAACAGTGTCCACAGTACAGTATATCATGGGTCTGACAATTTGACAGACAGATACAAAAGGAGCTGAAGACCCTGTACTTGGGCAAACAAGCACACATATGCCACATTTAAACAAAATGCTTTACTAGACTGAAAGCTTGCAAGCTTACAGACTAAAGGAGATAATGAAACAAACAAAAGGTGAAGGAATTAAAAGTAATCATTAAGGGCTTGACCTGGTAACTAAGGGGCCTTGGAATCTCCGGAGTCATGTATAAGCATTTTATATGGGTATGAAAAAAACATTATCCATGTCATAGTGCTGCTGCGAAATGTTTCAATGGGTTAAGGTGAAGTTAATTGTAAAATTAATGTGAGTGAAATTGTGGAGAACTTAGAGGTTAGAGTGGAAAAGTTAGTTAGGAATTAAATCTGTGGGTATGGCAGCTGAGAGAAATGGATATGATGCACTATATCATCTGCCCTATAAAGCAACAAGAGAAATAGGTAGGTGGGTGAGTGTGGACAGGGTAGGTGGGAAGGGGTGAGAGATAAATTCAGAGGCAGCAGATACGAGGGTGGTGTGTGAGGCCCTGCATCTTGGAATAATGGAAGTTTGTATAAATAGGTGTCAGGTAAAACACAGGGATGATGTTGCATGTAAACCAAACAAAGAAAGAGGCTATAAACTTTAACAAACAAGTAAACATGCACAGATTGAGCTAACATGAAATATAATGTTAAACATTAAGAAAATAGAACTCACCAGCTGGAGCAGATAGCATAATAGTAGCTTTTCACCAGATCAGAAAGCCACAAACAGAGCAAGGAAATCCTACCAATTAGGGATAGAACATCTCTCTACATGAGACCTTAGTGGTTGTTTACATCTTTCTAAATGAGGCCCTCAATGATAAAGTGTCCAATTTCAAACCTTGTGTCAGCTCCACAAAGGACCTATTAGATCTCCATTTGCAAACAATGGTTTGCCTACATGTCCAAGGGCACCCGACCTTTGCACAGAGAACTGCGCCCTAATGATGCTCTGCGCACCAGCCTTCATTCCATCTGCCACAGAGGCTTCTCATGTACGAGTGCCCCGATCTCATATTTACTGGACTGCTTGGCAAGGTGCCATATGGACCAGGCATTGTTTCATGTGTCACTAGGAGCATGTTGCATTGCATGTTTATCACATATGCAAATAATGACAGAGACATGTAGTGATAAACATGCAATCCAATATGCTCCTAGTGACACATGCACACAATGACAGTGACATTACATACAATATGCTCCTAGTGACACATGCCAGTCCCACATGGCACACTGTCAGACCCTTATCTTGGCCTTGGCAGCCTCCAGCAAGCAGGTCCAGTAAATATGATGGAGACGCACACCTGAGAAGCCTCTGTGGCCGATGGGATGCAGGCTGGAGCGCAGAGTGTCATCAGAGCGCATTTTTTGGCACCCTGATGATGGTGCGCTGTTCTCCAGCGCGCGAAGGACGTGCCACCATCTCCAAGTCTAGGTTATACAATATACTTTGCATTATCACAAAACTAGTTATAAAACAATTCATATAAATATCATGCATGTTTAACATGAATCTCATGTTACCCACAAGTATAATGCATCTAGTATTACATTACAGTGAAGCAACCACCACTGTAGCACAATCAACATATCCAATGATGGACATGGTACCAACAGTACAATGAATCCCTTAACTTGTAGGCCCAGAGAGAGAGAGAGAATACTTCAATCACATAGGTCTGACCGGCATATCTCCTTGTAGTAATCAGATAACAAGTCCAGTTCACAGGAAGCAGATAATATAATATAAAACAATACAGATCTATCCCTCTTTGGTTGCTCATTTCTTCTGCAGCACTGAAAGCTGCAGTTACAGGCACATCCGCCAGAGGGCGCTGTGAGTTTTCAGGCACCACCAAGTTCCAGGTAAAGCAAAGAACTATTTTCCCCTCCGACGTGGCGCAACTTGATGGCGCTGAATCAGGGTCTCGGGCGCGCCTCACATAGCTCAAGGCCTTTTCTTTCAGCAGCTGTCAGATTTTGCGATGGTGAAGAGGGAAAGGACCAACAATACATACTCTATAAGCTTATTTTTACAGTTATTTTGTATACCAATGTTGATTTCTGATTATAAACTTTCTGAATTGATAAAAAACTATGAACCCAAAGGAAGCTTATATCTACACATTGAGAATGTGGCATATAAAAATGCCAGCACTTTTAACAGTACTCACAAAAACTTCCTTAGTTTACAATGAAAGTAGGAGGCAAGTTTGAGTCAAAGAGGAAAATGGAGCCTCACAGTATTGAATAATTTATAATTAAACATGTAAAGGTTGTTTATTTTTCTTTTCTCCTATATTGAATGATGGACAATGTCCAATCCTTTACATCTGTTATCAATTAAAGAGTTTAAATAGCAGCACCCATAAGCTAAGACGTGCTCATACTGAATGATAATATCATGTAAACCTAGAACATTTCAAGTATTTTACTTATGTTATATGATGCTAAGCAATGGACATAATGTTCCTTTAAAGGAATTTAAAGGATAGATTCAAAAACACATAAAATAATTACTGAGCTATGTTCAAGTTAATCACACCTAATCACGCCTCTTCTATTCAGCTTCACATTGGGAAATGATCTGTAATAGAGGGTTAGACTGATTGCAAAGGTGAAATGTAATCTGCATTTATAAGTGATAATTATGTATATTGCTGCGACACTCACATCATGTGTAATACAGCATTAACTCTTTTGAAAGAACATTGTGTTTTTATGTTTCTAAAAAGGCAAAGAGTGGAGGCATAATGACCATGAAAAAAAAAACACGTGCAAGTGGAGCCTATAATGACAGAGGAATTGAATTAAAAATGTAAGGTGTAGTTGGGTCCCTTCTTTAGACATGTTATGGAAGGGAAGCTGGGATGACTTCTTCCAGTATAGATAGGTTCATTACAACAGTACATGGATCAGGTGCAGGTCATGCCAGTGGGAAAACAATTAAAGGAATAATGTATTCTCATATTTACAGCAGGCTCCTATGAAAACTAACCTTGATTTATGGGCATTTTTTTTTTCAAAAGTAGGAACAATTGCACAGTGTTAATAACAAAACGTCTATTGTAACAGTATAAATGCAGGTCATAAATCAGGGCTGTATATATTTACTTCCTAATAATATTATGTATGCATATTGTTAAAACAAGCTAGAATATAATTGTGAACAATATATATATATATATATATATATATATATCTCAAATCATAATTTAAGTGTTTTTATGTATATATATCCCCTTCTGGATCGCTACTTTGTGAAGGGCTTATGTACCTCAATGATGCTGTGAGCTATATCATGTAGGGTCACCCAAGATGAGCGGGTGATAGCAGAGAGATTAGACAAAGCGTGGTCCACTGGAAAAGGAACTGGAGACCCACTCCAGTATCTTTGCCAGGAAAATCATAAGGATAAGCACAACCAGAAACACAGACAGATGTAAATGGTGTGCTGCATCCATATGGTTGCAGAAAGTCAGACACGACTAAAGGACTGAACCACAACAACATGTATGTGTGTATGTATATATATATATATATATATATATATAAATAAAAATATATGCAGTTGACTCTTAGTTAAATGACACCCATGTGACGGATAAATGTAGTTTCTGGTTGCTTGAGAGTTACTATTAAATTAGCTGCACATAGGATGCTCTGCTGTATATTTGTCAGTGAGGACTGTTCTAGCAGCAGCAGCTTTCACTCCTCACTTACACACAGGTATATTCGGCTGGAGTGCTGAACCCGTCACTCATGCTTCCAGGTAAAACTGAATTGCAGAGACGTACAGAGGATGAAATCTAGGTGCCTGTAAGCATTTTGTGGCATGACAACCTAGGCATTCTGTCCTAGGCGTAGGCCTAGACCTCATTGGATTAGGCAGAAACACTCCTCTACTCAAGCCCAATGCGACCCCATGGACAAGTATCAGAAAATGGAAAACAAGCTCAAGATTTATTTTTATACATCAAAACACAGAGACATAATTACTATAACATATCAGTGCTAAGCTACTCTTTATATCTGTAACAAAAGGAAACATAAGTGACAGTAAGCTGGAATGTAGAAAAGAGTATCTTCACTAAGTTCTAATATCTTATTTTGATCATACTTCTTTGCAAAGTTGTATATTTTTTTCTAGAACAAATAAATAGCATTAATACAATGAAAACTGAAAGAAATCATAAAGAAATACAAGTCAAAGGCTAGAAAAAAATAGAAGAATATCATGGCTGCTACAGGAAAGGGCACCAAATATGGTCACGGAAAGTTTGTACAGTGGTGGGGTTTGTTCAGTGTAATAATATACAAGCATCAACAAACAATACCTGTACACCTGTAGTCATTTGAGATCTTACTATTAAGGAGCTGTCTTTGACCTGTCTTTGGTCTTTAAAGGTTCACAGAAAAGTTTCCGTTCATAGGAGAAATGAAAATAACACACATACACAGATATACAGTAATTGCAAGTTGCTACCTGTATGTCAGGTGAGGATCAGTAAACATAAGCCCATCACACTTTTTGGGATCACAACAAAGAGTTAATTTGTTTCTGAAGTTTGAAACATACATTATGTGCATGGAGATACTGTAGGTATTGAATATAGAATAATGTCCCCACAATACAGAATAGATAATAATGATGTTTACAACTCAAGAAATTACAAGATGATACATAAATGACTCATATAGTGCCATTTAAGGACACTTTGCATGGATTCAGAAAATTATATTATTTGTAAAAGAAAAAAAAACGCATGGCAGAACTATTCAAATAGTGATACCTTTCAATCTTTACTATACAAGAAACATAAAAAAAATAAACTCACATTTTCTTTTAGATAAGATTTTTAAGAAAAATAAACACCTTTGTGGTTGTCTGTAAATGGTGGTAGCATCTCATATCTTGGTTTAGTCTTGTACTTGACATACAACAAATTTGTCAATTTGGGACAAATTGGAAAATCGCAAGACTTTCTTTTATATTCTATCCCTATCTAGACAATTTTCTTTAAATAATATTTAATCTCTCTAGATTTCCTTTACATAAAATTTTTCTTCAAAATAATGATTTTCTCTACATACGCTTTTATGTTCATTGCTTACACAGCTACTAATGTTGTTGGTTTTGTTATACACTCCACAAATAAGTGCAGTTTTTCTTCAACTACTGTAATGCTTTACAGCCTTATTAAATTGCTATTCGGCCAATTGAATAGGGCTCTATATAAGCACAGAGCATATTTTGTTTACTAAAGTTTTAGTTAGTGAACTTCGATCAAAAAGGAAGGTCTTCATTAACTAAAAACTTCTGTAAAAAAATATGCTCTGTGCTTATATAGAGCTGAATCGCAATTTAATAAGGCTGTTAATCAGTAAGAAAAATATAGAACATAGAGAATAAGTTTTAACCCATCCACACAACTTATTTTCCTCCAGGAACAATCTGTACTTTTATACTTAAGCATAAAGAAATCTGCCAGGGAATTGAGCAATAAATGTGTTTGTAATAAAAACAGCTAACAAAGGCAGAAAGAAATAACAAATAAAATAAACTGTATAGGATTTCTTTAGATAAATTTGCATTTTGTACTGCTGGAGATTAATAAAAAGAATGCACATTTGTATTCTTACAATGTGACCTTAAGCACTTCTATTGTGCGCCACAGATTACGATCAGCACTATACATGTAAATTAATGGTAATGCAAACATTTTTCATGGTTATGGATGTTTCCATGAGAATATCTAGTTATGGATATTACCAATATAGGCTGCCAAGATGAGCAATGGTGATTTAATGAGAAGAAGCTCTGAGATGAAAACATCATTGTAGACTAATAAAAGACATATGACAAATCAAATCTGTACATTTGTCAAGTTTTACTATTGTGCCTAAAGTTAAATTAGCTTATTGTGTATTGAGACTAAATTCTTCCATAAAGGGAAACAATAAAAAATAAAATTATAATGAATTGTGCCAAGCACATGTATTGTTTAAAGGGCCACTACATTGTCATGTTTGTAGTGTGCTCTTATGAAGAACTTGACTGGATAATGCATTTATAACGTTAAAGATAAATAAATACAGCCTTGAATATTTTTAGCTTTAATGACAGCAGACATAATGCTTTTGTTCCCAGTCAGATAAGTCAGATAAGATCACTATTTAGTTCTATTGAAAGACTGGACTTTTAAAGAAACACTTTTCAAGATAACTAAACAGAAGAGTAAGTGCTCCACTCGCTGCTATTGCTAGGTAGGGTACAAACCAAGAGTGATATGATCTGCTGGGAAGACATTTTATGCTCGTCTCAAGTTTAAACCCTTCTGAAATGGATACAGTGCAACAATGGCCAGGGTTATGAGGTTACCACTGTCTCATCACAGAAATATAGATTTGACTTGGAACACAGGGCAGGCAATGACCAAACAAAAGAAGGTGCCCTCACCAAAATCCACTTCCTATCAGCTGAAGTCTCTCAACCTCCTGGTATTAAGCTAAGAGTGGTATGTGTGACAAAGCTGGACGGAGATATGGGAGAATAATAAAAGGCATGTATGTGAGCCTTAGGCTAAATAAAGCCTTTTGCCTAATCCTGGCCTACAGCAACAGTTCTTTTTAGGTCTAGCTGGGCCTAGAGAATGAGTCTAAATGAGGCAGAGGAAAGTAGCAGAAAAATATCTGAAGTGGAGTTTGTGTGCAAACCTGCAAGCAGCCCAGCTGAGAGGAGCTGAATTAATTAAGAACAGGAGACTGGCAGAAGTGTTGGAAGTACCAGGTACTTGAATGAAGGAATTGTGTTACCTATAAGAAACTCAGAGAAAAGCCTGTGTGTTTCGGACGTACAGTGCAGTAAACAAAATTGTATAACTAACTGTCCCTGGGGTGGAGCATTTGGAGCAAAGGGTGGGCCAGTGCTCCACCTGCTGCTATTGCTACCTCTGATACAAACCAGAGAGTGGAACACCAAGAAAGAGTTAATAAAAAGCATTAATGAAACTTTACCTGAACCTTTGAACTGTCTCTCTAGAGCTATTATAAGAGAATAATATGGCTTTGAAGAGCCTATATATATTTTTTTATAGTGCAAAATGTTGCTATTGTTGTTGTAAACCTATACAGTATATACACAGAATAGTATTTAGTTTATTACACTTATGATAAATATGTCTGTTTTGTTTTGATAGAAGACTGACATTTATGAAAGGCTGACTGATATATTTTTAATCTTCTAGAGTTATGGACAGTATTTGAGATAACTGATGTGGGCAGATTACTGATAGGAACTAAAGGACCTTTTTCTATATAATTTCATAGAAAAAGTAAGGAAATTGAAAGTGCCTGACAGTTCTAGTGCAAGTGCAGTTATAGTGTAAGTGTGGGAGTTTAAAAAGAATTAAAGGACAAATTATGTGATAATGTGTATAGTAAAAAATATATTTTTAGTAGATTTAGGTATAGAAAAATAGTTTTTATACAAATACTGTATATTGATTTTTTTAGTTTGCCTTATTTTTGCAAATTGTAATTATGAGTCAGTCCAGATCTAGCCTCAATCAGTGTACCTACTGCCACATGTATGCACTGCTGGAGCAGCTTATTCAGGTTCCATAGTGTGGCAGGTTTGAGCATGTTGCCTCTCTTGAAGCTCAAATTGGAGAAATTGAGAGGAGAATTGTAGCACTTGGTGACATTGCCACTCTGGAAATGGAGATGGTGCTCACTGAGTACAGTTTCAGTGGGCCTAGCATTTATATAAGGTAATCATTCCCCCTCTCATACACCCTTTTTTTAGAGAGAATATGTCTAATGTAGTTAGTCTGTCTTCAGAGCTTTGTCCCGCCAATCCCCTTATTAGTTTTGTTTCCCCCTCTTTGTACTTTTTCTAGCTTTTAAATGACCTTTTTATGAGGTGGTGCCCAAACTGATCTCCAAATAGGAGTATAGAAGGATTTGTATAGAGGCAGAATTATATTTGCTTCCCTTGCTTCTCTACCCTTCTTAATGCATGCTAATATTTTCATCCCTTTGCGGATGCTGCTTGGCATTTTGCACTGTTATGTAGGTGGTTGTCCACAAGTACTCCTAAATCCCTTTCTTTCTCTAATACCCCTAGATTTGATTCATTATAATTATAACTTGCAAGCCTTCGGAGGGAAAGTAAATTATTTTCTGATTTAATTACCTTGCACAACATATCCCCATCAGCAAAAATTGAGAAAATGGGCCTTATTCAATTGCAAGCCTGCTATAGTTACAGAGTGATTCAATTGAAGAAGTCCGCAACTACCTGGCCGAAAGCCTAAACCGTAAACTATGCACCCCTAAGTAACATTTCAGAGCATGATCATGATCAATTAACCAAGGCTGTTACTACCAATTTAGAAACAGTCAATAGTAAATGAGACCGTCATCATGACATCATTAAAACATGGAGGTTAAACATAAATCAATTTGCGCTTAGAAGTCCGATATGCGATCAGACTAGCAATCCGGCAATGTACAAAATAATAAAAATGAATGAAGGAATTGCTCTAGTCCATGTGGGTGTCCTGATATGTACTAACTCCTTGATTACTGAAATTCATAGATCACAGAAATTAAAAATAAAAGAAAAGTTTGATTGCAGATTTACGATCTTGAGATCTTGAGTTTCCCCATCTTTTAAAGTGCAGTATTATTTTTCTATTTGCATTTACATTGCTACGAACAGGTGTTTAACCCCCTTGCAGGTTCTATCTGATACTCGTAGGATTTTCTTCTACATTTGCCACTTACAGGTATGAGAACATTTGCAGGCTTGAGGAATTATAGCAATTAAATAGCGATTTGCGATTGTAATATTTACAGGCTTGAAAGATCAAAGGCTTAGCTGGGTCGGGGTTACGATTTTAACAACTGCAGGAAATTGTGAGTAGCGAAGACGCAAATTGAATAGCAAATTTGTTTACGGGCTACATTATGGGCTCCAGTTAACAACAATTGCTCAATTGAATAGAGGCCAATGTTTTCCAGTCCTACTTCTAAGTCATAAATACATTTGTTAAAAAGGAGAGGGCCTAATATTAAACCCTAGGGATAGGTCATGTCACACAAATATAATTTGTTTCTATCAGGAGGTAAGCAGTAATTTGGACCAAGGCAACTCAGTGGATGTAGTCTTCTTGGATTTTTTGATATAGTGCCACATGGACGAATATTCAGTAAAGTAGTTTTTTTTTTTTTTTGCTAATTATTTTGATACAGTGCACTGTGGGGGCAATGATGCAAACTAAGGGATTGCAGTAAATATCTCCACATGGAACATACTCAGATTGGACTAAAGTGGTAAGTGGAGTTCCTCAGGGATCAGTGTGAGGTTCTATAGTTTTAAATATGAATCAATGGCTTAGAAGTAGGACTGGAAAGTAATATCTCCATTTTTCTGATGACACTAAGTTGTGCAAGGTAGTTAAATTAAAAAATTATGTACTTTCCATCCAAATGTACTTACGTAAATTACAAGTATGGGCAAATAAATGGCAGTTGAGATTTAACACAAAAAAAGTTATGCATTCAGGAAGAAAAAACAAGCATGCAGTTTATTAGCTAAATGGAATAAATCTAGAGATATCAGAGATAGAAAGGGATTTGGGAGTGCTTGTGGACAACCACTTACATAGCATTCCTCAATGCCAAGTTGCAGCTGCAAAGGCAGGTAAAATATTAGCATGCATTAAGAAGCACAGAGAAGCAAGGGACTCAAATATCATTCTGCCACTATACAAATCCATAGTACGCCCTCATTTAGAATATTAGTACAATTTTGGCACCATTTCATAAAACAGACATTTTAGAGCTGGAAAGGGTACAGAGAATGGCACAACAATTAAAAAGGGGAATGGAGAAACTAAGCCATTAAGAAAGACTAACCAAATTAAACAATTTGTTTCTTGAAAAAAGGTACCTAAGAGGGAATATGATTACCTTACATCCCTTGAGTTTAGAAGAAAAAAGAATCCTCTAAGGAAACAAGGGGACTCTTTTCCCATAAATATACAATTTTCTAGTTGCTCGTAGTATATGAAAGTATACAAAAAAAGGAGTATAGAAACAACAACAATAAAAAACACTAAAATAGAATGTGAGTGTTTTTGTCTTGGACTGCACTAATAGGATTAGTACCTTGGGAAAAATCCCATTTAACAATCAATATATAGAAAGTACTGCAGTCACAAAAACCACTCCAGTTGTGTACTGAACATGTTGCAAGATCACCAAAATGATTGGCAATATCAGATACATTATTAAAAAGGGAATTCAGGGTTATCATGGATAACTAGAGAGACAGTATTGACCCAGGGAGAAATCCGATTGCCAGTATCAGGGGTCAGGAAGGATTTTTTTTTTTTCCTTTGAGACGATTGGCTAAGTCTCACTTGTTTTTTTTTTTTTTTCTGTTTGCCTTACTCTGGATTAATTAATAATTTTAAAAAATTGATTAATAATTAATTAACAACTAATTAAATGTAACTATGTAACATAAAGCAAGGATCAGAGGAACTTTACTATCTTTAACTTTAACTTTACTATCTTGCTATGTAATTGTAAAATGTTTTTAAAACTATTACAAATTAAACAAAAAATTAAAAAACACCATAATGCAAAAAGTAATGAATCAACTTTGCACTAAGTCTGTTCACAGTTGCCAGTTACTTATTTAAGCCTTTATTAGGTATTCTAACATTACCTAACTTGTCAGTTCCGAAGAATAAATTATATAGCCTATTTAGGCAAATAAATAAGTGAGATAGGAACTTATTACGGGGTGTATCGAGAGAAATATGACACTGTTTGGACGTGAATGTTTTTTTTTTTTTATTCAAATCTACAACTAGAAGAAGAGTATTAGTTGTTGATAACTCCAGTGTACATGCCAGGAATTGGCAAAAGAGAAACGTAATGGTATATCCATAATTCCCATTTGTTGACTAATAGGGAAACTGGGTCATTGGGGGCCCTGGGATGTTTGTAACCTCATGGTTGGAGGTTTAAAGATTTGTCAGTATGACAATAGGATGCCCTTCGAGAATTGTAAATATGTTGTAGTTTTTTTACAAGAATAAATAAAGAGTAATTACCATTTAAGTTTTAATGATTCTATATAGATAAATAACTGAAAATATTGGGTATGGCGAAATGTTTATCCACAACTAAAGTTTTGCTTTTCTGGGAATACAGATTTAAATGTTTTTCATGGAAATGAATAAAGTAGTCCTTGATAGGGAAAGATTTAGAGGTCCACTGAGAGATTACTAGTTTTTGCTTGCTTTTTTAAAGATTTCTTCATGATTAAAATGTATGAGGAAATAAAGCACTTTAATATTCAAAAAAACACAGATCAAGCTCAGATTATACAAATCCCCCTGTTAAAAAAACGGCAAGGCAGTGCCAGGCAGTGCCAAGCTTCAAAGCATTGCCTTTCATTTAAAAACACATCCAATTTATTTTTGTGTTAAACAGCATACAACTTCTACTTAATTTCATACCTCTGCCATTTAGTCCTATGGAATCTATTGTCACTCACAAAATAAAGTATCACATATTATAATTGTCAAATGGCGATTCGTGGTCAAGCTTTGCGACAAATAGCAGTTTGACAACCGATCCGATCCGGGGGCACACGCATGCGCAATGGGGGGAAAGAGACACAGAGTAAGGAGATGGGGGGGAGAGACACAGGGGAGGGGGAAAGAGACACAGTGGTGGGGGGAAGAGATCCATGGGATGGAGGGGGGAGAAGAGACACAGGGGGAAAGACACATAGGGGAGGAGGAAAGAGACACAGGGGAGGGGGAACTAGAAACAGGGGATGGAGAGATGGGGAAGAGACACAGGGGAGAGAGAGGAGGGGGGAAGAGACACAGGGGAGGGCAAGGGGGAAAGTGACACAGGGGAGGGAGAAAGAGACACAGGGGAGCGGGAAAGAGAAGCATGGGAGGGAGAAGGAGGAAGAGACACAGGGGAGAGAGAGGGGGCAAAAGAGAAACTGGGGGGAAGAGACACAGGGGAGGTGGGGGAACAGACACAGACACAAGGGGGACAGGGGGGAAAGAGTCCCCGGGGAAAGGGGGAACAGACACAGGGGATGGAGAGGTGGAGAAGAGACACAGGGGAGGGAGAGGAGGGGGAGAGATAGGGGAGTGAGAGGAGGCGGGAAGATACACAGGGGAGGGAAATGGGGGGAAGAGACACTAAGGAGGAAGTAGACAGGGGGAGTGACTCGCCGATTGTGAGGCCTGTGATGAGCACCAAAGGTGCTCAATGCGAGTCCAGTAGAGGGGGAGAGGTTTCCATTGCCAGGCTTCAATATTTATTGCTGTCATTTTTGACGGGCAAGTCGCTAGTAATAATTTAATTGTATAACGAACAATCACTGAACATTTCAACAACAAAAAAATCACTTAAAATCACTCTGGCATATTTGCATAAAACTAATAAAATGACAATTAAAATATGTCTTTATGTGATTCATTTCTTTGTACTTCTGTCTGATTTTCATTTCATTTTCTTGTAGCCTCAGGGAAAATCGGAACAGACAATTACAAATGCAACCCTTTTAAGCTGTTTCATTTTTTTATTGTGAAGCTGCAGGTTTGAAATATGAAGCAAGAAAAAAAGAGCTTTTTTATTTTATTTTGATCTGAAATACATTGTTGGAATGGTAGATATACACATCCACACCTTAATAATACTTTGTGTAATATTTATGGGTAAGACTAAATAAATAATGTTTGAGTTGAGGGGATAACCCTATAGGATAACATAGTAATGAAGATGGTCCACCCCCCCCCCTCTGTCTCTACACACACACATATATATATATATATATATATATATATATATATATCACATATTATAATTGTCGAACTATGAGACGTTGTCACGCTTTGCGTGGTGCGTACGACTTAGGCAATGAGCATCGAAGCGAGGCTAGCCGTTAACTCGAAGCACTTAGCGAGGCGTTAAGGCACTAAAACTTGCAGCACTTGAGCCATGAACGCCGAAGGCGCTCATCGCCTGCGATCCTCATGTAGCAAGGTGAACCGTTAAGGCACTAAAACTCGCAGCACTTGAACGATGAGCCTTGCCTGCGAGCCTTGTGATACATACTTTTTTGTTGTTTAGTCATTCAGTAGTGTCCGACTCAGTGTCACAATCTGCTACTTCAATTGGGCTTGGTAAGAACCTGGTTTAAACCAACCCAGCAGAATCGAGTGGTCCTTTTACACCTCTGATAACAAAATATGGACCAGAACCAAATAACACACCCCAGGAGCTTGCTTCATCAGACCAGGATATCAGGAACACAATAGCCACTGACTGTGACTATTCTCCACCACTGGATACATCATACAATCCCTTTGAATATTAGCATTAATTCACATAATGGCACTTACGCCTAGATTAGGTAAATCCCCCCAAAAATGCCACACCTTAATTGAGACTATCTACATATATACAGTATTCTGGCCACAAGCTGGCCAATTACAGTAAGCCCCATCCTTGGGGACATAGACATGGACCCTGGTTCGCGGGGCAACCCTGTACATCTCCTGATGTCAGGCCCTTCAGCTATACTGGTGATGTATTAACCCAGTGGTTAAAGTGAATGACTCTATCTGGTGTTCTGACCTTCTGGTAGTACTTCAATTACACATGTGCTGTAAACACTCAAGCTATCTGCCTATGGGACTTGATTATCTTCCTAAGGCCCCTATCCCTTTAATCTTTGTATTTCTTCAGGTAAGTCTGGGTGAGTCAGCACAAGCTAACAACAGTGTATGCCAGAACCAATCTTGCTACTGATATGGTACCATGATCCTCTTACCCACAGCTAAACATGGTTCTCTGGTGGTATGTCATTCCCCATATCAGTACTGTAACACAATCATAAGACATGCAATATAGCTTTAATTTCAAAACCATAAGCAACAAAATGCATAACCATATTAATAAACAGGGTAACTCTTGCAGCCCAGGCCCAAGTCACAGTCCCCAACAGCCCAATCAGGCCCTGGGCATGAAACTATTGAACACAGCATGCCAGTAATCTGCCCCTTTGAGCTCCATCAAGCTGATGTTCATTGCTTCAATGATCTCATCCCTCCATCTCAGCCTCTGCCGCCCCCTTCTTTGTGTGCCTTTAATCTTTCCCAGCATTAAAGACTTCTCTAGGGAATCCTGTCTAATATGGCCAAGATATTTGAGTTTTAGCCTCATGATCATACATTCCAGTGAACAGTTTTGAATTATTTTGTGTAGTATTGATTAAAACTTCTTGCAGTCCAAGGGAACCTAAGTAGTTTATTCCAACACTACAGTTCAAAGGTGTCAATCTCTCTTCCTGATCTTGAAACATTCTGTTGTCCCATGTTCGGTTCTGACCGTGGCTTCTTGGTCCAATACAGATTTCTCTTTAAGAACTTGACCCATTTTGTTATGATTCACACAGTCATCAGCTTTAGAATAGTTTGTTAAGCAAAGGTAAATGTTTTTCCTGGAACTCTTCCTTTTTCTAATACCCAGCGGGCATTAACAATTTGATATCTTGTGCCTCTGCCTCTGTAAAATCCAGCTTGCACATCTGGTAGTTCTCTGTCCATATATTGTTGGAGCTGAGCTTGCAGGCTCTTAAGCATTTCTTTGCTGGCATATGAAATTAATGCAATTGTTGGATAATTATAGAACTCTTTGACACTGCCCTTTTTTGTTGGAATTAAGATATAGACTGACCTTGTCCAGTTTATTGTTGAGTTTTCCAAATTTGTTGACATAATGAAAGCAACACTTTCACAGCATGATCTGAACAGTTCAGCAGGTATTGCATCAACTCCTGCTGCTTTGTTATCCACAAGTCTCCCTAGGGCCCATCTCCAAATCTCCAGAAGACTCCATTGGACAAATTATTGAGGCTATCAGTGCTGTTAAGATTCCCCCTGTATAGATCTTCTCTAATAATAATAATCAAATGAGCAAATGCAGAGGCTTCTGAGAACACATATAATTTTCCATAAGTTCATATGAGAACCATGTAATTGCACTTTAGGTGACTTCACAAGCAGAGCAGGGAAATCACTGCTAAGAGTTTATACATAAAGGTTGGATACAGACAGCATATAATAGCTACGTTAGGACTAATGGGGGTAATTTACTAACATTACTTTCTATAAGCTGTGAGCTATCATGGCACATTGGGCTTTAGCACTAGATGAGCCTCTAAAACATACATATAATTGTATTTAAATATAAAATAAACTGATTTCATAGGTTTGAAACATGCAATGATGAATATCAGTATCATTGGTAGTAACAACCAAGATTTGTCTTTAGTAAATTCGGAGAACTTGGATTTTCACAGAGGCCTCATGTAACGCCCTTAAACACTCCCATTATGCAGCCTGTTCACAATAACTCACAATGAGCTGCTTTGAGCTAGCTGTTATAGGGGAGAAAGGCTTTCAGTAAATTGCACAATGATCATGGGTTAAATCCCCCCAATGTGTTTTAACACTGAAGTCTACCTGACATGTTTATATATTAAAAGTACGGTAATGTCTTACAATTCCTGTCAAGCTATTAAAAGAGTGTGTTTTAAACATAAAAAAAAAAAACATTACATGAAAAGTGTCAGAAGTTTTATAATCTTATATTTTACTCTCTACTCTCCACTTTTCCAATAGGTTGCTTTAATTTTTAGTCACACCCCTTTTTAGAAACTGGAAGAGGAAGGAGCATATCCTGCTGAAGTCTGCAAAAACATACATCTTTGTTGCAAATTAATACATAACATTGGATTGTTGGATTTTAGACCATTTTTCATTTTGTATGAAATAAAACTTCTGTAAGGTCAACAACCTGTTATTTTAAATAAGTGTTAAGTAGTAACAATCAGGAAAAATAGTTAAGTAGTTGAGGTGTGAAATCATGTCATGAATATAGTTAAATCCTGTTGTGGATTGCAGTTCCTCCTCCAGTGGACCTCAATTTGTCTGATCTCTCTGCTATGGCCTGCCCATCTTGGGTGATCCAACATGGTATGGCTCACGGCTTCATTAAGGTACACAAGCCCTTTCACTATGACATGGTAGCAATCCAGAAGGGGCTTGCTTTCTTTTAGCCCACCTCTAAATATACATACTACCAAAGTGCTAGAGACATTTGTAGAAGAAACTTGTAACTCATATATGAAGATTTTTTTTCAAGTTGGTACTCTATAAGGTATTATTGGCTGTTTTTAAGAAATGTTTCATACCTGACTTACTGAATGGTTAGACTGTTCGGGCCTGTTTTCCTGTTACAGTCACCACTGAATTGGAGTATTTTTTGGTTCATATAACCAGTGATAATACATGCGTGTCACATGCAGATTTGTTTGACCAAATAAAAAAAAACATTTCTATATAAATTCAGTATATGAGCATTTGTGCTTTATTAAAAGTACTAATATTTGTGGAAGCATCTGTTTTGTCAACACTTGAAGCACAGAATAATTTATTAGACTGGAAATGTTACTTTGCTGAACTTACTAAAAATATGTGTCCAGAGTCACAAAATGAGGATAATTTATTAAAGTGAGTTAAAAAAGAAGTGTTGTTAATTACTCTTATTTTGCAATTCTACACAACCTATTTACTAAAGATTTTATAGAATTGCTAAATAGGCACCATAAAGGAATGTGGACCCTATGGGCCTCATTCTATTATCGGCCGTAAATCGGCCGTAAGGCTGCGATTCCTTGCGAGGGTTCAGTTAACTCGCGATTCTATTATACGGCCCCGCAAGGATCTCCTTTTACGGCCGGCCGCATATCTTGGAACCGGCCGTAAGCTGTGAAATATAAAAACTGAAAAATAAATTCAAGCCTGCACTGTACAGCTCTGTAAATGCTAGGGATCATATTGGGGGACATGAGGATTAAAAGGAACCCACTCTCAAGCTTGCACATCAGCCCAAACCCGAGTTCAAATTAACTGTTTATTTTCCGGCTGCGGCGTGGGCGTGTCTGAGGTGCTCCAAGCACTCTGGACTTTTTACATGGATATTTTACGGATATTAAAAATAAAATATTTTACGGATTTGAGTACAGGATAATTATGTGCTATTTTTTCTAACACCTAAAATCCCTTTATAGTCTTCTCAAAGTGCAGGATGGCTTTATTTGAGCTATTTTATGTGCTTAATTGGTGCTAGCGAGACCTTTTTCCTGCAAGTAACTGCGGCTCGTTTTTAGCCTTGCAGAGAGGTTTCCCGGAGCAATTGAATTGCAAATCTCTTGCGGCCGTTTTAGATCAAAGGCTTTCCTCCGGCGCGAGCGGCCGCAAGAGATAGCAAGGCACCGGCCGCAAGCCTGCCGGAATCCCCGGCCGTAAGGGAATAGAATAGCAGAATAGCTTGCGGCCGGTCCTTGCGGCCCCGCAACGGCTGCGGCCGATAATAGAATGAGGCCCTATGTAAATATTGTGTTGTAAATTGCCACATTGATGAAAATCGGCTGCAGGAATTTTTTTTTCCCCACGTTACACGTTTATGCAAAACATTAGCTACCCCGCATTACGTCAGTCAGGCCACTTACGTAAACCATGCTTTCATCAGTAGCACTGAAGGGGCTGGATTATGGCAGGCATGCAAATATTCTCCAGTCAATTGTTGTGGATATTCTTGCTGCACCACAGCCATAGCAGCCAATGGAAAACGGCCAACAGATTTGCTAGCCTAAAGCCCCAGCATTGGCTTGTGTTGTAGATTTTTATAAACTAGCATGCAGGACCCAGGTGTTGGTGATTTTAGTCTAGAGAGAGTAAGAGAGAGTGCAGAGATAAGTGGAAGATTGAAGAGCAGTCCACAGTCGGGAGGACAAGAGTCTGGAACCAAACACAGGGCCTGTAACTATAGGCCAGAGGAGATGGTGGTACTCCTCAATGCCATCTGTGCTAGTGCCCACATTATTACTGGGGATAGCGAAGTTAAGCGTGGCTCCAGGGGCAAGGCCAGGAAGGAGGTAGCAGCCTCAGTCTCTGAGGCCGGTTTTGCAGATAGGGATGTGAGGTCTGTAAGTCATTGTTGCGACGAGAGCAGAGCAAAGGTCAGAAGCATGATGGAGGAGGAGGCCAGAGCAGCCTCATCTACCAGTGGTAGCCCCACAGTGACTGTCCGTGACAAGCAGTGGGAGAGGATGCTGAAGTAGATGATGGAAGCAGGGATTGTCCCCAGTGCTCCTGGCCTGGTGGATACACGGGATCCATCATCTTTGCAGGATGAATATAACATACACCAGCATACAACCACATGTATACCACATGTACACCACATCCACACATAGATAACTCTAATCACATGGAAATGCTGCAGAACAATGACAGTCAAATGTCAACTCCCTGGATTTAATAAAGATAGATGAATCATCTATCCCTGTTTAAATCCAGGAACTTCACATATCATTTGCATTGGTGGGCAGCATCAGACATGTGACAAATACATACAGCAATTAACAGATATAATTTATTCAACATCCATTTGAGAACACAGTTGTGGGTAAGGACGCTGCACCATTTGCAGATAAAGACTATCTAAAAATGGTTGTGCAGTTTAGTGTACTATCCCATCAGGGAACACATCTCAGCATCATCTTAAAAACTCCTGCTGAGAGATGCTCAATGATTAGTTAGTATGATACAACGCGCAGCAACTTCTGTAGAGTATGTAAATACTCTGCTCCCACAGTCATGCCCGACCAACAGAGACCTCCATCCCCAGGCCCACCTTTTGAGGCCACCATGAGGGAGATTCTGACTCTCACCAGAGAATGCAAAGACAGTTTATGGGGGATCAGGCCAGTCTTTGGATTCTACAGAGGCTACATAGGGATGCAAAGAGATATTGCCACAAGGTAGAATACTACATGGCCAGGCTCCCCCAGTGTTGCAGAACTGCTAGAGTGCTAACCCGGCTAAGTGTGGATATTACCCAGCATGCACTGGTTCCCAGCACCGCCTCCTCCACACAAGAGGCCTCCCCTGCACACCCTCAGCCAGGCCACTGCTTCCATCCCTCCATTTCTCCACCTTTACCAGTGCTGCTGCCTCCAGGGGGATCTCTTCTCCTGCAACTCCCTCTTGAGTAGAACGTGGGCGCAGTGGCACGGAGGGTTGGGGGCCTTGTGGCAAGGCGGAGGAGGAGATTGGGGCTGCATATGAGATTTTACCTTCTCAATAGCACTCCTCAGTGACAATCTATTGGTCCAAGTGTTGACATAATCTAGCCTGGCTACAGAGCAGAGGATCATGTCCTATGTGGTGGTGATATTTTTTTAGCAAATGGCTACCCCCCATCACATGGTCCATGATTCTCTTCTCTGTGGACATGTAGGGTTATGTTTAACATTACGCCAACTGATGGTCAATGAGGATTGCTCTTGAGAAGAGCTGGTGTGGCCCCTCGGATATCAGATAGCAATTCTATCAATTACATCCCCCTATGAGAATGATCTGACACACCATTAAGTATCATGTTTAATAACACATGTTTTTTGTTAAGTTAAACTCCTTGCAATGTAGAGCTGGCTTGGGACTATCATAGTCTAAAACTGGCCATTTATTCCAAGGCACCATTAATGTATGCATTGAAATCTCCTAGCGAGATGGTCACAGTACTCTGGCCCCACTGAATGTGGTCACAGCTAAACATTTCCTGTGTAATTCCCATCATTACTCGTGGTGATGGCAATGGTGATGTGGTTACTTTGTTATATTGACCACATGTGACCCTAGTAGATGCTATGCATCATTATAATTATACAATATTACCTTGACCCCTTTAGATTTTGTTATTTTTTTCTAGCCTCTTGTCCTTTCGGGTTCCGCGCACACCACACTCATGATATTAATTCAGCCGTATATGTTTATATATTTGTGTATTCTATAAAGGATGATATTGTTATACCGTTATCCATGTTTCCGTGTGTTTAGTGATTAGTGACATCAACATACATAACTATTATTTAACTATTTTGTTTTAAGATATTGGTCATCATCCTGTGTAGGCATCCCTTCATGCAGTTTATTAATCCATAACATTCCAATGACACAAGCGTGGGTTACAAGTGATCACATGTATTAATACATCCAATATGTGTTCAAACACTTCTAAAGATTATTTCCACCCTATTTTTTGTGGGTGAACTAGGTAATTATTGATTATTATGAGTTAATAGCTTGATACATATACATAGTGACACTAATAGGCCTTATTTTTCCACTGTAGGGTTGTTAAGTATGTGATGTGTAATTCATGCTCAATATGATGATTTAGCATGCTTTTCTTTGGTTTCGTATTGTTTTCATGTCCCTTTAAGAGGTGCTGCGGCAGTCCGCCATGGTTTTCAAAGCCTTTGCAAGTTGTGTTTGACACCCGTAATAATTTGTTCATTTGTTTGCAGTTACAGCAGTGTCCTAATTTGCGAGCAATCAGTAAAATTTTATTAGCACAGGGTTTGGAGGTGAAAGTCTCCCGGAGTATGTATAGTCAGTGTGAAAAATCAGTGGAAAAGTGTGCCAAAGAGTTTGCAACTCCGTCTCGCCGCAGTGAATCGTAGCAGTTCTGTCACTATATTTTAGGGGTGGGCGATTGACATTATAGAAAACTACAAGAGGTAGACACAAGAACACCTATGCCCCTGGTTCTACCCTCACTATATCCATGAATTGGACCAAAATTAAAACTTAACTTTTATTCTTCTAATATGAATAAAATATAAAAAGGCTTACAAAATATAGAAAATTAAGAAATTAGCTCCAAAATCATCTACAGTTGGAGAGGATATGATGATTATGATGATTATCTGCGTCTATAGGACACTATACAAAGACTGAAAAAGAAAAAAAGATAAACACAAAAAGTCCCTAGAAAAACGCTGGCTAGGACCTCAGTGGGTGCCTCTTACCTGGAAGGTTGCCCTACCAACGTACTTCAGTTCTAAGCAAAATCTAGAAAACAACTAAACTGCTCTACTCAAAAAAGATGTTCCAAAGTGAATACTAAAATAAAATTATAATCCAGAAAAACATATATAAAGTATTATTTGAATATATATCACAGATTATGTACTGTATATATTCGAGTATAAGTTTTTCAGCCCTTTTTTTAAGGCTAAAAAGGGCCCCTTCGGCTCATACACGAGTCACTCCCCCGCCCGCATGTCTCTCTAACCCCCCCTTGTGTCTCTCTACCCCCCCGTGTCTCTCTACCCCCCTTTGTCTCTCTACCCCCCCCCCCCCCGTGTGTCTCTCTAACACAAAAAGTGGTTGAGGAGAGAGGTTGAGGATGAGGAGGGAGGATGAGGAGGGGGGTTGAGGAGGGGGTTGAGGATGGGGGGTTGAGGTTGAGGAGGGGGTTGAGGATGGGGGGGTTAGGTTGAGGAGGGAGGTTGAGGATGGTGGTTGAGGTTTAGGAGGGTAGGTTGAGGAGCCGGTTGAAGATGAGGAGGGAGGTTGAGGTGGGGGTTGAGGATAAGGAGGGGGGTTGAGGTTGAGGAGGGAGGTTGAGGAGGGGGTTGAGGATGAGGAGGGGGGTTGAGGTTGAGGAGGGGGTTGAGGAGGGGGTTGAGGATGAGGGGGTTAAGGAGGGAGGTTGAGGATGAGGAGGGGGTTTGAGGAAGGGGGTTGAGGATGGGGGATTTGAGGTTAAGGAGAGGGTTGAGGATGGGGGGTTGAGGTTGAGGATGGGGGGGTTGAGGTTGAGGAGGGAGGTTGAGGAGGGGGTTGAGGATAAGGAGGGAGGTTGAGGATGAGGAGGGAGGTTGAGGAGGGGTTGAGGATGAGGAGGGGGGTTGAGGTTGAGAAGGGAGGTTGAGGAGGGGGTTGAGGATGAGGAGGGGGTTGAGGATGAGGAGGGGGTTGAGGAGGGGGGGTTGAGGAGGAGGGGGTTGAGGATGAGGGGGTTGAGGAGGGAGTTTGAGGATGAGGAGGGATGATGAGGAGGGAGGTTGAGGTTGAGGAGTGGGGTTGAGGAGGGAGGTTGAGAATGAGGAGGGGGTAAGAGACACAGGGAAGGGAGAGGGGGGAAGAGACACAGGGAAGGGAGAGGGGAGAAGAGACACAGGGAAGGGAGAGGGGAGAAGAGACACGGGAGAGAGAGGGGGACACAGAAGGCACAAAAGGGAGGGACACAGGGGGCAGCACATTTCCCACCCTCGGCTTATACTCGAGTCACTCATTTTACCCAGTATTTTGTGGTAAAATAGGTGCCTCGGCTTATACTCGGGTCGGCTTAAACTTGAGTATATACGGTAGTAATTATCCTCTCAAAAAATATATAGTGACTCTAATAATGTTCACATAAACCCAAAAATATCATGTGATCTGATAAGTGTTCTAAGATCCAAAAATAGCTCCTACTACAACTTAAATTAAACCAATGATAGAAAATACGATGTCCAATAGCTCCACGTGTACAGTAAATCAATCTAAAATAGCCTATAATATTCATATACCACAATCAAATGTGTGCACACTAGAGATGTCACGAATAGTTCGCCGGCGGACTGTTCCTGGCGAACATAGCATGTTCGCGTTCGCGGTGAACTGCGAACATATGCGATGTTCGTTCCGCCCCCTATACTTTATCATTGAGCAAACTTTGACAAAGCAACTCACAGTCAGCAGACACATTCCAGCCAATCAGCATCATACCCTGCCTTCCAGACCCTTTAACCTCATGGACAGCAGCCATTTTGGAATCATAACTAACTTGCAGTCTTACTGAGAGGAGGCTGAGTGTAGGTGATACTGCATCAATAGGGAAAACCATAGCTAGGCTATTGTACACAGTGCGCAATACAGTCCTGAAGGAATCTTTTGATCACTGCTGCAAGGACACCCCTGTGTCTCTTCCCCCCCTTATCATCATCCTCCCCTCACCTTAGCACCCAACCCTAACACCCCTCACTTTTATCCATAACACCCATCAACCTAACACCTAACCCTAACATTCTCACACTTATACCTAAGACCTAACACCCCTCACACTTATTCCTAACATGCCTCACCCTAACACACCTTACACTTATCCTTAACACCCCTCACCCTAACACCTAACCCTAACACCCCTCACACTTATCCCTAACACCCCTTACCCTAACCCTAACACCCCTCACACTTATCCCTAACACCTAACACTAACATCCCTTACCCTAACACCCATCACACTTATCCCTAACACCCCTCACCCTAACACCTAACCCTAACACCCCTCACACTTATCCCTAACACCCCTTACCCTAACCTTAACACCCCTCACACTTATCCCTAATACCTAACCCTAACATCCCTCACCCTAACACCCCCACACTTATCCCTAACACCCCTCACTCTAACACCTAACCCTAATACCCCCTTACAGTTATCACTAACAGCCCTTACCCTAACACCTAACCCTAACATCCCTTACCCTAACACCCATCACACTTATCCCTAACACCCCTTACCCTAACCCTAACACCACTCACACTTATCCATAACACCCATCAACCTAACACCTAACCCTAACATTCTCACACTTATACCTAAGACCTAACACCCCTCACACTTATTCCTAACATGCCTCACCCTAACACACCTTACACTTATCCTTAACACCCCTCACCCTAACACCTAACCCTAACACCCCTCACACTTATCCCTAACACCCCTTACCCTAACCCTAACACCCCTCACACTTATCCCTAACACTAACATCCCTAACCCTAACACCCCTCACACTTATCCCTAACACCCCTTGCCCTAACAACTAACCCTAACACCCCTCACACTTATCCCTAACACCCCTTACCCTAACCCTAACACCCCTCACACTTATCCATAACACCTAACCCTAACATCCCTCACCCTAACACCCCCCACACTTATCCCTAACACCCCTCACCCTAACACCTAACCCTAATACCCCCTCACACTTATCACTAACAGCCCTTACCCTAACACCTAACCCTAACATCCCTTACCCTAACACCCATCGCACTTATCCCTAACACCCCTCACCCTAACACCTAACCCTAACACCCCTCACACTTATCCCTAACACCCCTTACACTAACACCCCTCACACTTATCCCTAACACCCCTCACCCTAACACCTAACCCTGATACCCCCTCACACTTATCCCTAACAGCCCTTACCCTAACACCTAACCCTAACATCCCTTACCCTAACACCCATCACACTTATCCCTAACACCTCTAACCCTAACCCTAACACCCCTCACACTTATCCATAACACCCATAACCCTAACACCTAACCCTAACATGCTCACACTTATCCCTAAGACCTAACACCCCTCACACTTATTCCTAACATGCTTCACCCTAACACCCCTTACACTTATCCCTAACACCCCTCACCCTAACTCCCCTCACACTTAGCCCTAACACCCCTTACCCTAATCCTAACACCCCTCACACTTATCCATAACACCCATCAACCTAACACCTAACCCTAACATTCTCACACTTATACCTAAGACCTAACACTCCTCACACTTATTCCTAACATGCCTCACCCTAACACACCTTACACTTATCCTTAACACCCCTCACCCTAACACCTAACCCTAACACCCCTCACACCTAACCCTAACACCCCTTACCCTAACACCCCTTACACTTATCCCTAACACCTAACACTAACATCCCTTACCCTAACACCCATCACACTTATCCCTAACACCCCTTACCCTAACACCTAACCCTAACACCCCTCACACTTATCCCTAATACCTAACCCTAACATCCCTCACCCTAATACCCCCCACACTTATCCCTAACACCCCTCACTCTGACACCTAACCCTAATACCCCCTTACACTTATCCCTAACAGCCCTTACCCTAACACCTAACCCTAACATCCCTTACCCTAACACCCATCACACTTATCCCTAACACCCCTCACCCTTACACTGAACCCTAACACCCCTCACACTTATCCCTAAAACCTTACCCTAACATCCCTCACCCTAACACCCCCCACACTTATCCCTAACACCCCTCACTCAAACACCTAACCCTAATACCCCCTTACACTCATCCCTAACAGCCCTTACCCTAACACCTAACCCTAACATCCCTTACCCTAACACCCATCACACTTATCCCTAACACCCCTTACCCTAACCCTAACACCCCTCACACTTATCCCTAACAGCCCTTACCCTAACACCTAACCCTAACATCCCTTACCCTAACACCCATCACACTTATCCCTAACACCTCTAACCCTAACCCTAACACCCCTCACACTTATCCATAACACCCATAACCCTAACACCTAACCCTAACATGCTCACACTTATCCCTAAGACCTAACACCCCTCACACTTATTCCTAACATGCCTCACCCTAACACCCATTATACTTATCCCTAACACCCCTCACCCTAACTCCCCTCACACTTAGCCCTAACACCCCTTACCCTAATCCTAACACCCCTCACACTTATCCATAACACCCATCAACCTAACACCTAACCCTAACATTCTCACACTTATACCTAAGACCTAACACTCCTCACACTTATTCCTAACATGCCTCACCCTAACACACCTTACACTTATCCTTAACACCCCTCACCCTAACACCTAACCCTAACACCCCTCACACCTAACCCTAACACCCCTTACCCTAACACCCCTTACACTTATCCCTAACACCTAACACTAACATCCCTTACCCTAACACCCATCACACTTATCCCTAACACCCCTTACCCTAACACCTAACCCTAACACCCCTCACACTTATCCCTAATACCTAACCCTAACATCCCTCACCCTAACACCCCCCACACTTATCCCTAACACCCCTCACTCTGACACCTAACCCTAATACCCCCTTACACTTATCCCTAACAGCCCTTACCCTAACACCTAACCCTAACATCCCTTACCCTAACACCCATCACACTTATCCCTAACACCTCTAACCCTAACCCTAACACCCCTCACACTTATCCATAACACCCATCAACCTAACACCTAACCCTAACATTCTCACACTTATACCTAAGACCTAACACCCCTCAAACTTATTCCTAACATGCCTTACCCTAACACCACTTACACTTATCCTTTCTTAACACCCCTCACCCTAACACCTCACCTTAACACCCCACACACTTATCCCTAACACCCCTTACCCTAACCCTAACACCCCTCAAACTTATCCCTAACACCTAACCCTAACATCCCTCACCCTAACAACCCCCACACTTATCCCTAACACCCCTCACTCTAATACCTAACCCTAATACCCCCTTACACTTATCCCTAACAACCCTAACCCTAACACCCCTCACACTTATCCATAACACCTAACCCTAACATCCCTCACCCTAACACCCCCCACACTTATCCCTAACACCCCTCACCCTAACACCTAACCCTAATACCCCCTCACACTTATCACTAACAACCCTTACCCTAACACCTAACAATAACATCCCTTACCCTATCACCCATCACACTTATCCCTAACACCCCTCACCCTAACACCTAACCCTAACACCCCTCACACTTATCCCTAAAACCTTACCCTAACATCCCTCACCCTAACACCCCCCACACTTATCCCTAATACCCCTCACTCTAACACCTAACACTAATACCCCCTTACACTTATCCCTAACAGCCCTTACCCTAACACCTAACCCTAACATCCCTTACCCTAACACCCATCACACTTATCCCTAACACCCCTTACCCTAACCCTAACACCCCTCACACTTATCCATAACACCCATCAACCTAACACCTAACCCTAACATTCTCACACTTATACCTAAGACCTAACACCCCTCACACTTATTCCTAACATGCCTCACCCTAACACACCTTACACTTATACTTAACACCCCTCACCCTAACACCTAACCCTAACACCCCTCACACTTATCCCTAACACCCCTTACCCTAACCCTAACACCCCTCACACTTATCCCTAACACTAACATCCCTAACCCTAACACCCCTCACACTTATCCCTAACACCCCTTGCCCTAACACCTAACCCTAACACCCCTCACACTTATCCCTAACACTCCTTACCCTAACCCTAACACCCCTCACACTTATCCATAACACCTAACCCTAACATCCCTCACCCTAACACCCCCCACACTTATCCCTAACACCCCTCACCCTAACACCTAACCCTAATACCCCCTCACACTTATCACTAACAGCCCTTACCCTAACACCTAACCCTAACATCCCTTACCCTAACACCCATCGCACTTATCCCTAACACCCCTCACCCTAACACCTAACCCTAACACCCCTCACACTTATCCCTAACACCCCTTACACTAACACCCCTCACACTTATCCCTAACACCCCTCACCCTAACACCTAACCCTAATACCCCCTCACACTTATCCCTAAAAGCCCTTACCCTAACACCTAACCCTAACATCCCTTACCCTAACACCCATCACACTTATCCCTAACACCCCTCACCCTCACACCTAACCCTAACACCCCTCACACTTATCCCTAACACCTTACCCTAACATCCCTCACCATAACACCCCTCACACTTATCCCTAACACCCCTCACTCTAACACCTAACCCTAAACCCCCTTACACTTATCCCTAACAGCCCTTACCCTAACACCTAACCCTAACATCCCTTACCCTAACACCCATCACACTTATCCCTAACACCCCTTACCCTAACCCTAACACCCCTCACACTTATCCATAACACCCATCAACCTAACACCTAACCCTAACATTCTCATACTTATACCTAAGACCTAACACCCCTCACACTAATTCCTAACATGCCTCACCCTAACACACCTTACACTTATCCTTAACACCCCTCACCCTAACACCTAACCCCAACATCCCTAACACCTAACCCTAACATCCCTCACCCTAACAACCCCCACACTTATCCCTAACACCCCTCACTCTAATACCTAACCCTAATACCCCCTTACACTTATCCCTAACAACCCTAACCCTAACACCCCTCACACTTATCCATAACACCTAACCCTAACATCCCTCACCCTAACACCCCCCACACTTATCCCTAACACCCCTCACCCTAACACCTAACCCTAATACCCCCTCACACTTATCACTAACAACCCTTACCCTAACACCTAACAATAACATCCCTTACCCTATCACCCATCACACTTATCCCTAACACCCCTCACCCTAACACCTAACCCTAACACCCCTCACACTTATCCCTAAAACCTTACCCTAACATCCCTCACCCTAACACCCCCCACACTTATCCCTAATACCCCTCACTCTAACACCTAACACTAATACCCCCTTACACTTATCCCTAACAGCCCTTACCCTAACACCTAACCCTAACATCCCTTACCCTAACACCCATCACACTTATCCCTAACACCCCTTACCCTAACCCTAACACCCCTCACACTTATCCATAACACCCATCAACCTAACACCTAACCCTAACATTCTCACACTTATACCTAAGACCTAACACCCCTCACACTTATTCCTAACATGCCTCACCCTAACACACCTTACACTTATACTTAACACCCCTCACCCTAACACCTAACCCTAACACCCCTCACACTTATCCCTAACACCCCTTACCCTAACCCTAACACCCCTCACACTTATCCCTAACACTAACATCCCTAACCCTAACACCCCTCACACTTATCCCTAACACCCCTTGCCCTAACACCTAACCCTAACACCCCTCACACTTATCCCTAACACTCCTTACCCTAACCCTAACACCCCTCACACTTATCCATAACACCTAACCCTAACATCCCTCACCCTAACACCCCCCACACTTATCCCTAACACCCCTCACCCTAACACCTAACCCTAATACCCCCTCACACTTATCACTAACAGCCCTTACCCTAACACCTAACCCTAACATCCCTTACCCTAACACCCATCGCACTTATCCCTAACACCCCTCACCCTAACACCTAACCCTAACACCCCTCACACTTATCCCTAACACCCCTTACACTAACACCCCTCACACTTATCCCTAACACCCCTCACCCTAACACCTAACCCTAATACCCCCTCACACTTATCCCTAAAAGCCCTTACCCTAACACCTAACCCTAACATCCCTTACCCTAACACCCATCACACTTATCCCTAACACCCCTCACCCTCACACCTAACCCTAACACCCCTCACACTTATCCCTAACACCTAACCCTAACATCCCTCACCATAACACCCCTCACACTTATCCCTAACACCCCTCACTCTAACACCTAACCCTAAACCCCCTTACACTTATCCCTAACAGCCCTTACCCTAACACCTAACCCTAACATCCCTTACCCTAACACCCATCACACTTATCCCTAACACCCCTTACCCTAACCCTAACACCCCTCACACTTATCCATAACACCCATCAACCTAACACCTAACCCTAACATTCTCATACTTATACCTAAGACCTAACACCCCTCACACTAATTCCTAACATGCCTCACCCTAACACACCTTACACTTATCCTTAACACCCCTCACCCTAACACCTAACCCCAACACCCCTCACACCTAACCCTAACACCCCTTACCCTAACACCCCTTACACTTATCCCTAACACCTAACACTAACATCCCTTACCCTAACACCCATCACACTTATCCCTAACACCCCTTACCCTAACACCTAACCCTAACACCCCTCACACTTATCCCTAATACCTAACCCTAACATCCCTCACCCTAACACCCCCCACATTTATCCATAACACCCCTCACTCTGACACCTAACCCTAATACCCCCTTACACTTATCCCTAACAGCCCTTACCCTAACACCTAACCCTAACATCCCTTACCCTAACACCCATCACACTTATCCCTAACACCTCTAACCCTAACCCTAACACCCCTCACACTTATCCATAACACCCATCAACCTAACACCTAACCCTAACATTCTCACACTTATACCTAAGACCTAACACCCCTCAAACTTATTCCTAACATGCCTCACCCTAACACCACTTACACTTATCATTTCTTAACACCCCTCACCCTAACACCTCACTTTAAAACCCCACACACTTATCCCTAACACCCCTTACCCTAACCCTAACACCCCTCAAACTTATCCCTAACACCTAACCCTAACATCCCTCACCCTAACACCCCCCACACTTATCCCTAACACCCCTCACTCTAACACCTAACCCTAATACCCCCTTACACTTATCCCTAACAGCCCTTACCCTAACACCTAACCCTAACATCCCTTACCCTAACACCCATCACACTTATCCCTAACACCCCTCACCCTTACACTGAACCCTAACACCCCTCACACTTATCCCTAAAACCTTACCCTAACATCCCTCACCCTAACACCCCCCACACTTATCCCTAACACCCCTCACTCTAACACCTAACCCTAATACCCCCTTACACTCATCCCTAACAGCCCTTACCCTAACACCTAACCCTAACATCCCTTACCCTAACACCCATCACACTTATCCCTAACACCCCTTACCCTAACCCTAACACCCCTCACACTTATCCATAACACCCATCAACCTAACACCTAACCCTAACATTCTCACACTTATACCTAAGACCTAACTCCCCTCACACTTATTCCTAACATGCCTCACCCTAACACACTTTACACTTATCCTTAACACCCCTCACCCTAACATCTAACCCTAACACCCCTCACACTTATCCCTAACACCCCTTACCCTAACCCTAACACCCCTCACACTTATCCCTAACACCTAACACTAACATCCCTTACCCTATCACCCATCAAACTTATCCCTAACACCCCTCACCCTAACACCTAACCCTAACACCCCTCACACTTATCCCTAACACCCCTTACCCTAACCTTAACACCCCACACACTTATCCCTAATACCTAACCCTAACATCCCTCACCCTAACACCCCCCACACTTATCCCTAACACCACTCACTCTAACACCTAACCCTAATACCCCCGTAAACTTATCACTAACAGCCCTTACCCTAACACCTAACTCTAACATCCCTTACCCTAACACCCATCACACTTATCCCTAACACCCCTTACCCTAACCCTAACACCCCTCACACTTATCCATAACACCCATCAACCTAACACCTAACCCTAACATTCTCACACTTATACCTAAGACCTAACACCCCTCACACTTATTCCTAACATGCCTCACCCTAACACACCTTACACTTATCCTTAACACCCCTTTACCCTAACACCTAACCCTAACACCCCTCACACTTATCCCTAACACCCCTTACCCTAACCCTAACACCCCTCACACTTATCCCTAACACCTAACCCTAACATCCCTCACCCTAACACCCCCCACACTTATCCCTAACACCCCTCACTCTAACACCTAACCCTAATACCCCCTTACACTTATCCCTAACAGCCCTTACCCTAACACCTAACCCTAAAATCCCTTACCTAACACCCATCACACTTATCCCTAACACCCCTTACCCTAACCCTAACACCCCTCACACTTCCATAACACCCATCAACCTAACACCTAACTCTAACATTCTCACACTTATACCTAAGACCTAACACCCCTCACACTTATTCCTAACATGCCTCACCCTAACACACCTTACACTTATCCTTAACACCCATCACCCTAACACCTAACCCTAACACCCCTCACACTTATCCCTAACACCCCTTACCCTAACCCTAACACCCCTCACACTTATCCCTAACACCTAACACTAACATCCCTTACCCTAACACCCATCACACTTATCCCTAACACCCCTCACCCTAACACCTAACCTTAACACCCCTCACACTTATCCCTAACACCCCTTACCCTAACCTTAAAACCCCTCACACTTATCCCTAATACCTAACCCTAACATCCCTCACCCTAACACCCCCCACACTTATCCCTAACACCCCTCACTCTAACACCTAACCCTAATACCCCCTTACACTTATCCCTAACAGCCCTTACCCTAACACCTAACCCTAATATCCCTTACCCTAACACCCATCACACTTATCCCTAACACCTCTTACCCTAACCCTAACACCCCTCACACTTATCCATAACACCCCTTACCCTAACCCTAACACACCTCACACTTATCCCTAACACCTAACACTAACATCCCTCACCCTAACACCTAACTCTAACACCCCTTACACTTAGAGACACAGGGGAGGATGATGAGGGAGGGGGGAAGAGACACAGGGGAAGATAATGAGGGAGGGGGAAAAGAGACACAGGGGAGGATGATGAGGGAGGGGGGAAAGAGACACAGGGGAGGATGATGATGGAGGGGGGAAGAGACACAGGGGAGGATGATGAGGGAGGGGGTAAAGAGATACAGGGGAGGATGATGAGGGAGGTGGGAGGATGATGAGGGAGAGGGGATGAGACACAGGGGAGGGTGATGAGGAAGGGGGGAAAGAGACACAGGGGAGGATGATGAGGGAGGGGGTAAAGAGATACAGGGGAGGATGATGATGGAGGGGAATGTTAGGTTATTTATGCCCTTTATGGATTAAAACCAGACTCTGCATCAACTATGTAATTTTCCGTGGGAGTTTTGACATGGATCCCTCTCCGGCATGCCACAGTCGAGGTGTTAGTCCCCTTAAAACAACTTTTCCATCACTATTGTGGCCAGAAAGAGTCCCTGTGGGTTTTAAAATCCGCCTGCCCATTGAAGTCTATGGCGGTTCGCCGGGTTCGCCGGTCCACGAACATTTGCGGCGGTTAGTGTTCGCGGTTCGCGAACCGAAAATTTTATGTTCGCGGCATCACTAGTGCACACCTTAGATATACACTATTTACAATTATCTAGGCATAAGCACCCATATGTAAAATATTATAGACTCATTCCTTCAATTGAATAAAACAAAAACATTGACAACATTAATATAGTCCTAACAAATTTTGCAATAACTGTAATGTGCCATGTAGGGTTACTTCAACAATTATATCTATACAAATAATGTTCCTGATGCAATCAATATAAAGTAATCAACATTTCCCACAAACAGCACTGAGGTGTATCCACATATCACATCATATTTGGTTGTAGAAAACCTTAATTTCCTTTATCTAGATCCCACATTCTCTCTAACAAACAAACCCATGAATCCCTTTTCCTTCTTTGTTCTTACCCCCTTCATTACATCTCCCCTTCTTCCCCTTTACCATTCTTCAGTTTAAAAAAAAAAGGGACACTGGCATAACAATTAACTAATAAACATGAATTGTCAAGCTGGCTCTTTGTAATGATAAAATACATATTTGAATTTATTGCAAACTATTATATAACTAGCAACTTGCCCATCAAAAATGCCGGCAATAAAATGTGAATCCTGGCAATACTGTTTGCCACACAATGGTGGGCCTCTCTCCCTCTACTTTACTGGCCGCGCAATGAGTGCCTTCGGCGCTTATCACGGGCCTCGCAATGAGCGTCTTTGGTGCTCATTGCAAGTCTCTCCCTCTGTCTACTTCCTTGCTTCTATCTCATTTCCCCCCTTCTCTCCCTCCCTTGTGTCTCCTTTCACCCCTCCTCTCCCTCCCCTGTGTCTCCTTTCCCCCCTGTGTTGTTACCCCCTCTCCCACCCTGTACCCTGTGTCTCTTTCCCCACCTCTCCCTCTCCCTCCCCTGTGTCTCTTTCCCTGTGTCTCTTTCCCACGTGTCTCTTCCCCCCTGTGTCTCTTTCCCCCTCCCTCATGTCTGTTCCCCCCCATTTCCCTCCACTGTGTATCTTCCCCCTCCTCTCCCTTACCTGTGTCTCTCCCACCTCCTCTCCCTCCCCTTTATCCCCCCTCTCATCTGTGTCTTCCCCCTCCTCTGTGTCTCCACCCCTCCTCTGTGTCTCCCCCTTCTCCAGTGCACCCCAATTTGAATGCGCCTGGTCGGGCCGCCGCGCAATGCGCCTGCGTGTCCCGCCGCAATGAGCATGCGCATGCGCGGCTTACACCACGCTATGCGCATGCGCGCCCATTTGCGGCAATCGTAGTTGTCAAACTACGTAACGACGAATTGCAGTTTGACAACTATTATATGTGATGTCCCGAACATTTTGTTTAGATGTCAAACTTATATATGTAACAAAATGTTCCTGTATGCCAAATGTTTATGCAATAAAAATATTTAAAAAATATATATATATAAAAAAATGCAAAAAATGGAAAGGCTTTTTTTTGTTGTTAATTTTGCTTTTCAAAATACCATAAGGAAGAAAAAGGACCACAGTGGTCCTTTAAGAAAAAATATAAAAAAACATATTAGCCACTGGGCATTGGATGAAAAATAACAAAAAGTGTTTCATCAACTGCTGAACATTTAAGTGTTGTGGAAAAACTTCCAGTACATTCTGTTGCATGTGTTATTTTGACGTTGGTTGTCCTGCAAAGTGGTGCAAATGATAAATGCCATATTCTCAAGGTCAACATGGTGACTCATTCAGAGTTGCCCTGACAACTGTAAAAGGCTGTGACTTGAAAAGGGTCAGTAAGTAGTCACTGGAGAGAAGAATGGCTAAGGCAGAGGAAAGGGCAATATGTGTAAGAGAAAAACACATCAAGACGAGAATGAAAGAATATTAAAATGATTATACAGACAAATAAGGAGATGGCACTACAACCAGTAATTCATGTTTTTTTGTAATACATTAATGCAAAATTTAAATTTTCCAATACACAGCATTCACATATTACATTTTATCTGAAATTGATGTCATCTTGAAAGTTAGTATTACAAATTTTATTTTTTTAATTAATTTCAATATTGAAATGTTTAGTAAGTAATTTAGTAAGTTAAAGTAATTTTAGAAAGTGCTATGTTAATTTACGAAGTAACAGTTGTAGTAAGCCTAATATATGCACACTGCTTAATATATCACATATTATAATTGTCAAACTGCGATTCGTCGTCACGCTTTGCGACAAATCGCAGTTTGACAACAATCTGATCGCAAAGCCGTGCGGCGTCCCCACACACACTGCATTCCTAGCCACGATCTCCTCTCTCATCTCGGTGCCCCCCAGGCCTCCTTCACCATACACACTGCTAACTGCTCTGTCCTTCCCTCCTAACCCCACACACTCACTCTCTCCTTTGTATTATCCCTGTCCCTCTGCAAGCCTTCTCCTCCTCCATACACCCCGCTCTCTCCTTCCCAAGTCACTCTCTCCTCTCACCTCCATGCTGTCACTGTCCCCTCCGCAGACCCTCTTCATTCACTTCATGTTGATCTGCAGCCCCTATATCCGGATCGGGGTTGGATCGGATCCCTCCGGTCCGGCTCCCTCCTCCTCCATAGAAGGTCACCCGGCTCTTCTTAGCTCTGCTCCCACTCCTTTCTACCCACGGCTGCCCGGCTGCCCGAAAGTGGCCCCGCCCCCCGGGACCAGCCCCCCCCCCTCCGGGACCAGCCCCCCCCCCCACCCCCGGGAGCAGCCGAGGCCTCAGCCGCCATCTTAATAGCAATAATATGAGAGACAGATGGGTAGAGAGAGAGAGAGATGGGTAGAGAGAGAGAGATGGGTAGAGAAAGAGAGATGGGGGAGAGAGAGAGAGAGATGGTGAGAGAGAGATGGGAAGAGAGAGAGAGAGAGATGGGAAGAGAGAGAGAGATGGGAAGAGAGAGAGAGAGATGGGAAGAGAGAGAGAGAGATGGGGAGAGAGAGAGAGATGGGGAGAGAGAGAGATGGGTAGAGAGAGAGAGAGATGGGTAGAGAGAGAGAGAGATGGGGAGAGAGAGATGGGGAGAGAGAGAACATAATGAAAGAACATAAAAAGAACATAATAAAAGAACATAATGAACGAGGGGTATATAACAGAGTCAGAAACTGTGATCTGCCTCAGAAATCTCCAAAATGTGGTACACATTCAATCAAGTGGTCCAAAGATCAACTTGCATTGCCATCAAATATGAAGCAAAATGAATGCGTAAACATTTTTACAAAATGATAAGTAGTTATAATATTATCAAGTGGTTCTCCAAGATGCCCACTAAAATTCAACTAGTCAACCAATACATCCAGCAATATTAAATTGAGATTGGTAAAAAGATGTTGGGAAACTACTGGTTTGCGGATTTTTTGTTGTTTAGTGATTCAGTCGTGTCCAACGGATCATGTAGCAGCACGTCACACATCTGTTGACCACCGACCCCTCAGTGATCCCTCAAGTTTATGTTCATTGCTTCAATGGCTTCAAGTATCCATCTCCGCCTCTGCTGTCCTCTTCTTCATGTGCCTTCAATCTTTCCCAGTATCACAGTCTCAGTCTTCTCTAAGGACTCCTGTCTTCTTCCTGTATTTAAGATTTAGCCTCCAGTAAACAGCTTGGCTTGATCTTGTGTAGTATTGGTTGATTGGACCTTCTTGCAGTCCAAGTGATTCTAAGCAGTTTTCTCAAGCACCACAATTTAATTGCATCAATTCTACGGCGATCAGCCTTTTTTATGGTCCAGCTCTCACACTTGTATGTTTACTACTGGGAATATATATATATATATATATTGAGGAGAGGATAGAAAAGCATACTATGGAACCAGCAGTTAAGTGATAAACAAAAGACTTACGGACCAAATGAAAAAAATATTTAAATTTAAAATGTAATTTTTATTGACACACTTAAAAAATAATTCAAATATCAATCACGGCAAATATTTTTTTAAAGTTATATCATGTATTTCTTAACAAATAAATGGAAAGTTCCTATATGAGCACTTACTGCAATAAATAGCTCTATTGTATTACAAATCTTCTATCAATATGATGCAAAACAAGTTCCTCTAAACTCAGTCTGTCTTACAATTTTTGTTGTCATTTGTTGACCAATGCTTGTCCAGTAGGAATACCATAGGTTTTCTCCCCAGAGGCAAATGTATTTTGATTTCATAGCTGCAGTCACCACCTGCAGAGACAGTGGAGCCCAGAAAAATAATATCTGACACTGAATCCACTTCTTCCCCAGCATTTACCAGGAAAGAAGTGTAAATAGATTGCGGAACCGAGATTGCGGTTTGCCATGATCGTCTTTTTAACGTTGAGCAGCAGGCCTGCATTTGCTTTCTCTTTTTTCACCCTCATCAATAGTCCAGTTAGTTCCTCCTCACTTGCCATCAGAGTGTTATCGTCTGCACATCTGAAGTTGTTGATATTTCTTACAGCAATACTGATTCCTGCTTTGGATTTATCCAGTCCGACCATATACAACCTTGTCACACACCTTTCCCAATCTTGAACCATTCAGTCGTTCCATGTTCGGTTCTGACCGTGGCTTCTTAGTCCACATACAGATTCCTCATGAGGGGGAATAGATGGTCTAATACCCATCTCTTTAAAAACTTGCCTCATTTCTTAAAGGCTTTAGAATAGACTATGAAGCCGAGGTAAATGTTTTCTGGATGTCTCTTGCTTTCTTTTTGATCTACTGGACATTGGAAACTTTATTTCTTGTGCCTCTGCAATACCCAGCTTATATGTATTATATATTGATGGAGCTGAAATTGCAGGATCTTAAGCATTACCTTTCTGGCGTTTGAATTAAATGCAATTGTTGGATAATTGGAGCACTCTTTGGCTTTTCTTTTTTGTGATTTGGATGTAGACTGACATTTTCCAGTCTACTGGCCACAGCTGACTTTTCTAAATTTGTTTTGTAATAATGCAAGAAAAACCTTCAAAACATCATCTTTTAGGATTTTGAACCGTTTAGCTGGCATTTCATTAACTCCTACAGCCTTTTTATCCGCAAGGCTTCCCAGGGCCATCTCACTTCAAAATGTATGACTCCAGATCATTGGACAAACTATTGAGGTCATCAATGCTGTTAAAATCTTTCTGTATAGATTATCTAAATATTCCTGCCACCTCTTGTTTATCTGAGCTGCTTCTGTTAAGTCCCAACCATTTTTGTATTTTATCATTCTCAGTTTGGTATGAAAAGTTCCTTTGAAATCCCCATCTCTTGAAGATGTAACTTGATGTTCCAATTCTGTTATCGTCTTCTATTTCCTTATATCGCTCATTGTCGAAAGTCTTGTTGTCTCTTCTTGCTATACTCTGGAATTCTGCATTCAGTTGGACAAATCTTTTCCTATCTCCACTACATTTCACCTTCCTTCTTTCATAATAAGAAAGCTGGTTTGCCTTCTTCATTTTTTCTCTTCTGGGGAAATTATTTGTTGCTGTTTTCTGGACAATGTCATAAACATCTGTCCAAAGTCCTTCAGGCATTCTATCTACCATGTCTAGTGCCTTAAATATATTCTTTACCACCTCCACTACTCAAAGGGTTATTATTCTATCTCTATTATTTTGTAGGATTTTCCCTATTCTGATTCTGATCTTTGCAAAAGATCCATGTCTTGTTTTTGCTTACTGCAGAGAACGCCTCCATTTTTCGCTACAAAGTATATAGTCAGCCTGATTTCTATGTTGTCCATCTGGTGATGACCATGTGTAGAGTCGGCTCTGAGGCTGTTGGAAGAGCGTGTTTGCTATGACTAGAGAACTATTTTGACAGAATTCTACTAATCTCTGACCTGGTTAATTTTTTACTCAAATCCTGCACATTATTCTAGGTATCTTTTGGTTACCTGTTTTAACATTTAAATTTTCTATGATGGGAGTAACCATTTTTTTTTGGGTGTTGTATCAATGAGATATTGTATATCCTCGTAGAATTGGACATATTAATTCTTTTCAGCATCCATGGTTGGAGAATAGACTTTGATCATTGTGATGTTAAATGGTTTGCTTTGGAATTGAATTGATATCATCTGTCATTTGATGGGTTGTAACCGAGCACTGCTTTGGCCACCCTTTGATGGATTATGAGGGCTATTCCATTTTTTCTGCGAGACACTTGTCTGATGTGAAATGCGACAATTTTTGCAGACTTTGGCCCAAATACTAATATTAAATTTGGTGCTACTCATAATCACCCTCTACTGTTCTCCAGTAATCTGGTAGGCACCTTCCAACCTTAGGAGCTTATCTTCCGGGGGCCATCACCTATTATATTTGTCAAACTGTGAGTTGTCGTCACACTTGCGGCCCAAAGCGAGGTGAGCCATTTGCAGCCCGTAGGGCTGCAACTGCGAGTGGCCCGCAGGACTACCTGGTTCCCACCAGGGGAGGACTCGCATCACCCCCCAGTTTCTCCTTCCCCTAATACTCCCTCCTCATCTCTTTCCCCCTCTTCAATTACCCCCCACTCCCCTAACTTACCTTGATCCGGTGATCTCCTGCTGTTCTATGCTCTTCATCGCGTCTTCCGCCTGTATCTGCCCGGCATATGTTAATGAATTGACGTGCATGGGACGTCACATCATTAGCATATGCCGGGTGGACAGCCAGAAGACGCGATACAGAGCAGAGAGCAGCAGGAGCTCACCGGATCAAGGTAAGTGAGGGGAAATGGAGAGGGGGTAATTGGAGAGGGGATGAGGAGGGAGGTGGAGGATGATAAGGGGGGAAGGGATGAGGAGGGAGGAGGAAAAGGATGATAAGGGGAAAGGGAGGGAAAGATACACAAGGAAGAGGGAGGGAAAGAGGCACAGGGGAGGGAGAGGGAGGAGAGACACAGAAGGGAGAGGGGGGAGGAGACACAGGGGAGGTAGAGGGGGGAGAGACACAGTGAAGGGAGATGGGGAGAGGCACATTGGAGGGAGAGGGGGAAGAGACACAGGGTAGGGAGACGGGAAAGAGACACAGGGAAGGGAGAGGGGGAAGAGACACAGGGGAGGGAGAGGGGAAAGAGACACAGGGGAGGGAGATGGGGTAAAGACACAGGGGAGGGAGATCTGGGCAAAGAGACACATAGAGAGTAGAGGGGGAAATGAGACACAAGGGAGGGGTGATGAGAAACAAAGAGAGAGGGGGGAAAGGAGACACAAGGGAGGGAGAGGAGGGAGGAAAAGAGACACAAGGAAGAGAGAGGAGAGGGAAAATAGAAACAAGGGAGGGAGAGGAGGAGGAAAGAAGACACAAGTGAGGGAAAGGAAGGGGAAAAGAAGACACAAGTGACGGAGAGGAGGGGGAAAGGAAACACAAATGATGGAGAGGAGGGGAAAAGGAGACACAAGGGAGGGAGAAAAGGGGGGAAAGGAGACACAAGGGAGGGACGGGGGGGGGATAAGACACAAGGGAGGAAGTAAACAGAGGGAGAGACTCACAATGAGTGCCAAAGGTGCTCACATTGGGTGGCAAGCAGCATTGCCAGCATTCAAATTTTATTGCCGTCATTTTTGACAAGCAAGTCGCTAGTATTATTATATCTATGGTTGTGCTTATCCATAAGGTTATCTTGGCAAAGATAATAGCTTGCCATCTCCTTCTCCATGATTTGTGTGACCTCTCAGTCATGACTTGTCTCTCTTGAGTAACGCTACATGGTATAGCTCACAGCTTAATTGAAGTACACAACACCCTTTACTGTGATAAGGTAGTTATGCTGAATAAGGTTCTAAAGATTAAAGACTTTTATATACAGCCAAGACTACATGAAAGTCAAACATTTATATGGTACGTTTAAAAATAAAAATGTTTAACCTTGTAGTAAAAGTAAAATGCTGTTACTTCTTGTTAACCTTCAAGGATGTGCCTTGAGTTAATTATGTCTTTGAAGCAATTTATTCAGAAACTCATCTTAAAAGAGAAAGCACACCATGGAACAATGTCATATACCCTCTTTAAGGTGAAATACAGAAAGAATATATATTTTTCCATGTACCTTGAATTTAGCCAAAATGGCTTATACAATACTAAATAGCTGTAAAGAAGATTTTTTTAAAAATGGAGGAACATCCGTTTATAAACACACTTTCATTTAAAGGTATATCTATGTTTTCCTGTGTTTCCCTTTCTCTAATCTCACACATATGGCTTATATCAGAAACACACATTATATTGAGTCATTCTATACACATACAGATTGCTTTTATTTAAAAATAAAACGTGTTTCCCACACACCCAGTGCTGCTTGCATAAGCACTGTAAACCTCCCAATAGAAACACTGCATTTGGGTACAGATTTTAACCCTTTATTAATCATCAAGCCGACAGAGATCTACAGATCAGTGTCTGACTCCTCCTACTTGCTTCTACAAGGAGACTTCAGATCCCATGATTCCTTCCTGCACAAACTGCAATTACATTGTTACATTGTATTAAAACGTATTAGCAGCCCGTGATTGGCCAAAACAAATTATGAATTTTATGCTAATTCCAGAAGGGATTTTCAGGGGTGTCAACAAATCTGCTGCTTGCAAACTTAAGAGATTAGCAAACATAAGGGTGAGTTTGTTTATTTTGGTATTTTTTCATGCAAAAAAATGTTTTCATACACTACTGATTTTCCTCTATCAGATGCATTCATAATCCAGGAAACATATATATGCCTTTTAAACTACACTGCCTCCTTTAGCCATATTAATAATGGGATTCATTTTCTAATGCTGTGGTTCTTATCTGAATCTCCATAGTCTCCTAGTCATACTGTGTTTCATGCATACCTAAGCAGTAGCTGTTACTATATAAATAATGTGAAATAATGTCAATGCCCAATGTCTTAAACATGATGTGGCAGGTGTTCCCTTAAGATAGGGTTAGCACAATTTTCTACCATACGGTATCTTAATTACATAGACTTAATGAAATAGCTATATTCAGTTTATTTTTTTTCAGAATGGAACATACTCATGTTTAAATGAAACAGAAAATCATCAATATACTCAGGAGAATGTCTACTTTTTATTTTAATTGAAGAATTGTTTAGATATAACTTAATTGCATTTTTTGTTTTTTATGCACCATGTTTAAAAGAAAGAGATAAACTCATTATCCTTTCGCAGTTGAAGCTCTCCCCTGCACCGCTCTATAAGATCACAAATTATTTAAATGTTCCATTAAAATTTCTGACTAGTCATTAAAGCCCTCCCTGGCATATCTGATCATTCGTTCTCTGCCTGTGTTGCTTTTTCCAAAATACTTAGCAAATGGATTAACAGTTTTAATTTAAATTTAAATTAGGTTTTAAAAGTTTCTGCTACTGAGCGTGCAAGTTAAATTTATAAAAAAATTCAATATTGACCTCAGCAATGCTAACAGACCAGTAATAAAAATGCAGTGCAAACACATTGAAAGGGTTAATACATAGAAAATGAACTAGTGCCATCTTTGTTTTATCAAACTATTAAAGCAATCTGAGTTGCAGTTACTGTATATCATTGCTCAAATGAAAGACGATTAGAAAATACAGCAGAGGAAGTATTAAAAAAATCAATATTCATATAAAAGTAGACAAATTTATTTAAACTGATGAATATGTGCAATTTTTTCTCTTGCAGTTCTCATCAGTGAATGTATTTCATATAACAAAACAGACATTTGTTACTAATTTATACATATCTGCTCGTAAAATAATACCCAAACTCAGTGCAGATTTCTACATTTTCTTTGATTTTTTTTTTTTTTTTTAATTATAACCAAGTATTTTGTTGAACAAATATTCAATAAAGTTAATATCTTAGCAATGGTTTTGTGGACAGAAATATGTCTACCCCACAACGCATCCGGATACTACTGTGGCTGCTTGTATATCTGCAGTGCTAAGATGAGACAGTATTTGTACTATAAGCTTATGCAGGGAGCTGCACCGTATCCACAACTCCTGGAGATGACTCCTAGAGTCTGTCACCAATTGCCCCAACACAGGAGACAAATAGGGAGCCGGACATATGCCCCAAGCTGTAGAGACCCATCTGCCACTGGCGAGGCACTGTACCTACAGATCTAAGACTCTAAACAGCTCCAGCAGAACAGCTCCCCATTAAAGATACTCTCCACACTTCACTACAAAATGGGCCTCATTCAATTGAGCCCTCCAGAGATCCGGGGATCCGTAAGGGAGGCCGCAATCTATTTAGCTGTTCAATTGGCGTCTTTTTACGAGCTCCGACCGGGTTACAGGCTCCAGCCTCTGATTCCTTGCGATTGTTAACATCGCAAGTTAAAGCCCATCCAAGCCTTTGATCTTCCTTGCATCTGGTAGTTTCCAGAACACTGGTAGTATTGTAACTGGAATGTCTCAGGCAAGCTTTTCAAGGTGCCTGAGTACATTCCTCTGTGCTATTGTTCTGAAAACTACCAGATACACCAGTTTCCCCAACACTGACTAAAGGATATTGATGGTCAACTCAGATTTCTATAGAATAGGAGGTGCATTAGATTGTACACATGTAGCATTGATACCTCCTAAAGATCAGGAAGCGCTGTGCAGAAATCTCAAACAATATAATCCAATAAATGTACAGGTTGTTTGTGATGCAAACATGCGCATACAAAGTGTGCTTGCAGGCTTCCCAGGAAGTGCTCACGATGCCCATATAGTGCGTCACTCATCCACCTATCACTACTTCCAGTCTGGCCAGACTCCATATGGGTGGCTACTGGATGAGTACCCATAAAGAATCACAGGCAAGCATTTCTTACCAAGAGATAGTATCATAAATATATACTATAAATATATACTATATATATATATATATATATATATATATATATATATATATATATATATATATATATATATATATATATATATATATATATATATAGTATATAGTATCGTAACATATACATCATGTTCCACTGTAATGCTCTGACGTTCACATGTGACTAAGGGAGTACCACTGGTTGAACCGTTGCATCATAGCTTGTTACTGTGCATAACCCTATGTGATCTGGCCAAAGGAGTATGAAGTTCAGACCCACAGATCCATAAACTAATGTCACATGAATCATTATGTATACATACTGTACATATGCTTTAACAAACATCACATTAATATCTACATCTCCCATTTTATTTCCTTCAGGTGATGCAGGATATGGGTGTTTGCCATGGCTGTTGACCCCTGTGAACAATCCACACACAGCGGGGAGGAGAGGTACAATGGAGCCTTTGCCACATGCCAGAATGTAATAGAGCGCACCTTTGAGGTCCTTTTTATTCCATTGGAAGGGTGCCACAGTATACACCAGATAAGGTTTGTCATATCATCATGGCCTGCTGTTGTCTGCAGAATATAGCAGTACAGGCCAATGATCTGGGGGACATTGATGAGGCTCAGCTACATCTGGAGGAGCACCCATACCTCCCCTGTTGTGGATAATGTTCAGGGGTTACAACAACGTGCCTGCATCATTCGTGTGTACTTCGCATGTAAGTACCAAACAAATAACAAACAAACTATCATTTTGCTTAATAATGCATAACTACTACATCTCTTTTCTTCTTTAGCATTCTCACATAGAATATCAAACAGTCCACAGTAGAGGAGGGCTTCCTGATATGATGTATGTCTCATGATGCATTACTGATTAACTTTGGTTCCACTAGAACATTCTTTGCTATCCGTTAATGGTAAGTATGCCCACATTCTCATACACATCATAAATATGTACTGATAGCTGCAAACCTCCAGAAACTAAGCTAAATGGATGGGATTAAATATTCAATATGTCAATGTATATAGGCCCCCCAATTGTATATGAAAACCTCTTCACAGTACCTAACACTAATGTTCACAATGTCTGATCATGCTAATCCACACCCAATAGAGGTCAATGCAATTAATAGGAGTATGGAAATATTGACATACCAGCTGATTGTAAATGATTAGCAATGTTCACCATGGGATGCAAAGAATAGATCTTTCCTGTTATGCGACAGCGAATGCTGGCACCAGCACTCCCAGTTAGATAATAATAAAGGTCCCAAAGATGTGATAACGTATTAAAGTAGAAATCAATGTGCAATAAATAATGATTGAAGTAGATTGTGTGTGACTATCATCATATCATCATATTGCCATTACAGAACTGCTGCCGTGTGTCAACACATCGTTTACCCACACAGACATGGGAAACAACATGTACAGCAACAGAACATCAGCTACATCAATGTCAATTACATTTTAAGTAAGTATTTGCAGTAAAAGGGTGCATGTATGCATAAGAAGAATTAAATAAGAACTCCATTCATGGAAGCCTACCCTTCTTTTCCAAAAGATATCCCATACGTATAGGTGAAGCGGTCAGAAAACATAATCATACCATGCAGATGTGTCCTGGGGGATATCTCCTCTTGGTCACATCCAAGGTAAAGCACCACATGTGGATCTCCAAACATGCATCAATGTGTAATAGTTGTGATATTCCCACTAATTAGACTTATCCATAATTATCATCTGACAGATGGTTAGCTTGGTCGAGATCCCAATAAATAACATGTAAACATGTGTGCCAACATACTTGCATCTGTTGGTAGCTGCTTATATAGCATACAGTATGTAATGTTAATCCTAATATGTTATTTGTGTGTTGGTATTCCAGATCACGGTCAATACAAGGCATGAAGATAAGCATCCCGACATTGCATGGTCATGCCAATGCCATCATGCATGTGCATGTCTCAGTTTTATTTAGTTGTTGCATCCAGTGTGATATCTGATTACCATTACTGAATAGCCGATATATGTAAAGATACAGTTTCACAATACAATGCAGATGTCATGTGACATTGGTCACTTGATGTTCCTTGCATATCCACAGCATGTGTATGATTACATACTCTATATAGATTCATATGTACCTATTGCTTTAGACATTCTATGCTCTCTTCTACTTGGACTGTTGTGAAGCCTGCACCATACTTCCTTCCAGATCTCTTCTTCGGTGCTGATGTGACCCTCCCTGTACATATGGAGAAGAGTAAATATAGGCTTGGAACATAACTGTTAATGAGGTTACGTTCATTTTCAGTTATGCGTATGCAACAACAGATAATATAGATGCTCATTCAGAGAACATAATTCCCCTCAAATTGCCCATGTTGTTGTGAGTAAATCTCTAAAAAAAAGTTAGATCAGACTGATATGGTCTTGGTCAGGTCTCCATCTGTTTGTCCAAGGTTTTGTATGAGAGGCTGCTCTCATAGCGGATTATCATTGCCAGAGAACTGACCTAATGGGGTCATAACATTCACTGATTGAGCACTTATACTTCTGAAGTTGAATAAGAGTGTCTGTTGGACACACAAGCCTACATTTTGCTTCTCCCCATAAGTATATCTCCTTATTCTGTATTGTAGTGTTTGCTTATTGAATGTTATATATATCTTGATATATGTAATAATATGATAGAAATGATATTGCCTCATGTTGCATTATACACTGTAGATGCCCCTCAACTGAGCATCCATTTAAATGTCATTCCCCCTGCCTGCAAACTGCTCTTATATCCCTATTCCCCTGTGTTACTTGAACTCTGCATCCTACCCACCTCCACCATGATACTTTGCATACCTGTGAAAATTAGTCAACGTGTGGCTTGTTGATTGGTTTATTTGTTAATTGTGTAAAATATTAAATGTGATTTATCAGATATGTTGCTTGCGTGTGCCTTGCCATTGTTGATACCATAGCATTTCCGTAACACTAATGAAATGACTATGAAAGTCAACATCTGTGCTATGTACCATTAGTTAGGGTGGTGTTACTAGTTTATTCACAGTGTGTTTGCATTACTTAATTAAACCATGAGGGGAGATAGGTATTGACAATCTAGTTCAGCCTTTGAATCCATGAGACAGGTGTTTGTAACTGGTGACCATAATAATTGTGAAAATATATGCCAGTGTCAGGGGGTTAGGGTGGTACAGTTGTTAACATCTGGTTGTATATATAAACATATATATATATATATATATATATATATATATATATATATATATATATATATATATATCCTTATTGCTGAGTCATAGCTTTGAGCCCCCTGCTTGCCACATTCATCTTATTAGCAAGGTCACGATTTATTATGTATAATATATATATATATATATATATATATATATATATATATATATAATATGAACAACTGTGTGTACAGATATTTTATTCTACACATAAACATTAGACAACTGCACCTAAATACTGACATATGCTCTAATATATACCATGAATAAATATCTCCATGTGTTAGGAAAAACGAATATCATACATAGCTGTTGCTGGAATCAAACTCAGGAAGATTACCTCTACCATCAGCTGCACTAGTGACAGAGCTATGACCTCAACTCTACATTAACACAGGACGGTATATTTAAGGAAGATCTATGCCCAAATACAATAATGTTGTTTTGGAACATTAATCTGTTTTTTCACAATCATGGTACAGTACAGTACAAACCAAAGGAAACACTGATAACAGTATTAATTGATCATTCTTCATTTGATTCAAAGTGCACATGTTGCTCTGCATACGACTGACCATTCATATCATGGTCAGGTGTCTGGGCGATTAAGACCTTCAGAGACAAGAACAAGGTATCAATTAGAACAATATTTGCATTGACTGCAACACCTCATCTCAACGGCAATATATATTGTATATCAATTGCATATATATTCAACATAACCATATATGTACACATTCAGTAGCCAGCCAACAGTGTGTCTACATTAATAGGAAATAATACTCAGTGCAGAGAGTGGATGAGGAGGACTTAGGGCAGTTGTTCTCAATCTTCTCCTTCAGAGCCATAAGACAGAGCATGATATATGTTGAACTCGTGCACACAAAGTGAGGCAACTATTATTCAACAGGTGGTGGAGCCTCAAATAGCTTCACCTGTGTATTCACAAAGTGTTTCACCTACATCATGGTCTGTCTGGTGGGTCCTGAGGAGAGGTTTGTCAACAACTGCCTTATGGTATGTTCTCACCTACCTCCTCTTGTGGAGCAAGATGGGTAGCTGTTCAGCAGCAGGTAAGGGGTGAGAAGTGGAGGCGGAAAGGTAGGGGAGCCTGTGCAACCGACGGCTGAATGGTATCCACCAGGACCGTTCTCGGCGAAGACAGCACCGTCCACTCGGCTCCATGTGACTGGCCTAGTCTGGCCCTATGAGCCATACGCGCATAGTGCTCTATGACCTTGTTATGCCCCCTTGTCTCATGATAGAGAAGCCGGATGTTGTTTTGCTATGTGCTTGATATCTGGAGTGCCCTTTCATGTTGGTCCCTGCTCTGCTTCATGAACGTGACATTGCACTTATCATCTGTCTTAACGTGACTGAAGAAGCCCTGTCGGGGTCTTCATGTGGAGTTGTGTGTTGGGACACTGGAGACACTTGCACTCGCTATGAGCTGTGGCGGGGCCAGAGGTCCTGTAACTGGTGATGGTGTAGGGTGGTACAGTGGGGTGGACCTCTGCAATGGTGTGGACCTCTGCAACGATGTGGACCTCTGCGACGGTGTGGACTTATCCAGCGGTATGGACTTATGCAGAGGTGTGGACTTATGCGATGGTGTGGACCACTGCGACGATGTGGTCTGCTGAGCAGTGTTTGAGACTGACCAATCTGTGACCAATCCTGAGCAATGTGTGTTAACATACTAATGAGACATGGTCCAGGTTAGGCTAGTACACGCCACGCACTTGCGGTACATCAGAGTCTGTATCCGCATATGATGCAGTGTGCACACCCTTACATGTACTATCATGGGGATGTAGAATCAATCTGGATCTACAGCTATACCTAGTTTAAAGATATAGATGGGTTCAAAGCAGTAGGTGTGTTCTGCAAAACAACTATGAATGGGACAGTTTAACATAGGGTAGAGAGGGATAGGGGAACTCCTGACACTAAATACACAATTGCAATGGAGATTTAATTATTTAATTATTTATATTCACTCTGAACCAATAGCAAACATAACACTAACATTAATTGATTTGCAAAACACTATTCATAATCAGTTTTAACTGAAGATATTGTACATACATTTAATTGATAACAATTCTGACAATTATATTTAGTCAGACTGGACTTGCATGGTTATTGCTGTCCAATATATCTGTAGTCACAACTGACATCTTACAGTGCAATTCAATGTCAGTTATCTATTTGTGTGGGGTTTATGTGTGTGCATAAGAGGGTGTGAATGTGTGTATGGTACTCACATTGCAGTGTTTCTGTAAACCCTGAGCCCAGCTGTCCAGGAAGGCCCACTAAAGCCGCTGGATCTATTCACTCCTTCAGAGTGCGCTTCCATCCACAGTAGGTTATATTGCATGTGGGCCACCACCAGATATTGCCTCCTCCGCCATCTTCATCTTGACCTTCATGCGGCAGTCGTTGTAACGGTGCTTGACTGACTTTACGTCACGGTTAGCAAACCCTAATGATGCCACTTCCGCAGCAACAACACTCCAGGCACGTGTCTTCTGGCTGGGCCTCACATCCCTTCCATCATGGATGATTGTATGGCGTGAACGGACTTCCCTTAGTAGCATGTCTATCTCCTCTGGGCAGTAATTCTGTGCCCTGGTCTTGGCCACAGCTTCTTGAGGTCCAGCCTGTGCCTGGGGTTCCTGCCTCAATGTCTTCCCCCTGACCTGCCTCCTCCTCTCCCTCTCTCCATGCCTCTACCTATCCTCCTCCCCCGGTGTTTCTCTCTCTATATATCTCACTCTCACCCACTCTCTCTAGCACTCTCTACCTGTCTCTCTCTATCTATCTCTCTATCACTCTTTCTCTCTATCACTCTCTCTCTCTATCAACCACTCAGCCACAATCAATTCTACCAAAACCTTTAGACACACATATTACCTATCAGGCATAAACTAACAAATTATTACATTTGTTTAGGAACGATCTTAACAGATACTTGGAAACATTTACACCCAGAGGGGAGAGATTTTAAATGCCTTTCTAATGCCTTGTTCATACATGAACCCCTTCTTAGCAAGCCTATAGTTATTTACTTATTCACAAGTTATTCATGCAACTGCATAACATGCATATATCTGCATTATTTAAGAGAAAGTTTGCTACCCTTGTCCATTTTAACAATTTGCTTAGACAAGAACTTGGCTTATCTAGTACAACTGTCAACTTTTCACTGCACACACTCTGATTGGCTGGGGAAACTTACATGTCAACTTAAATTTGGTTGCAATTACTGGTATTATTATGTATATATGTAAAAAAAGAGAAAACTAGTGAATACAATATGTCACTTTAACAACAAATCTGAAAAAGAATGACAATATACAATGAAACAAACGTATTTACAGTTTATACAGGTTATTGTCTTCTCTAATGGGGTAAGGTGTAAATTTTTTCCTTAAGATACCAGGTGATCTCTTTCTTTGGTGTAGCGTTACAGAATTGTTTTGTTGTGCATAGATGCCAAAATGGACATCCAAAGGTAGAATTGGTATATAAAACAAAGTTTATTACACTATGCTCTTAAAAAGCATATTCAAAAGAGGTTCCTGAAAGCAATAAACTCTCTAGAAATGGCGCACTGGAAATGGAAATGCACTGGAAATGCCTTTAAACTTGGATGGACATTATATTACAGTTTATTATCCAAAGGCAATGCAGCACTTAGAGAGTACCGAGGAATCTGAAGATGCACCCATTATGCCTCAAAGCTGTCTATTCACAACAATTGCAGGATTGAGCTGTCAGCTGAACCATAAACCAAAACTAAATGAAAGTGAAAAATGGAATTTAGATGAAACAATAATTGTAAATAAGGGATTTCTAAAAGAAGATGTAAAAATCTATGTGTGGAGAAGAAAGATGGTAGGACTTATCCCAACAAGATTTGTTCCAGAAAAGTTCAGGGATGTGTCTAATGGGGTGTGAACACTGTATATGTTTATGATAAATGAAAAAAATATAGACAATAGACTAAAAATAGACTATTCGAGATCAAAGTGACCAATGGTTTAAAGTAATAAAAAATATATCGAAGAACAATAAAACTAGGCAGAGACTGATTTAATGATTGTTAATGGACTGATTATGTGCAAATTGATTTTCATTTTCTTTCCCTCTTACCTTGGTTTGGATTAGGTTTACATTTCAAAGGGATTTACCAGAGATTCACAGTTTCTTTTTATCACAAATTGATTTTACAAGCAATATGTACATACCATAAAATCCATCCAGATAAACATTTGTATTAAAAAAAATGCAATTTGTTTTTAAAATTAAGCAATAATCCAAAACATTTTATGATACATTTTTTTAAAATAATTAGCTGTTTTCAAATGATTTGATCCTTCCTCACCATCTAAGAGTACTGAGTTTAGATGACAGATGCAATTAATGGGGTGTCCTAAAGTAGCAAGCCCAGCTAGTGAATGTAATATTTACTTGGGTGGCTACTCATTTAAACAATGCATGCACCCAGCAACTATAATTTCCCCCCTTTTCTTATTTCTAGGAACCTTAGCTTGTAGCCTCCCTTGCAAAATAGCTCAGTTTTGAACACCATTCAGTATCATTTATGTGATGAATTACTTATTATGTAGCCTTTCTCTTTAACAGGACACGGTCATCCAGAGAGATGGATTTATTTTAAAGAGTATGAACAAACATTGTATGAGTTATTTTTCCTGAGATATTCAGACATATTTGTGGAGCCATTTGTGCTAATGTGAGGCTCAGTATGCTAGTTTGTGATTTGAGAACTTGATAAGGGGGAGGGGGGGAGGAGTCGTAACTCCGTCATAGCATTATTATTGTGGCCACAAGTTGAGATACTAATATCACATGAAAGCAACTAATATGTATCCAGAGCTACAAGTTCTTATTTAAGTTTTAAAAGCTACATTGAATTTATTTACTTCAAATTCTGTTTTAATTGATAACCAGTTACTACATACACAAATTAAACATATCTGTTTGACCTCTACAGTGGCACTTTAAAGGAACAGTAAAGTTCAAAATTTCTGCCATGCATTTCAAATATCTTGATGGACTAAAATTATTTTTTCAACCTGATTTACTATGGGCCTAATGTTAATCCAAGCAAAAGCAATTACAAATGCCGTAGTAGCACAGAACATCCTACCTAGTTATGCTATTCCCCCATCCTGTAAATATTGCAAGAGGGCTGCTATGAGTGACTGCTGCCCGACAAAGCCGAAAATCACAGTACACATCTCCATTGATTTTTGCACTGACAAAAATATTACAAGTTACTCCATTAGACTTTGACACAAAACGCTGTGCCAATATGATTTTATGGATCACTCGGAAGTCACGGCAGTGCTGTAACTGAAAATATTATTTGTGCCAAAGACCACTTGCAAAGGCTTTAAAAGCCTGTGCTGAGTGCCGCAGCAGCAGTTAAAGTGACAGTGCAGCACCAAAAATTACTTAAAAAGTATGAAATGTCCACATTATTTGACAATAAACAGTCCAATATCAACATATGTGCAATGAAAAATTATAGAACGGGGAACAAATAGACAGGGAAGAAGTAGAGGCAGTGACAGATTTAATTTTTTTTGGATACAATATCTCTGCAGATGGTGACTGTAGTCATGAAATTAAAAGACGTTTGCTTCTGGGGAGGAATGCAATGGCAAGCTTGGACAAGCTAGTAAAAAGTATAGATATTAAACTATGAACAAAGGTTAGCATAGTTTGAACTATGGTATCGCAAGTAGTAACATACAGATGTGAGAGCTAGACCACAAAGGAGTCTGAGCACCGTAGAATTGACTCCTTTGAATTGTGGTGTTGGAGAAGACTGCTTAGAGTCCCTCTAGGAAATCAAGACAAACTGTTTACTAGAAAGTATCATCATGAGGCTGAAGCTCAAATATTTTGGCCATATTATGAGATGGCACGATTCCCTATAAAAGACTCTGATGCTGGGAAAGATTGAAGACACAAGAAGAAGGGGACAACAGAGGCGGAGATGGATAGATAAGGCTAGTGAAGCAATGAACATAAACTTGATGGAGCTCAGAGGGGCAGTGAATGAGAGATGCACCGGTCGTGCTGTGGTCCATAGAGTCACAGATGCGACTGAACAACTAAACAACAACAACAAATGATTATGTTAGTTTATTAGACAACATCTGGGGTAACTCACAACCCAGTACTCATGGGGTTAATACACGTCAAGAAAACACGTTGCCTAGGAACAAATGCTCTAATGCATTGTTATATATATATATATATATATATATATATATATATATATATATATATATATAGTAAATAAAAAGTTCATCTGTGTTCACATTTGAATGTCTAAAGCAAGTTAAAAGACCAGCTAGGACATGTAAATGTGCCCACAGAGGCTTCGCTCTTCAATCCTTAGCCATTATCAAACATGGCTTCCTTTAAGCTTATGCATGCTGTATTACACAGCTTTAATGCAAAGCCAAGGTTGGATTAAACACAATCTGAGTATCCTATTCATATACAGCTGTTTCAAGCTTACTGGCTATCATCGGCATGGAGCGGGATCTCAGCCTGTGTTGTGGACTTTATGAGTAGGTAGTTCACCACAGCAATCATTTATAATATGGTGGGCAAAAGAGTGATAGAAGCCCTCCACCGTACAGTTGTACAGTAAATAAAAAGTACATCTGTGTTCACATTTGAATGTCTAAAGCAAGTTAAAAGACCTGCTTCCAGCTCAGAGTTCAGAGAAAAACAGTTATTACACTGAATTCTGGGAAGTTGAGCTGGGACATGCAAATGTGCCCACAAATGCCTCGCTCTTCAATCCGTAGCCATTATCAAACATGGCTTCCTTTAAGCTTATGCCTGCTGTATTACACAGCTTTAATGTAAAGCCAAGGTTTAAACACAAGCTGAGTATATATGTAAAGCTGTTTCAAGCTTACTGGTTATCATCAGCAGGGAGCGGGATCTCAGCTTGTGTTGTGGATCTTATGAGTAGGTAGTTAACCACAGCAATCATTTAAAGAGCGATAGAAGCCCTCCACCGTACAGTAGTATACAGTATATATATATATATATATATATATATATATACAGTATATGTTTTATTAACACTAATTACACACATTTTTAAATATTGAAGCTATTATTACAATTGTCACATCTATTTAATGTTGTAAAATAGAAATAATTAAAAGATAAGTTCTTGCACTTGGTTTTGCTCATTGTAAAAATCTTGCTGTTTTCATGCTCTGTTGGCTCCTACAGCCATTTCTCATCCATAACTTGGTTGGGGTACGCTAAAATCCCTTGCGGAAAACAAAGACTTTACGGATGTGGGCTGAGTGCCATAATGCCGGGGTGCAAAAGATTAATATGGAGATGTAACAAGGGGACAAATTTATGAGGGGTGCTTGAGTTTACATAGGACCCTATTCTACTATCTAACATGTTTTAAAAATATTGCATGAAAAATAAGTGCCCAAAGTTCAGCACAGTTACACTCTCCCTCAGTATGACAAATTGTTTACAAAAGGACCTCATTCTGCTCAGCCAATCGGTTTATGTACAGGTGTACACATTGGGGTATTCAGTGCCCTGATAAATCGTGGTAGGGAAGTCGCAGCCATTATGTGAGATAGGAAGTGCATTTCCCTTTAAGTTCTGAAAAAAAAAAAACATTTTTGCAAAGTTAATGAACTTCAGAAACCAATTTTTCTTTCATCATTTATGTCAAAACATGCTCTTTAAATGTGCGTCAGCAAAACTGTGACTTTAACCTTTTAGATTTGATATACAATCTTGACATTTCAGGGTCACACGGCATACTATATTTACCAGTACACTGGTGGTAGAATAATTTTTAGATGTGTTGATTACAATGTAGAAAAGTAAAATTTTTGCAACCTATGCAGTATAGCTATTTTAATTACTGACCCCTAAATGTTCATTAACATTTATTGCTTTTCAAAATATGCAGTCACTTCTTTTTAAATCCTTTGCTAGTTCTTATTTTGCATTATCAGCTTAAAATGTGTATAGTTTCATTTTTTTATTATTATTTGTCATTATAGAAATTGTAATTAGAATTAAAATATTTATGAAAAGTAAGTTTAAGATTATAATACTGAAACACCAGTGGAGAAATTAGGCAAATTCAGGGGACTAAAATGGCTCTTACTGAGTATTCTGCTTAGGGATAATTTTGAATGAAAGCCAAGGCATGTATCCAGGGGAATTTGTATTTCATTGCTGAAAAAAAAGAGATATGAGCTGGTGTCTTAAATAATGCACAGAGGGGCTCACCTCTAATCCAATTACTATAATTGTCTGTGGACATTTCTATTAATGGTTTAAGATTCATATCAAGCTACAAGAAGCAATAGCTGGCAATGACAAGCAATGCTGATTATAGTTGACTGGATGATAGCCTCTGACTTTGGATAATTATTTGACAAGTGACAGATATTCCTAATGAGTCTGTGGTAAAAATGTACTGTTTCAGCAGTATATGTATTAAACTTTTATGTGCCAGACACTTCTGGAAGGTGTCCAACCAAGTGACAATTAAAATTCCCTATTCATCTGTGCATGTTTTGCAAGATGATCTAGTTTGCTTAAATATTTTTTTTTTTTGATTAGTTACATTTTTATATTGAAATTTTGCCTATTATCAGCTCTAATGCTTCATTTTGTAAATATGAAAACAACAAAGTCAGAGATGCTCAATCAGAGAACAAACTACCATTAATAGGTTAGCTCTATGGACATGATAACCCACTCTGAGAGCAGCCTCTTTTAGTCACTTGTGCCCTTCACATGGAGAAATATCCTGTAGTATATCAGTCTGGTCCCACTCACTAGAGAGACCCAGCCTCGAAATACCAGGCAATTCTACCCTGAACAGGCGAAACAGCAAACCCCAGACGTATGTTTCGGCCTTCATTGGGCCTCGTTAGTGAGGTGTAGCTGCACTCCCTAAGGCACAGTGAGCAAGGAGTCAACGTCTGGAGAACACAGTGTAATTTCAAAATGGATCATTAAAATGTTAAGAAACACTCCCGATATCTGCATACAATAGGAGCCCTGGTGCTTTGTACTCTACTCATTAGAATATTTTAGATTAATAATTAATCCCTTTAAAATTTATAAATATTATAGAGCTACAGACAGTAAGTTTGCTTTTATCGGAATTTTGTGAAGTGAGTAGCACAAAATGTATTAAATCTATATTTTAAAGTAATGTGAGTCATTATTCTGATAAGAGTGTAGGTGAAATGATACCAAGCTAGATATTTATTTTATTAAAATTGTTATGTTCAGATTCCTTCAATACCTAACAATGTATTGACTGTCATAAAAATCAATTTTCTGGAAAACTAATATGCACCTGAATACATAATAAGATTGAATGGGATCTTGAATCAGAAACCCTTTTGATAAATAACTGGTAGCTAGATAATCCAAACTGTTGAATGTCAAATTAAAATATTTTTGTTTATTCAAAGGACTGGGATTAGAATTTTCTATTTAGAGAGATTTTTTATGTAATCAACAGCACTGTCTGTAAATATACTGTTATTATTCCTTTTCTTAATTAATATTATTGTTTATTTGTAATGCACCAACATATTCCGTAGCGCTATACATGGACTAAGTTGCAAATGATGGAGGGCCCTGTTTTTGAGCTTAGAATCCAGTGTCCATAATGCTTTCCCCAAAGCACCAACACAATATTATTAACTCACAAACTTACAATCTAAATACCAAAATGTAGATGACTAGAATTATATGCAGAATTGTATTTTCAGTAAAAATATTCCTGTAAAACTCTGTGTCAAATCAGAAGGACTCAATAATGATAAATAGGCTCATACATAATTTTACAATATGGTCAAAAGTTCAGCCACACTCTGGGTAGATTAATACCAATTTGGATAAAAATGCTCTCTTATTTGAATATAAAATCAATATATTTTACTAGGAAACAAACAAAATAAAAAGGAAACATATGAAGGGTTAAAATGTGGCTCACACGTGTATAATTCCTAGGAGCAAGAATATTATATACGTGTCAAAAAAGGGTGACAACTGGATTTAGAGAAGTCCTCCTGTAAATAATTTGAAAATAAGTAGTATGTCATTTATATAAACAATTGATATACTGGATAGTAAATTAAGGTCACTAAGGACTGAGCACTTCAAGACTTCTCCCCCGCAGTGAGATGGTTAAGAAGTGCCTTAGAAAGTTTGGGTGTGGCTGCAATCAAGGCCTGCTGCTACCTCCAGTTGGAGCATTGTTTGGAAGTTTGGAGCCTGTGAAGAGGCAAAGAAATCAGAGACAGCTCTCTGTGGTGAGAGAGAGAGGTCAGCGAGCCCTGGAAAGCCAGTAAGGCTGGCTGAAGTGCACAGATAGCACAGTTGAGAGACATTGAGAAGAGTGTCCAGCGTGATAGGAGAGGTCAAAGAGACACAGCTCATCTGCAGATGGATTGCAGACTCTGAAGGGAGTGGACTCTAAAACAGGCAAGTGTGCAGGCTTGTGTTTTGGACTGTATTATGAATTACAGTAGAGCTCCAGAGTACTCCATTGTGGTGCCTGAGCGTGACAGTGAATCTGTCACAATATATATAAACAGTATATATATATACAGTATATATATATATATATATATATATATATATAAACAGATAAGGACAAATTCTCTTACATTCAAATACCACAAATGTTGTTATTTCCTTGAGAGCCAAAATGGCTCCTCTAGTCTGTAGCACTTTCTCTAAGGAGGAATCCATCACTTCCGACTAACATCCCTATCGTATCTGGAAATTTATGATACATGCATCCAAATTCTTACTAGTCAGTGAAAAGTGTTTTTGATAGATGTAGGAAATCATGTACACACCAATTCAAATACACATTCTACAAGTTGTCAGGTAGTCATGATAGTAAATCAGGCAAGCATGAGATTGCATGCAATCAGGATGGAGTCTATTTAAATTATGTGTTATCACCATGGAGGAATACAGTGATGACATCATTGTATGTGCAATACGTGCTATTGTTCCACTAGAAAAAATTATTGAAGTTTAGAGATGGATGGCCAAGATATATGTAGGTTGCAAATATTTGCAGATTTCAAACTGCTTCATGTTCTTTAATTGTGCAATAAAATAATTAATTGATTTTGCACACTATACAAATCTCTAGTACGCCCTCATTTGGAATATGGAGTACAATTTTGGGCACCACTTCATAAAAAGTACAATTTAGAGCTGGAAAATGTACAGAGGAGGGCAACAAAACTAATAAGGGGAATAAAGGGGCTAAGTTATAAAGAAAGACTAACCAAATTAAATGTATTTTCTCTAGAAAAAAGGTGTTATGAAAAGGAGATATGATTACCTTATATAAATACATCCAGGGTCAGTATAAAGATTTGTCAAGGGAGCTTTTTGTGCCAAGAGGTTTTCAACTGACAAGAGGACATCCCTTGAGGTTAGAAGTAAAAAGATCCCCCCTTTAAGAAAGAAAAGGGTTCTTCACAGTAAGGGTGGTTAATCTGTGGATTTCTCTACCAGAGGAGGTGGTGACAGCAGATTTGATAGATAACTTTAAAAGGGGACTGGATTTATTTCTAATTAAAAAGGGAATTCAGGGTTATCCTGGTTAATTAGAGAGAGAGTATTGATTCAGGGAGAAATCCGATCGCCGGTATCTGGGGTCAGGAAGGAATTATTATTTTTTCCCCTTAAAATGACTGGTAAAGTTTTACTTGTTTTTTTTTTTTCTGTTTGTCTTCCTCTGGATTATTTAATTATTTAAAAAAAAATAGTTGATTAATAATTAATTAACAACGAATTAATTAATATTTAATCTGCATATTGCAGATCAGAGGAGATCTTAAAAGGTTGAACTTGATGGACTGAAAGTCTTTTTTCAACCTTAATTACTCTATAACTATGTAACTATACTGCGTCCATTTCCCTTTGACATACATTAGAGAAGACAATCTGAAACTGCTGGCTGTTAACCCCCATAAATTGTTGTATTTTTCTACTTTACAGTAGTGTTTTTTCACTTATAGAAGGAAAGGTGAAGGAAAAACACTAATATGTCATATTTGTTTATTTTAATTTCTATAGACACACTGAGGAAGAGATAAAGAAAGATTATATTTTAAATGGGGCATTAATGACATGAAAACCCTGAAATAACTTTACAGAAATTCACCACTTGCTTAAATAATGATATGGATGTATTATGGCACAATATTTTTTATATACTGTATATTATTTTAAACACATAGAAGTTTTTTGAATATATGTTAAAATAAGAGAACTAGAGTTATATTTAAAAAAGTTTGAATAAGCAGAGTATTAGGCATTTGTAAGAGGTTTTAGAAGTGAAATCCTTTATTTTTTCATTTATTTTTTTTTCTCATTAGGAATTTTTTTTTCAATATATATTATTTATTTAATAATTACATTAAAGGGTTAAAACTTTAAACTATATCTTAAATAACAATAAAAAAATATGTTTTTGTCATTAAAATAAGACTAGGCACAGGATCTAATTATTGGAGAGTGTTAATAGTGTTAAATAACATATCAACAAAATCCTCATATATTCTCAACTAGGGCTCAAATTGCAGAGCATTAAGATGTTATAAGCTGGCATATAAAGCTATTTTGCTCACTATTTAATATTTCAACCTGTATACTTTATTTATATAGGTCAAACACAGATCTAGTGTCGGGCAATCTTATATTCTTGTCCAGAGGGATTATTAAAAATTCACTTGTATAATTTTTTCATGCAGTGCCCAGAACACCATTGTTCTTCCGAAATAAACTATTAAAGCTGGTATAATTATATCTATCAAAGGGCACATCGACTTTCAAAAGGTAATTTTTAGAGTATTCAATGAAGGTATGAAGAAGGGTAGTGCCTCACACATTTCTCGTCTTTTAATATTATATTAACATGATTTTGTCTATCTGTTATTTTTATTAATTAATCATTACTATAATTTAGTTATTGTTTGGCTTTCCCCATTTCTTCCTTCTCACAATATATGTTTATTGTTATCTGAACAACATGTCTGTGAAAACACTCCTCAAAGGACTACTTTGGGGCTCTCTAATGAATAGTTAGGTATAACATGATAAGAAAAAACCTTTATTAAGCTTTTACAGTTCATTTAAACAACTAATTACGTTCTAAGTCCTCCAAATAATATACTGTTTCTAGAGTGGGCCCCTCCCAGGGTGAAGTATCAGACTGAAAACTTTTTGAGACCATTCTGTAAAACATACATTAGCAGCAGGCAGTAGTGTAGCATTAGCTGCTAGCAATGTACACAAGTACACTTTCTAGTTGACTCCCATTATCATACTACGTATTGTCTCTGGGTGGCTCCTATTCCAGAGAAAATAGAAAATTCAGGGTGCGTGGAAATAAGGAGCTCATACTGCATGGCTAAGGTCATGATTAAAAAATAATGATTAATTATTTAAATGCCCAATTAAAGTTTATAGTGAAGGATTTTTTTCTATTAAGCTCTACCGAACTGTTCTTTAGAGAAATAATTTGTTGGTTATAAGAAAATAAAGTGGCTCTTTAAAGTTCAGAAAAGCATCAAAACTGCTACTGATTTATCTTAGAAATAATGCAAGATAATTTCACCTGTCCCACTCAATCATTTTCACTATGCAAAAGCATGAAGTTACATACTTAACATTACATATATAAATCATATATGTTACAATCATAAAACTGGCAATATTATCCACCTCATGCCAACAGGGCAATAACAGTACATGTTAATTCAGGACCCTCAATAGTCCAACATTCCTCTAAAGTCCAGTGAGACCTCCTGAACATGACACCATGCCTAAAGGGGGAGTGTATTTAGCACTGCTAACAACTTGGACAGTCTAAGCAATGTAGCTGTGAAAAAAGCACTCTTGCAACTGTGGGCAAATTTTTATTACAAGCTACGGAAGTAAAACTTTCTATCCTTCCTCAAACCTCCACATGTTAGTGAACACGCATAAAGCCCACGTGTAAAGGGAACCTCCGGCATTCCCTTCCCCGCTTACCCTGATCCTTACTTATATCTAGAACCATGGGGGTCAATATAGCTCCCCATGGAACCTAAATGTTAACACTTAATCCCTACCATGGGAGTCACTAATGGACTCTTTTTGCACTCAAAATTTACCCCGGTAAGGACCTCCATCTCATTCAACAATGACATAGGCACTAACAGTTAAACTATATGGCATGGAGGTCCTGCAAGGACTTCAATGGCATCTAACTATACGATATATGCCATGAAGCTCTTGCATTGGCCTTCATGGCTTACTATAAGATACATGACACCTACTATCAACCCTACTATTTAATCCACTATCCATAAGGCTCCCCAAGGACCCCCATGGTTCTAACAACGTTTCCATGAAAAAAATAAGCAAAGGCACATCCAATACTCAAGTCTGACTGACTGAAATATGATTGAAAAATATTTCAGCCAATCAGAAGATGCAAAAAATAGCATTTACGTGGCAAAAGCATCGCAAAAACTATTTGCAGCAAGTTAGTTTCATTATTTTTATTTGGCATGTTGGGTTTTTAGACTTTTCTATTTTTAGTATATATTTTTTATGTAATTGTTTTTTTTTTCTTTTATTATAATTAATAAAAAATGTTATGTAATTTATTTTATTTAAAATTGTAGTGTTTTTATTTATGTATGGCTAGTGTGTTTTTACATAAGGTGTCACTGGGGTCCTTGAAGACCCGTATGGCACATTGGAGTTTAACTTTAAGATAGGTTTATATGTACCCCATGACACTAGAGGTTAATGGGGTTAATGGTAATATGGGTTAACTTTTAAGTACCTCAAAGGACGATGTTATGGTGTTAAATTTTAGATGCCACTGAGGTCCTGTAAGGACCTCCATGGCATATTAGTTACATTAGCGACCACGTGGTCCTTAAAGGACCCCTGTGAATGGAGGGTTACATTTGTATGCCATTTGAACTCATTTACTTAGTTGTGCTTACTGACCCCTTCCTCACAGAACTGTAGGCTTTTGAAGATTTTACTGAATTACCATTGGAATCTGAACTGGAATCTGATTCGGCCAATTTAATTGGGCACTATTTAAGCACAGAGCATATTTTTTTACAGACTTTTTAGTTAGTGAAGACCTTGCTTTTGGATAGAAGTTCACTAACTAAAAACTTCTTTTTTGTTTCTTTCTTTTTTTTGGGGGGGGGGCCCGTACAGGGATCCAACCTGGGACCTTGTCATTATCAGCACTAAAAACTTCTGTAAAAAAATATGCTCTGTGCTTATATAAAGCCCTATGCAATTGGCTGAATCACAATTTAATAGGGCTGCAAATCTGCTGTCACAACCATTGTTTGACTTACATTTTCAATAATAATATTGCTATTTTGATATGTCTATTAAACACTGTACACTATACTTCTATTCATGTTTCTATTTATACTGATCTTTTTTTGTAAAGCCACAGGGACAAACATCATATTGTACTGTAATAGTGCTCACATTCCAGCTACAAAGAGAGCCATCCCAGTAGGAGAATTTCTACAAATTAGCCATAAATGTTCAGACTTAGACAATTTTAAGGTCAGAGCCTTAGAGCTTCATACGAAACTGAAGGAGCAGGGTCATTCTAATAAAATCATTAAAAGAGAACATCATAGAGCTCTTCACTTTGAAAGAACAGAACCAATTACTGCTAAAAGGTGTAAGAATGGAAGTGAAAATTTTATCCTTTTGTGAGCACTTTTAATGCGTATCAGAGATGCATAAAATATTTTCTTAATAAAACATTTGGACATTTCAAACTGTACTGGTGATATAATACAGGTTTTGTTATTCAAGAAAAAGCTAGGATGTACCGTAAGTGACTCTTACCTTTGTGGTCACTATACATTCTTGGTTTTTTATGAAGAATGCCATGGATATAGATAATCCTACTAGTCAAAAACATAACATATATTTTTTTTTAACTGCACTACTACAAATTAACATTTGTCTAATATAACAGTAGAAAAAATGATAATAAAGTCAAAATGCAAGAAGTGTGAAGTGACACTTATTTTTTTTTTTTATGGTTGCCTAACAGTTCATCTTTACTTTTATATAGTTGTGATGCATAAATATTTTTGATAACCAAATAATTACCTTTTTTGGAATGATGATTATTTATAACTAGCGACTTGCCCGTCAAAAATGACGGGGCAATAAAAAAAGTGTTGAAATGCTGTTTGTCACACAATGTGAGTGTACTGTGTGCCTCAACAATATAGACCCCTATAACAAACTAATGAACGCATGTAATAACACTATAAGTGCCATGAGGGTCATCCAGGACCCTCATGACACAAAGTGTAAGCACTACACCATTTTAACCTGGTCTGTTATGGGGGTCTATACAGACCCTCATAAGCCTCTATTTAACCTCATTAGTCCCATAAGGTCATTTAAAGACCCTCGTGGGACAGTTAGAAGCTTAACATTACCCCATAAGTGCTATGAGGGTTCTCCAGTACCCTCATGACACTAAGTACAAACACTACACGGCACTAAACCCACCTCAATAAACCATTAAATCTAAACTAACACCCCTCTACACTAACCTATTAACACCTACACTACCTACCTAAACTACCTACCTACCCCATAATCAACACCACACCACTCTAATTACAGAAAATAAAAAACCTAAGTCACAAAAAATAAAAAAGGAATATTACAGAAAATAAAAAAATACATCACAACCCCCCCCCACTACAGAAAACAAAATTACACACCTGAAAAGAAAATACATATAGAATACATACAATACAATACAATACACATAAAATAAAATACAATACCCCCTATCTAACATACAATCAATACTATCTATCTAAAATGCATCCTCCAATCTATCTAATATACAATAAATCCTATCTGTCTAAAATACATACCCCAATCTATCTAATATACAATAAATCCTAACTATCTAAAATACATACCCCTATCTAACATACAATACTATATAATATACAATACTTCATATCTATCTAAAATACATAACCCTATCTAACATACAATAAATACTATATAATTTACAATAAATCCTATCTAAAATGCATACCCCTAACATACAATAAATCATAATTAAGACCACTTACCTTTGCAGATGTCCCTTCAGATCAGCAACCTAGGGAAAAAGAAAAAAAATGAGTACAACACATTTACAGAAAATAAATAAACATTCTAAATATTCTAAATATTCTACTCACCTTTCCAGCATGTCCCCGTCCTTCTTCTTTTCTTCTGCCCCTGTTAAAAAAAACATTACATTAGTACAACATACATAAACATAAAACAAAATAAAATACACATAATATACATTGTACATACCTGCCCGCGATGTCCCTGGCCACCTCCTCTTCTGCCCTGTTCTGGAACAATCCGCACTCTAAAAAAATAGGTTAGTGTAGAGGGGGGTTAGTTTAGATTTAATGGTTTATTGTGGGGTATAGTGCAGTGTAGTGTTTGTCCTTGAGGACCGTCATGGCACTTATGTGGGACTGATGGGTTTAAATAGAGGCTTATGAGGGTCTGTATTGATCCCCATGAGTGACAGGTTTATTTATTGGCTTATGGGGGTCTGTATTGACCCCCATGATTGACAGGGTTAATTATGGGTTTATGGGTGTCTGTATTGACCCTCATGAGTGACGGGGTTAATTAAGTGCTTATGGGGGTCTGTATTGACCCCCATAAGTGACAATGTTAATTAAGTGCTTATGGGGGTTTGTATTGACCCCCATGAGTGACAGGGTTAATGAAGGGTTTATAGGGGTCTGTTTTGACCCCCATGAGTGACAGGGTTACTTAAGGGTTTATGTGGGGTAAATGCAGGTTTCCGAGCTTATCTCAGATCCCGTGGGGTTAATGCTGGTTTCCGAGCTTATCTCCCTTCTTGGGTAAGTTGTACGTGTCTTGGTGGTCCGGGGTCGTGGAGCCTCGTTTTCATTTTTTTCGGCTGCCATTTTTTTCCTTGCTTAGCTGTTTTTCGAGTTCCAAAACGGTGGAATTTGGGGTTAAATTGGCATTTAACCTCACTCCCAGATGTCCTGGCTGTCCCCCCGTGCTGTGGGTGAGTGTTTTTTTTTTTTTTTATTGTTTTTTTGTGTGTGTTTTTAGTGTTTCTGTCCTTGAGCGGTTCGGGGGGTTAGTGCAGTGTTTTGCGAGACACAGGGGAGGGAGAGGAGGAGGAGAAGGATGTGTATGGTCTTAACATATATTATTCATTATATTATGTCCGTATTTTCCACTTCAAATTATGTGTCTACAATGTCCTTTTAAGAATTTACTAATAGATTTTTTGTTCTGTTCAACTTTAATACGTTTATGATTTGTGAATTATCCACAATGCTACTAATTATTTATGCCTTTTTTATTTCCAGGCAAGTATCTATCATCATCTAATATTATTATATATGTTTGGATTTCTATTTGAACAAGTAATGGTTGGTGTAATTTTTTGAAGGCTATATTGATAATTTTTTGTGGGATTTCTGCACTTCCAGATGATCTCCCTTCTTCTGTGATACTGAACCAAATTGGTTTAAAAGAGCTCTATAAATTAATTAACCCGGTTAAATGCATCTAATTACTTACCTGAAGGGCTTAGTACTTGCCTTTGAGAAAGCAAGTGTGAATGTGTGTTAGGTGTTATCATGTTGCATTCAGGGACTTTACTACTGAGTACCACTACCTGAGACAATGCAGACATAGCACCTAGGGGTGGAGCTACCAGTAGAAAAGATAGGGCAATGCACCAGTGCCCTCCACTGAGGGGCCCAGTGATGAGTCATTTTTTCTAAAGAGCATTTCAACCCAAGATTCAAGAGGTGGTAGTGTGGAACAGTTCAGCACACTGGGGATGTGTATCAGGGAAGAGATGTGAGGAAACAAGGGCTGCAAAGTGACAACAAAGTACAGAGGAATGGGTTATGTGTGGTGGGTGCTGCATGGGGATGGATGCTGACATGGACTGGGTGCTGTGTCCCTCAGTCATACCAGCCCACTGGCTCCGTAGAAAATGGGGCAGGTGCATCCTGGAGCTGTGGTGCAGGCATAGGAGCATCACACAGGTAGATAGAGAAGAGGATCGCCTATGGAAAGGGTCTTGGGGAGGGTAGCTGTTATGGCAAGGGGTTTTAGGGGAGGACGTTGTTACAACCCTCCTTTGGGGGGCCAAAACTCTTTTTTTGCCCAAGGGCCCTCTATTCTCTAGATCTGCCACTGAAAGCTCCCATATAACTTTGTCACTAACAAAAGTTGTTTATGCTGTCCAAGAGGTTAGAAGTACTGAATGCAGAGTTTATGTTATAGATCAGACATTTTTTTAAAGCTGCTATTAAAAGGGCTTAGCCTCTGAAGATCTACTCTTGTTACTGCTTTTGTAAAACTAAAAAGGAGGGAATTGGAAAGGGAAATAATTCTGCATTATTTTTAAGATTTATCAGTAATAGTTTTGCTAGTTTTGCTAGTGTATTCCCACACATTTAGTATCTGTCAACATCAAAAAGATACTGTAAGAAGGAACAAAAGGGGAAAGCAAGGCAATAATTATTTTTTCTTTTGTTTATCATATAAATTGATATAATTGGAGTAGTTTGCATATAAGGAGGTTTATTGAAATTTATGGTGTTGATTAAGTGCATGTAAACATTAAAAAGATCCTGTACATTTTGGTTTAAGCATGCATTGCAAAAAAAGTACTTTATTTTCCTACATGTTTGCTTGAGTTTAAACACTCTTTAAAGTTTAACTCTGCATATACCTGCGGCAAGAAATCACATGGAAGATATATGACAATATAAAGTGGGGGGTTCTTATGGTTTTCTCTATCATGGCAACTTTGTATTGTTTTATTTGGCACTAGCTTCTCTTATTTAAATGTTTTGCTTTTAAAGTAACTAAGTAGAGATTTAGGGCTCACTCATATGGTTCCCATACGAAATCTTGTGAGTATCAAGTTCATGTAACCCTCAATGTAGTTATTACGTGCTTCCATTTATGAACCCTAAACCATCATGAGTTACTTGTGATATGTTCACTCTTCCCAGTATTTCTACCAAAAGTTCAATTATACGGCTCCTGTAACAAATCTATCCTAATCCTACATGGTCTCGGAAAGCCCAGCTCTTGCAGGAAACCTAAATCATAAACTATTCCTCTTGCAGCACCAACTAAACCTATACGCAGGGCTACTACTTTACAAGTAAGGGCCTCCATGCCAAATGCCATGGGGCCTATAGGGACCCCAATGGTTATAAATCAGTATACCATGGAAGTCCAGATGGATCCTCATAGTTAGGGGTAAATATTAGGTGCTATAGGGTTCCATAAAGACTGCCATTGAGTTAGGCAGCGGGCCTATAGAGGTCCATAAAGACCCTAATCAAGTGAATTATTTAAAGGGTTTAATTGGTCCCCAAACCCAAAGGACAATGGGGTGGGGGAAGAAGGGATGATGGCCCCACAGTTGCTGTCATATACTCCTGCATTCATTTCTATCTATTTATTTTAACCCCTTTTCTGCCAAAGGAAGATAGATAGATCTATTGATTAAATCTATTGATTTAATACATTTTTTAGCCTCCATGCTGTATGTAAATCTCACATTTAAGCCATCAAACATGAGTGCTATAAGGGTGTTGCTTCTTTCTGCTTTCTGTTAATATTATTTAAACACCCAGGGCCTCATTCTATTATCGGGCTTAGGCGCTGCGGGGCCGCAAGGACCGGCCGCAAGCTATTCGGCTATTCTATTCCCCTCCGGCCGGGGATTCCGGCAGGCTTGTGGCCGGCGCCTTGCTATCCCTTGCGGCCGCAAGCGCCGGAGGAAAGCCTTTGATCTAAAACGGCCGCAAGAGTTTCGGCCGCAAGAAAAGCCTGGATGCTATTCTATTGCTCCAGGAACCCTGTCTGCAAGGCTAAAAGCGAGCCGCAGCTTACTTGCAGGAAAAAGGTCCCGCTAGCACCAATTAAGCACATTATAAAGCAGAAATAAAGGCATCCTGCACTCTGAGGAGACTATAAAGTGATTGTAGGTGTTAGCAAAAATAGCACAACATTCCCCTATACTCAAATCCGTAAAAAAAAATTTTTTTTATATATGTCAAATATCCATGTAAAAAGTCCAGAGTGCTTGGAGCACCTCAGACCCGGCCACGCTGCGGCCGGAAAATAAACAGTTAATGTAAACTCGGATTTGGGCTGATGTGCAAGCTTGAGAGTGGGTTACTATTAATCCTCATGTCCCCCAATATGATCCCTAGCATTTACAGAGCTTTACAGTGCTGTCTTGAATTTATTTTTGACTTTAAAGATTTCTGAGCTTACGGCCGGTTGCAAGATATACGGCCGGCCGTAAGAAGAGATCCTTGCGGCCGTTTTACGGCCGATAATAGAATGAGGCCCCCAGTACTTTCCTGAATACTAGATTTGATTTGATTTCATACTTTTATGTTTATATCATATATGTGGTGGATTCATTAAGCTACATCCACATTTTTCTGCTACAAAAATACAATACATATTTACGTACATATTTGAGAAGCATATGACACAATAGATGTGTTTTTTTAGAGTATTTAAAACTCTCAGTGAAAAAAACAAGAAGTCCATAGAGTGGATCATGCTTTGGAAAAATTCATACCCTAACCTTTACATAGGCAAATAAATTGTAGAAACACTTTTTCCAAAAAAATTTAGATTATTGATACAAAACAGAAAACTATATATAAAGGTAAATGTCCAAGAGATAAAGAAACTGGTGCTTCAATATAGTTACAATGAATCCATAGAGCCAGATGTAATTTTTATTTAAAATGTAACCTTTATTGAATATTATAAAATTGTGCCCTGATTGCTACAGAGCAACAGGACAAAAAACACTTAAAAATTATCAATAAAACAAAACCCTCACAATAAAATGGGTAGTAGACTGATGAATAGGGACACCCTTGCTTCTAAAAAAATAAACTCCTCTCAGGCTAGTAGGAGCTTACCACTCGCCAGGGTCAAGGTCAAGCGCTGTAACAAGATCATAAGACAGCAGATAAATGACTGCTGACAGATGGTATGGCCTCTACTGAAAAGTAGAGGATGAACCCCTAAATCCCTAAAGAAATCTTAATGATATAGGGTAAAGTCCTTAATAGGGTCCTAAGTTGTAATTGCAGGACAAGTGGTGTATATAGAGGAACCTCTGTATAGAGTTCTATATACAGTGTTAAAGTGCTAAATTAACTAGTCTGTGGGACAGCCAGTAATATAATTACCATGAAAGATGTATAGTCATGGTATACTGCTGCTATAAAGCATGATAGGTTTTTCATTTACTGCCTATCTGAAATTGGCACTATAATTTATAATATACTGTGGCAATAATAAGTGATAAGCTATAAGTAAAAACCTATCTAGAATGAGCACAGTTGATATTTTTTATATATATATAACACAAGTAAAGGCCAAGCCTATGGCTATGTCACCTATATAGGTACCTTTGAAACTAAAATAAGTAATAAGCATATAGAGATAAGCATAAATGCAAAAAATATTAAATGATCCTATGCACAGATAGTTTATTGGTAACCCAAGGTAAATAGATAAATCCACAAATATGTATAATTCATCACCGACCTCAAGACCTGTCAAGCTAGATGACCATATGGAAAAGATAAAATATAAAAGTTAATGGACGACTAGGTGCCCTGAGTAGAAGCCCTATGGCTTAGGTGACTTACCCTACCTATTCTTCAGGTCAGGGTAGGTGATGAGTGTGAAAGTAAGTGGATAGGAGGTCCTGCTGGTAGTGAAGAGTGCTGGAGCGTCCCGATTTCAACAGTCAGAGATACCGGGAGCCCAAACAGAAAACTAACAGCCCTATTAAATTCACTCTACGTGTTAAACCGTAGCTCGTAATGTAGCCCATAAGACTTACTGCTATTAAATTAGCCCCGTAAAGAAGGCCGCTGCCGATCTGCGGGTTTGGAGCAGAAAAAGCTTACAGACTGTGGAATGTGGACCTTTGCGGTCAGCAAATATTTTATTCTCTCAAGCCAGTAACCGCTACAATTCCAATTTAGCTATAAAATTTTCACTTGCAATGAACCCCGTAACACGCAATGTAAGCCCAAAGGCCAACGAGTGATAGAGAGGACTCGCAAGGGGATAAAGTCCAATCCATAGCACTTTATATGCAAATATAAACACAATACTGTACTTTTATTAAAAGGGAAAGTGATGTTAAGTCTTAGAATAAATAGCACAACGTTATATCGATCCCAACAATCAATGTTTTACTATATACAATGTAACTAGCATGTAATATAATGCAATATTAATAAAGCCGTAAATATGATATTCTTACTGAAATGTGGGTCCGATCGTAACTCGTAATTGAACCCCTTTGAAATCCAACCTTCATTTTGCTGTGACGCTATGTCAGGGGTTTTACCTATTAAATATATAAATGAGTATACTCCTATATATATATATATATACCATTTCATTATATATTTCTGATTAAATATATCCTCTTAATATTTTAATTAATACACATATAGAAATTCCTCAAACATAACGGTGTTTGATATCATCGGATAGGAAATATCTTAAACTTTTCATATCTATGTGTTATGTTATACCTATATTGCACATCATCATTTTATTTTGAGTTTTTAATTTTATACACATATTCCATTTTTTCTGAGCTTCACTAAGTGTCTACATTGTAATGAGAATGTAAACAGTGAAACCACCAAAAGGCTAGTCATTAGTATTCATACTAGATTCTTTTGATCCACAAATGCCTTGAAATAGTCACACCTCAAATTGGAGACGAGAAATCCACCATTTGGCTCTGATAATGACAATACCTGTTTGACTGTGCATTTGATATTCATGTAACCCAACTTAGCACAATGGTGGTAGCAATAATTCCAGGATGTGATCAATGTGAAGATCTAGATAAGAATGGGTATTTAAAATAGAGGAAAAAAAAAGCAAAAAGAGACACAAAGACAGAAAAAAGGAGAAAAGACAAAGAGGGAGAGGCTGAGAGACACAGATGCAAGACACTAAGAAATAGAGGACATATTTTTGATTCCTGACACTTTTCATATAATAATCGATTTGGGATTATCCAGGCTGACTCTGCGTGATATTGGGTTGATTCTGGTATCTGGTAATGTATAGATTTAATTTCAAACTTCTGTGATATAAAAGATAAATTGATCTTATTTCTTCCTCTAAATCAATTATATCACAGAAGCTACCAATATATCCACTGTAGGTATCATTCAAATTGTGATATATTTTCCTTTGTTCCTATAGTATTTTTGTTATTCAATATATGGTATATTATATATTCTGCCAACAATATTATTGTGATTTACTATATTAATAAGATTGATTTTCGTGTTTATTATAAACAGCTAAAATAAGAAATATTGATTAATAGTAGTTTATTGTTATTTTCTATTACCCTAGAAGATTTTGTTGACAAAGAAGTTAGAAGGTTTTTCTTGTTTTATTAACATTTTTATCGTATTAATATTGCAATAGACTTAATTGGGTTATTGACATCTGAAAATCATATAGTACTATTTAGAACTTTTTATTACTCTAGAATTCGATTGTGATATTGATGATAATAAACGCTGTTTTGTTTAAAAGCTATACTTTCCTATAAATTGACGTTATAATCGGACAATAAGTTAAATTGACTATTTCAAATATCATTTTACTATAAATACCACGACATAATTTGGAGGCGCTGCTCGAGATAACGTCTTTATAGATAAGTGAATTGATATTTCTCAATTTAAAACTTTTTAATACAACATCGTTTATTAAAATAAAAACAAAATGGCAGAAGGCCGATCCAGTTCAGAAAGGACAGGGGTGTTGTCATTGGATGAGATATTGAAACTAGATGCAATGGGATGTGAAACATTGATCAAAAGTTTAATAAGCAATGTGTATCCTCTGTGTGAATACCCATCAAGATTGTCAGAATATTTTAGTAACATCAAACCGATAATTGATGGAAATGCCATAGACAATTGGAGTCAGGAGACAGAATTATTACCAAATATTAATGGTGTAATAAATGCAGTTCAGGATAACTTTGAACGTAAAAAGAATCTTGCCCGTGTAGCGATTAGCTGGATGGAAGTCGCCAGATACTGGAAAGGCCAGACTATTGAAAAGGAGGTGGTCATAACTGGTTTAAATAAGACAATTAATGAGATATCTGAGGCATGCAACCATTTGAGAGACTTACACGAAGGTAGGATAAAAATGTCAGAACATCAAGTAGTTAAACTGGGTGAGTTAGAAAAGGAATTAGAAGATGCTAAGGAAAGATTACAAGGATATGAGGGATTAACAGCAATGTGTGATAAATTAATGAGGAAATTAGTAGATTTTCAAATAAAATGGGATGAGTTATCTGAAGACAGAGATAGAAAAACTGACCAAATTGAAGAGTTGTCTGGGCAATGTGATCATTTAGCTCAAAAAGTAGATCAGGCTGAGGGACTGTCTCAAAAATACTTACAAGACTGTGAGGAGTTAAAAAGAGAAAGATCAAGTTTAGAAGATAAACTTACCACCCTTACTAATGAAATAACTAAAAGAACAATAAGAGAAGCTGAAAATTACCAGGAAGCTAGAAAGATTCAACATTTACTTGATAATGCCCAAAGGGAGATTAAAAATTACCAGCAGGATATTGGCAGGTTAAAAGCAGATCTAGATAAGGCCCAAAATCATGTACCAGACATAACGATTGCCAGGCATCCTAGAGATTTTGATGAGGAGTTTGATTCATCCCCTTCAAGGGATACTCATAATAAGAAATTATCTTTCCATGAGACAGCGCAGGCTATCAGAAAATTGGTAAAGCCCTACACCAAAGGATCTAAATTATCCATTGAGGATCACCTAGATACTGTGGAGAGAATCATGCTTGAATTAAATGTACGGGGATCTCATGCAAAGATATCATATCTCCCTTGGTCTTTTGATAATTCATATACATCATTCTTTACTTCCCTTCAAGATAGCGATATAACTGATTGGGATCAATACAGAGCAGAGGTGAGGAGGTACTTTTCTGAATTTCGTAACCCCCAAGCAGCTTTAAGGGCCTTACACAATCTCAAATGCCAGCCTGACGAAAGTCCAAAAGAATTTTTAGTCACATTAAAACATGCATATCGGCAGACAGATAAAAGAGCAGATATAGAATCCGCAGAGTTCAAGAGGATATATTTTCATGCCTTACCATCATTTATGAAAAGAAATATAATCAGAGATTATGATGACTCTAAACCACTCAGCTGGTTGGTAAACGAATGTTCCAAGATATATGAGATTCAACAGGATGAGGAAAATAGTTTTAAACGTAAAGAAAAGGGCCAAATCCATAAAATAGCTGAAATCTCTATCCAACCAGAACTACCTTTCGAAACAAATGCTAAATCCTATGCTGATGTGGTTAAAAGTCAAAATAAGCCAAAATACATACCACCCAAACCTAGACCTATAAAAGTTACCCCTGAAAGGCCCCAAAATAGAAATAATAATTTGTTTTATGTAAGCCCAAATTACAAAGGAAATAATCCTATTAGAGATTATTGGTGGCAACCTAAAAACCCCAATGTAGAAAGAAGATTGAGCTCTCCAAGGCCCAGTACTTCAGAAAATTCAGAAAGCCAAAGAGTTACGAATAGGTATAACCAAAACCAATATGTAGAACAAAACTCTAACCTGGAGGAACAAGTTAAATTATTGACCCAACAAATGACTGCCCTCATGGCAGGAATGAATATGCCGGGAAATCAAACACTGAGAGCCCAGCCAGTCCAAAGGGGACAAAATTCTGAAAACCAAAACCAGTGACTGAATGGCGTTTGCAAAACTGTGATGGATAATCCTGAAACAAATGATAATAAGATGTTTCTTCCTTCTGTCCCTAAGTTTTCTTTGTACACAGGAACTCCCACAGAGCAAGAAGGAGGTATCAATGAAGTCAGAGGGAGCGGTATGAACAATATACAGGTTAAACCTTTTTGTTTACAGGATGCATCACTGACCAAGCCACAAATCATTGAAACAGGGTTAATAATTAGTCAAGATAATAAACTATATAATACAGGTAAAATTGAAGATATACCTAACCTGACCAATAACCCCCCCCGAAATTACCATAAACTGGTTAAATAATACCCCCCAGTCTGACTCTCTAAATAAGAACGAACAATGGAAGAAGTCAGATATGTTAAAACATTCCCATTTCCTATGTGAGATGGAGGAATGTCAGGGGAGATACTATATCCCTGTCAGCTTACAAGATGTAGACTCCATGGACATTAAAGGGTTAATAGACACAGGCTCCCAAGTAACTGTTCTTTCCCAAGATATGTATCAAGAAATAGAACGTAGATCTAATAAGAAAACTATTCTAAAATCATTCATCGGAATTGTAAAGAATTTTGATGGAATTACCATAAAGACCAAAGGTAGTGTATGGTTGAGTATTAAAATAGGAAATAAACAGGTAAAACATCCAGTGATAGTCGTAGATGTTCCTGAGTCTGAATTTTTCATTGGGACAGATCTACTGAGGCGATTAAGTCCAATAATAGACTGTATAGATGGAGTAATATGGTCACAAGTTAGCTTTCCCATAAACTATGAAAAGGTTAAACAATCCAATATGCCGAGAAATTGTCATGTAATAGAAACAAAAGAAAATTCGGTGGAAATTCATTTTCAAAATAATCAAACACCTGAAATGACGATAATACAATGCCATGACATTTCTGAAGAACAAATAAATGATGAAAATGTGATCCAAATTAATCAGGCCCACATAGATAACACTCATGTAGAAGGAAATGTCCTAACTATTTCACTAAATAGGAAAACCTCTATACCTTTTGAAATAACTAGACATTCCAAAATTATGGCTAACATAAAAATAAGAGATAAGGGTTTAGTTATCCCCATAAATATTATAGGTATGAGATATCCTAAACAAGCCAAAATAGCCTTAACCCATGAACATAGTTACATTAATGAAAGTCTATTAAAACGAATAAAGAATCCAAGATTAATTCGTAATTCCCAACCATATGACCAATACATATATAAAATAGATCATGAAACCTCAAACCATCCTATTATAGCAAGATGTTTAATACCCCTTTCGATAGGAGATAAAAAGGTTGTGCACTTGTTCCAGGTGATAGAGGATTCCCAATATCCAATATATATTGGTAATGATTTGTTACATCGGTTTGCTTTTCAAATTGATTTAATCCATAACGTTCTATGGACCCGGTTGAATGAGTCACCATGAGACTTCAGTAATGACTCAGAAGCCTTGAAATATGCCCAACAGATGCCTTATGCAATAACCATACAGATGGAACGAACTGTCATTATACCAGAAGGAGTAGCCCAATTCCCTCTACCCTTGCAAGTAAAAAGAGGGCAGATGATCCAAGGCAAAGATGCTTATGTTAATCTTAGCTATCAAACCCAACAAAAAGGCCTTAACACCACCCACACTCCTTTAATTGCTGTGACACAATTACCTTTTGTCATCCTAGTAAATAACATAGCTTCCCATCCAATACATATGGAGAAGGGATCCATAGTAGGAATGGCCATTGATGCAGAATATTTTACCTCTGAATTTACCAATTCAGTTATTGGTTTGATACCAGAGGAATATGTGAGTGATGATAAAATGATTGACCAATGTTTCGATACTCAACCAGAAGGATTATTTACTGTTCAATCTATTTATCCCTTCAGTTCCATGGAAGGACAGTGTGAAATAACAGATGACGAGCTAATTTTTAATCAAAATATAGATGAACAAGAGTATGAAGAGAATTTGGTCGATAAGATACAGATAAACTCCATTACCACTGACCTATCTACACAACTAGAGGAAGCCTATGAAATTAGTCAACCTGAGGTATTCCCTGGGTTTAAAGAAAGAGTTGAAGAACAGATAATTTTAGCCGATGGGTGCTCTAATGATACTGAACGCCAAAAATTAAGACAAGTGCTTATGAATTACCAAGGTGTATTTTCTAAAGACTCATATGATTGTGGCCTGACAGATCTACGTGTCACTAAAATTAAAACTGATCCCAGTATGCCACCTATATTTGTTAAGCAATATAGACTACCCCTCGCCTCTTACGAATCATTAGCCGATATTATAAAGAATCTAGAATCAAGGGGAATAATACGTCCTGTACATAGTTCTTATAATAATCCTGTTCTAGGTATTTTGAAGCCAAATGGGACATGGCGCTTATGCGCTGATTTGAGGCAATTAAATAAGAGAGTCCATATGTCGGCTTGGCCTGTCCCATATATAGACCAGTGTTTAGCACAAGTCCAAGGGTCAAAATTATTTACGACACTAGATTGTGCCCAAGGTTATTGGACTATTAAAGTCAATGAGGAGGACCAACATAAATTAGCATTTACATTTGGTAATCAACAATTTACATGGACTAGAACTCCATTTGGATTTATAAATTCAGGGAATGAGTTTGCCATCTTCTTGCACAAGGCAATGCCTGATGCTCAAGAGCGAGGGACATTAACCTATGTAGATGACATCTTGATTAAAAGTTGTGAATTTGATAAACATATCGCAGAAATTGGACATGTTTTGGACCAATTAAAGCACGCAGGAGTTAAAATATCTCTCCAAAAGGCTCAGTGGTGCCGCACTAAAGTTAACTTTTTAGGTCATGAGATAACTCCTGATGGTGTAAATCCACAGAAAAAGAAGGTAGAGGCCCTACTCAAAACTAAAATGCCTACAACTACAAAAGAATTGAGATCATTCCTGGGTATCACCAATTATTCTCGTAAATTTATTGAGAATTATGCCGAAATAACAAGACCCCTCATACAATTGTTAAAGAAAGGTGAGCCATGGAAATGGGGTGAGATTCAGAACCAAGCTGTAAATGAGTTAAAACAGAAACTAAGTCGAGCCCCTTGTCTAGCTTATCCAGAACGAGGTAAGCCCTTCTTCTTAGAAACCGGTTATACTGATAATTGTTTAAGTGCTGTGTTATATCAGAAACATGACCAACATAACAAGATTATCTCTTGTGCGAGTAAAACACTATCACCTGTAGAGGTAAAATTTAATGATTGTGAGAAGGCTCTATTTGCTGCAGTATGGGCACTACAACATTTTCGAAATTTCATACAAGGTGAGAAAATAATAGTGGAAACGGCACACCAACCATTACAATATATTCAGAGCAATAAAATTAGGTCTGGTAATCTATCAAATAGCCGCATAACTGCTTGGACCTTATCCTTACAAGGATGGCCTTTGGAGATAAGATATGCCCAAAATAAAAAGAATCTAGTTGCCCAAGGATTAGCGGATTTACATGATTGTACTGCCCCAGACCCCTTTAACGATGATAATCCTCATATAGACCTTCTGGAGGAATATAAATTGTCACCTCATATAATATATGAAGAGGTATTTTGTAAATCCTTACCCACAGTTTATGTAGATGGATGTGCCTATCACGTAAAAGTAGATACAGATAATAAGCTAGTTGCGGGAATTGGTAATGTATGGATAGATAATTTTCCTGCTCCTCCAAAAGGGTGTAAAATAGGACCCAAGAGTAGTCAGATAGCAGAATTGATGGCTATATATTATGCTGTTTACACCGCAATAGAGCATAACATTAAGGACTTTGTAATCATTACTGATTCAGAATACGCCCGAAATAGTTTTGTTTAATATTTACCAGTATGGAAACGAAATAATATGACTAATGTCCGAAAGAAACCGATAAAACATGGTAAGTTAATACATGCCATTGATGAAATGGTAAATGCTCATGAACTGACTATATACTGGAAGAAAATAAAAGGACATTCCAAAGTAAAGGGTCAGGATAAAGACGGAAATGATCTTGCTGATAAACTAGCAAAGCAAGGTGCCCTAGAGGGGGAATCAATTGAAATGGACCACCTTATGGGTCCATTGCAAATTCAGGCTATCACTAGACAGCAATCCCAGAAAGATACAGAACTCTCCACAGTACAGTGGTCCCATGATACTCCTAATTTGGACTTGATCAATAGTCAAAAAGAAGATCCTATCATAGGTCCATTTTATAACCATATACAGGATCCAATACAGTATCCTCTGGACAAAATAGATGTGTCAGATAAGGAAGATTTCAGGATTCTAATTAAGTCAAGATCCCAGTTTAACATCTTAGATGGTTTACTTATCCGCACATCTAAGAATGGTATACATCAATGGGTAGTTCCTACTGCTTATCGAGGTCTAATGCTACAACATGCTCATGATGCACCAACATCAGGCCACAGAGGTGAAAAGATTACATACGAGATACTTGGTGATTTTGCATATTGGCCACACATGTTGATGGATGTAAAAATTTACTGTCAAGGATGTTTAGTATGTCCCCAGTTTCAACCCCATTCACCTACCCATAGGGCTCCTCTTCAGAAAAGGGGGATGTCCATGCCATGGTCAGACATACAGATTGACTTTATTGGCCCAGTAACTACCTCTTCCAGGGGTAATAAGTATATGTTAACCGTAACATGTCTATTCACCAAATGGGTAGAATGCCTTCCGGCGACAAACTGTAAAGCGGAGACTGCCGCAACTTTGTTGATTAACCATGTGTTTTCTCGTTTTGGCCAACCGCAACGAATTGAGTCAGATAGAGGAAGTCACTTCACCAGTGAGGTGATGAGCCGTATGTGGAGAATCCTAGGTGTTAAACATAAATTACATATTGCTTACCGCGCCGCTTCTAGTGGTGGGGTAGAACGGTACAACCAATCTATTGTAAGTATCCTAAAGAAATATGTCAAGGAATCAGGTAAGGACTGGGACATAAAATTACCCTTAGTTTTAATGGCGATAAGATCTACCCCTATTACTGCTACTAAAATGTCCCCTTTTGAATTAATGACTGGGAGACGTATGGTACTCCCACAACACCTTATCTATAGAACCCAAGACCATAACTTGGTAAATGCCGCCACGACCCATCAGTATATTGAGAACTTGAGGAAGCATTTACAACAGGCTTTTGCATTTGCCCAGAAAAATCTAGAGAAATCTGCAGAAAGCACTAAAACATATTACGATCTGAAAACATCTAAGAAAGAATATGAGATCACAGATCAAGTTTATTTATATAACTTCCTACGTAATCAGGCAAAAGAGAAAAAGTTTTTACCCTCATGGAAAGGACCTTAAACCATTATAGATAAAATTTCACCCGTCGTGTATAAGATTCAGATCGCAAAAGATGGTGAAATGGTAGAAAAATGGGTCCATATTAACCAAATGAGAACCTGTCATCCTAGATCTCAGTTAAGAATCATTGAAAATACTTGCCCAGATGAACCGTGATTTGTGAAATGTTTTTCGCGAAAAAAATCTTCTGTCTCTTCATCTATCTACCTAATCCATCATGTTAGGAATGTATTATTAAAACCACTTGTATTTCGATTAAACATAGAAGCCAAAAGAGAGAGTATCCAAATTGATCAGGGTAATGATGATCCTAACGCCAACAAGTTCAGACAAAAGCTATCGTGGGACGGTCCTTCCTCAGGCGTCTTTATCCAAGAGGCTCCAAGATTCATCCTAACTCGGGAGGAGAATAACGTCGCCGAAGACCTTCATCAGTGTCGATCCACACAGGATGATTAAAAGACAATTCAGAATATTCCACATCAGGGTGGAAAAGACTCAAACGTGGTATCGTGACCACATTGCCTGTTCATAGGCGATTGTGAAGAAGACGTAGAAACAACTAAGGAAAACTTCATAAACTCACATAACTCCCGTTATCAACGGTCAGAACATTTGCCGAATCATGACCATTGAAGTTATTATCAGGAAGATAATAATAGATAATGAATCAGGACTGCATCTCTTTTAAATAAAAGGACATTCAGGGTTATCCTGCTTAATCATGGAGGGAGTATTGATCCAGGGAGGAATCCGATCGCCAATATTTGGGGTCAGGAAGGAATTAATTTTTCCCAATTAAGACTATTGGGTTTTATGTTTGCCTTCCTCTGGATCATCCATATAATTGGTACATGTAAGCAATGAGGTCAGAAAATATACCCCAATAGAAATGATGCATAGGTAAAGAAATATGTTTAGACAACAAAATATTTATCTATTTAATTACACATATTGCTACTGTAATAATGTCACCTACCTAATGGGGAGACATTATTCCAGAAAGGGGGATTTGTCAGGGGTTTTACCTATTAAATATATAAATGAGTATACTCCTATATATATATATACCATTTCATTATATATTTCTGATTAAATATATCCTCTTAATATTTTAATTAATACACATATAGAAATTCCTCAAACATAACGGTGTTTGATATCATCGGATAGGAAATATCTTAAACTTTTCATATCTATGTGTTATGTTATACCTATATTGCACATCATCATTTTATTTTGAGTTTTTAATTTTATACACATATTCCATTTTTTCTGAGCTTCACTAAGTGTCTACATTGTAATGAGAATGTAAACAGTGAAACCACCAAAAGGCTAGTCATTAGTATTCATACTTGATTCTTTTGATCCACAAATGCCTTGAAATAGTCACACCTCAAATTGGAGACGAGAAATCCACCATTTGGCTCTGATAATGACAATACCTGTTTGACTGTGCATTTGATATTCATGTATCCCCACTTAGCACAATGGTGGTAGCAATAATTTCAGGATGTGATCAATGTGAAGATCTAGATAAGAATGGGTATTTAAAATAGAGGAAAAAAAAAGCAAAAAGAGACACAAAGACAGAAAAAAGGAGAAAAGACAAAGAGGGAGAGGCTGAGAGACACAGATGCAAGACACTAAGAAATAGAGGACATATTTTTGATTCCTGACACTTTTCATATAATAATCGATTTGGGATTATCCAGGCTGACTCTGCGTGATATTGGGTTGATTCTGGTATCTGGTAATGTATAGATTTAATTTCAAACTTCTGTGATATAAAAGATAAATTGATCTTATTTCTTCCTCTAAATCAATTATATCACAGAAGCTACCAATATATCCACTGTAGGTATCATTCAAATTGTGATATATTTTCCTTTGTTCCTATAGTATTTTTGTTATTCAATATATGGTATATTATATATTCTGCCAACAATATTATTGTGATTTACTATATTAATAAGATTGATTTTCGTGTTTATTATAAACAGCTAAAATAAGAAATATTGATTAATAGTAGTTTATTGTTATTTTCTATTACCCTAGAAGATTTTGTTGACAAAGAAGTTAGAAGGTTTTTCTTGTTTTATTAACATTTTTATCGTATTAATATTGCAATAGACTTAATTGGGTTATTGACATCTGAAAATCATATAGTACTATTTAGAACTTTTTATTACTCTAGAATTCGATTGTGATATTGATGATAATAAACGCTGTTTTGTTTAAAAGCTATACTTTCCTATAAATTGACGTTATAATCGGACAATAAGTTAAATTGACTATTTCAAATATCATTTTACTATAAATACCACGACAGCTATGATGACTATCTCTGTTTCAATTGGTTCCATCTAAACTGGTTTGACTAATTGATCACCTACAATGCCGCAAATCTGACATCCGACAAATGGTTTATGGGTTTATGGCTCGTAACTCTCAGCCCGTACTAATTTAACAGCACAGCCGTTGCGAGTCTCAAGTTAGAATTACTGGCTTTGAATTTAATAGGGCTGTAAGAGGTTTAACATTGCATTTATTGCACTAAAGATAATTGAGGAAATGAAAAGACAAAAATATCATTACATTTTTCATATTTGCCTATAGACATGACTCTACAGTTAGTATAATAATTAATAATATACTAACTTTGTAAAAGTAGCCATAGGAAATTAATCAGAATAGAAAACATTTACTGTATAATGGAGAAACATTAGCTTTCTATAGCCCTTGAGATATTAATATCATTCATTTTTCTTAACATTACTACTGAAGACTGAAAAATAAGTTTTGTAACATTTGGGGCGATTCAGAAACATTGTGCTTCATCACATGTTTTCAATTTTCAATTGAATTTATTTACTAAATGGTTTTTAAATTACTGGAGCAAACCGGTTCACTACATAGATCAATATTATCCATTTCCGACAACTCAATAACAATGTTTATACTTAACCCAGTATAAAACTATTTCAGATCTCACAAATAAGTTCAGCACTGGAACAAACACAATATATTAATGACTTATAGCCATATTAAATTAGCCCTCGTAGTTCCCTTGGTCCTTGCAAAAGGTATTTTTTTGCTGTTTGCGAGGACCGATTCCACAATATGTCCCTCGCAGCCTCCTTTGCGAGAAGACACACCAAACGGCCGAGAGCTACATAGTAACATGCACATATAAATCTATGGGGTGAACCTCTCACCTCTGAAGAATTCCTACAGGCACAAAAAAGTGCCTTCAAGAGATACTAAAGCCCATCCGTTCTGCCTCATGGCCGCAGCCCGACACCGGCGTCTGATGCTCCCCCCTGTTCCCTAAACACATCCCCATGCTGCAGAGGTCCCAATCGTGACCCTGCAGCCTCCCCACCTGCTGAATTTAACATTTTTAAATTTCCTGCCAAGGGTCCTTAAAGGGCCTGCGGCACACTATCAACCAATCCCAGCCGTGGGGGTACTGCACGGCACCTAACCTTAATCCCCCTCCATGTAGGAGCTCCCCATCGGGACCCCACAAGTGTATCTACTTTAACACCTTGCTGCAGGGGTCCATAAGGACCCCGGCAGCCCCCCACATTAACCCCTTGCAGTGGGGGTCTCCGATCTGCAGCGATCAGAACCCCTCTGCATTTAAAAAATTAAAATTCCCTTAAAGGGCCTGCGGCATACCATTAGCCAATCCCTGCTCCTGGGGTACTTTAAGTACCCACACGCTACCTAACATTAAAACCCCGCTTTGCACCTAACATTAACCTCCCGAAGTGTCACCATATTAACGCTTGGAGCGGGGGTCTCTAATGTGAGAGTTTACGGTGGAGAGATGAAGGCAAATAAGAACAGAATGTCTCTTTGTGGGGGTTGATGAGGAGGAAGCCAGATTCAATATAGAAATTAATGACAGTGAGGGAGGATATAATGCAGGATGATAAATCAGAGGGGAAGGCTGGGATAGAAAAGGTAATTCATCAGCAAAGAAAGTTGTGAAAAGTTGAGGGAGGAAATTAAGGTTCTAAAAAAATGAAGTAAATACACTCAGAATAGCAGGGTGTTCAAGGCAAGAACACTGTAGGCTACAGACATAAAGACGGAAGGAAACTTGTTTAGAGATATTAAATGATACCACTGATGTTCTCATGGACAGATAAGGTTGGAACAAGGCGAAAGAAGTACCAACAATATTGAGGACATTATAAAGACTCATGATGATCAAGTGTCAAAGCCATCTAAGAGACTGAGAAGGATGAGATTAGAGAAGAATGGGATGTTTCAGCCAGGTGGTTCTGGGCAAAGATTTGGGCAATCATGCAAAACTCTCCTTCACCCTACCATATTGTATCTTGTTGAAATAATTTACTCTTGTCTAAGCTGGGTCTTTTCGAAGATACCTGAATATTTATATTATTACATGTTATTGTTGAATGTCATTTATTAGTTATTTTGTTGGGCTAAATATTCAAATTTTTTTGAATTGTTTAATATAAACCTTCTGCTTTAACATGTTGTGTTTTAATGATTTTCTAAGTGATTAAAATGGAATTGATTCTCACATTATCTTTAAATTTGGTTTAAGATATTTTTCTTCATTAAAAACAAGTTTGATAAAGTATTGTTTTTGAGCTTTATTGCAATTTATTTTAATTAAACCAATATACAAACTGATATTTTTTTTTAATGAATGTCGTTCAGTGTTACCTTAGCAACATAGTAGTATGAACTACATTTCTATATCAATTCTATATTATCGGGCTATTTTTTCATATCATAATTTCAATATTACTGTTTGGTCAAATGTGGGATATCTCAGAGGATATTATTATAAATGCCTTAAATAGCTCAAGTGCTATAACATTTGCAGTCAAGATTAGGGTGTTAAGGGTTAAAGTTTAAGCTGAGCTAGAGATGACCACAGCTAATTGTTCAGAGATAAGGATAGCCCTTTTGCTTGGTGTCTACCTGGTCTGAAGAAAGTGCAGACAAAGATAGAGGTGCATACTTGTTTCTTACATTGTTATTTAAGCAATTAAACAAAAACAGACTCAGAGACGGTCATTCTGAGAACAGACATCACCTAAGTAGGTTTGCGCTATAGGTCTGGTCTAGCCCTGAAATACTAGGCAATTCTATGCTGAACAGGAGAAGCGGCAAAAACCACGTATGTTTCGGCCTCTCTTGGGCCTCGTCTGTTAGGTGCAGCTGTACTCCCTAAGGCGCAGTGAGCAAGGACCACTGAACAAAAAGTGTCAGATGTGCTCATCTGTTGCTGTTTCTTCTTTTCAGGGTTGAATTGCCTGGTATTTAGGGGCTGGATCACTCTAAGACCAGACTGATATATTACAGGATATTTCTGCCCTTGAAGATCACAAGTGAGCTAAAGAAGGGTGATCTCTGAGTAGGTGACCAGGCCTATCGAACATACCTATTTAGGTGTTGTCCATTCTCAGAATAAACACTCCTGACTCTGTATTCGCTAAAAATAATAATCTAATCTTCCCTGTAAATAACAAAATTGGACTCGCACACAATGCAGTGTACCCGCACAATTAAATGACAATGATTAAATTTTAAATTTCAGCTTAATGTCTTATTTTATTACCATTAATCTTGTGATGTTTGATACTTGGCCATTGTGGGCTACCAGAAACAATTGCCAAGAAGCAATTTAACCACTTAATGTTTTTGGTGTGTCATTTTTATTTATTGGTAACAAATATATAAAAGTAAAGTTTGGAAGTTTGAAAAAGCATCTAAAGCCTCCTGTAATGTTGTTCCTCCATCGAAAGGGCACAGACCCAGTGAGAGACAGATAGCTTGTCACATTATATGTTTTAATTACCTTATCTCCGAGATTGAAGTTGAAGCCTTACTATTCTTCATCCACCTATAATATTGTCTGCTTACAATTAGAGTACATGTATGTTCATCCTGAGTTCAGGTATTTAGAGTTTATTAATGACATAATAATATTCAATGCACATAATATTTTATAGGGTTTTCCATCCAACTGTAAACCATAAAGACAATTCTATGCCTTTTTATAGGTCTGCTCTTCCAATAAACAAGGTCAGTGTCGTAAATGGGTTATAAGTACATTTCATTGAATAGCACTTCATATTGCACCCTTGAAAAGAAAATATATATTTATGTGTAATGTTATTATTTAAGCTGTTCTGACCTTCTAAATAGAAAAAATCCTACTATTTAGTTAAATCTAAGTATCATAAAATAGTTGTAAACAATTAAAATAATTCCTTGCGATTCACCACATCAGTGTTGTATATAATACAGAAAGGCTTTTTGAAGATGTATTGAAATTGGCACAGTTAGTTGCTAATTAATATCAAGAAATCAGCAAGAATTGAAATAAAAGCTAAATAAGACAGTGGGGGGATTACTAAGGGGATGCTCGTTAATTCACTATCTACATTAGAGCTACTCCAGTATATATATATATATATATATGTATATATATATATATATATCTAAAGTGAGATAGTCCAGTAATCTAAATGAATAATCAGGGTATTGTAGTATATAATGATATATTTTTATTGGATAAATATATTCAAATTACATATTACATAGTTACATAGTAAGGGCCTCATTCTATTATCGGCCGCAGCCGTTGCGGGGCCGCAAGGACCGGCCGCAAGCTATTCTGCTATTCTATTCCCCTCCGGCCGGGGATTCCGGCAGGCTTGCGGCCGGCGCTTTGCTATCTCTTGCGGCCGCTCGCGACGGAAGAAATCCTTTGATCTAAAACGGCCGCAAGGAAATCGGCCGTAAGAAAATCCTATTTGCAATTCAATTGCTCCGGGAACCCTCTCTGCAAGGCTAAAACCGAGCCGCAGCTTACTTGCAGGAAAGAGGTCCCGCTAGCACCAATTAAGCACGAAATATAGCCCAAATAAAGCCATCCTGCACTTTGAGAAGACTATAAAGTGATTTTCGGTGTTAGCAAAAATAGCACAAAATTCCCCTATACTCAAATCCGTAAAATATTATTTTTTTAATATACGTCAAATATCCATGTAAAATGTCCAGAGTGCTTGGAGCATCTCAGACCCGCCCATGCCGCAGCCGGAAAATAAACAGTTAATTTAAACTCGGGTTTGGGCTGATGTGCAAGCTTGAGAGTGGGTTACTTTTAATCCTCATGTCCCCCAATATGATCCCTAGCATTTACAGAGCTTTACAGAGCTGTCTTGAATTTATTTTTGACTTTTTAGATTTCTGAGCTTACGGCCGGTTGCAAGATTTACAGCCGGCCGTAAGAGGAGATCCTTGCGGGGCCGTTTAATTGAATTGCGAGGTAACGGGACCCCAGCAAAGAATCGCAGCCTTACGGCCGGTTTACGGCCGATAATAGAATGAGGCCCTCATTGAGGTTGAAAAAATACTGTTAGTCTATCAAGTCCAACCTTTTAAGTTATCCTCTGATCTGCAGTATTCAGATTAATTATTAATTGTTAATTATGACAAGCTTTAGAGAGCAACGTCTCTTTATCAAGTCAAAAGCAATGCTGATTTTTTTGGTTAGCACAGAGAGCAAGAAATGAAAAGTGACGGACATCATGAGTAATGTTCTGTGCAGTCAAGTGTGTATTTCTGCATAAGGTTTTAGATAAGTGAAAACCAAAGTAATTAATTGGGCTGTAAATATTCTCACATCTTAAGCTGTATAAGGACAGTAATAAAACAGAAAGAAACAATGGAAAAAAACATGACTGGTAATTTTAGAGGGGCACTATACATTTTACTGATCAGAGAGAAATTCCAAGTCTATATTAAGTCCTGTATTTTTAGTATTAAAGAGTGTCATCATTTTCATTTCAAAAGCCTTTCTTTCATGTATGGTTTTAAAAAGATTTTCAGGTTTTGGATAGAGTGTTTATTCTAGGAAAGGTGGTGTCCAACTGGGGTGCAATAGCTGTCTTCATTGTGATGTCTGTGTAGTTATCCTCAGGTGTATTTTATGGCTGGTTTCTCCAGTGTAACAGCCCCTCTCAAATACAGTACATTGTATTATACATTGGAGGTTGTGCATGAATATGACCATGTGATGTCATAGGTCTTGTTGTTATGTGTGTCTGTATCTTCTTACAACTAGTTCCTAACTGGTTTCTCCAGCTCATGAAGTCAGTGTACTTCTAAGTACAGTGTGTGCAGTGTCTCATAGCAATTTGCCTGCTTCGTGTTTGTAGGGAGAAGAAGTTTTAAGATCACTGAGCTGTTTAGCTGATTGATCATAAGTTCAAGAGCTAGTTTAAGAGCCAATCAATCTGCAGTTGAGTTTTACATTCCGAGTTCTGAGTTTTCCAGCATCCACAACACCTATACTATACTATATGCAAAGGTTTTGTAGCAATAATAGGCCGGTGCTAAATGTTTTACACATATATTTATACTGTCATGTGAATATCTTTGGTTTTGGTGAAACTTCTCATTTAAGATTGTTCCAATGTACTGTAATTTAATTGAATATTTGTTATTTTAGATTATTTGCAATGATATAAGTAATAAGTAAGGACCTCTGTGTTCAGATGTTGTTTCTTTATGGTTCTTGTAATAGGTAAATTGATAATAAACAAACGTCCTTAGAAAGCAAAATAAATAAATACTTGAAATAAAATTAAATCAAATAAACATTTACATTTTTGGCTTCTATACTAAATTGCTCATTACTACAGTGATCCATTTTCCATTTTCATCAAGTGATCTTGTTCCCTTCTCAGGAGGGTCTGTCCTTGTAAACCAATGAGCATTCCATTAGACCCACAAATTGCTCTCATAGTTGTAAATATGAAATTCCCATTGTGCATACAGAAACTTCCTGTATATTCAAAGTCTCCTCCCATCTCAGGAAGTTGATCAGCAGAAACTAAAATGGCGGATCTATCTGCAGCAGAATTACATATAAAAGAAAATACATTAGAGGCCCAATAATTTTATTTTCCATTTAAACAAAATATATTTATTATATTCTAGTACTGTATTGAAGTGTAAGCCCTTCAGTGCTGTACACTTTTCACATATATCCCTTATTTAGCACTAGTTATTTAAATATTTTGATGTGTCATACAATGAATATGGATATGTCCCTGGTTTTACAATTTATATTTATAAATATAGATGCATTATCAGAAAACGGGTGAAATAATCCATTTTGGTTTTAACCATATTGTAATGCAGATGCAAGCAAGATAAAGAAGCAATTCAATAGTCTGGAAACTTTTTGATAAATATACTAGAAAATTACTTTTGCATTATTATTTTTTGTATTGTTATGCAAATACAGAGATATTTTTATGATTGCCATTATCTATTTTGATTGCAGTCTCGGAAGTATAATTAGCATTATAATCTGTCTTGTATTATAAAAATTACAGCAAAGTGCACAATGCATTTAAATAAGATCTGTTTACTTTTCATTGGCCATATATTCATTTATTTTAGTTGCTTCTATCTATGTTCTGCTTTGAAAGTCAAGGTGACCTTATTTGAAATTCATACCAAGAATTTACTAATTTATTCAGTAATTTCACAGTAGATGGGCTCTGATTGAGTTCCACATTTTTACTTTAATCAACTTTGAGTGTTTCATATGCACTCCAGTGTGCTTGTAAGGTTATCTCTATTAGAAAACCAGTTAATCAATCCAATAGGAAAGTCCATTGAATACCTTTTTGTGACCAAAGGATCCGATGTAATGAAGGGTCAAGTGTTAGAGATGTCTTGGAGAAGCTTGGAGAACAGAATCATATATATTCACAGACATATTCCATGAAAATAATGGAAGTACAGTATAGCATATCCCTTCAAAGGAAGAATGTGATCCCACTGAATCTAATGCCCCAACATGTTGTGTTCATAATGTGTAATTGATGTGTTACAGTGACTCCCAAGTCACTGTACAAACCTCCTCCATAAAAGAACTATGGTCCGAGTGACAGCAGATTATAACCAGTGTCTCATGGACATTCATAGAATTTAATTGCAATTTATAGATTAGTGGATCCAAGATTCCCACACCAATCAGACTCATCAGTTAACTGATAACATTCAAATAACACACTATCCACAGCAATGGCCTGGGGGTCCTTCTGTTATCCAGTGCTATTCAGGTGTTAACATAGGCTTCTGTTATTAAGAACCAAATCTCGCACTGGTCGAGGGAATTACCTCTTTGACAAGGACAATGGGCTTTGGAACCAGAGTTGTTAGGTTGCAAACAACAATAAGTAAACACTGCAAATAAAGTGATCAAATGTAAACAACCATTCTGTACACATAGCATCCCTGGTCCACTGAGAACTTAGGTTGAGAATATGCACTCTCTATCATATTATCCAATGGGGAAACAATGGAGAACAGGTTATAGACTTTATGGCGCCTAACTTCAAAGGGACACTAGACAGTAGGATCATACAGGATCAGTTGGTTTCAATTTACTGGATTTGTCAGCTATCCTACCATTGATCCTGTCCCCAAAATAATGGCCAATGATACCCCTACTGACCTTTTAGATTAGCTCATTGGTAGAGTTTGTTTTCACATAATAAATGCCTGTTAACATATATATATATATATATATATATATATATATATATATATATATATATACATATGCATATATATATATATATATATATATATATTTTTATATATATATATATATATATATATATACAGTATATATATATATATATATATATATATATATATATATATATATATAGTATTCCCGTAGTAATATAGGGATGTGAGAGCTGGACCATAAAGAAGACTGAGCCCTGTAGAATTGGTGCCTTTGAATTGTGGTGTTGGAGAAAACTGCTTAGAGTCTCCAATAAATCAACACTTTAGGAAATAAAGCCAAACTGTTCAATGGAAGGTATGATCATGAAGTTAAAGCTCAAACATGTTGGCCATATCATGAGAAGAAAGTATTCCGTAGAGAAGACACTAATTCTGGAAAGGATTGAAGACACAAGAAGAAGGGGATGGTAGAAGTGAAGATGGATAGTTGAGGTAATTGAAGCAGATAAAATAAGCTTCATGAAGCTAAGAGGGGCATTGACTGACAGATAGATGTGTCTGACATGCTGTGGTCCATAGGATCATGGAGAGTCGGATATGACTGAACGACTAAAGAACAGCAAACATATATATATGTGTGTTTTTATTAATTTTCTAGGTCAATGTTGCTATTTTTATGGCATGAATTGGGCATTTTCAACATGTAATTCATATTTGATGCAAAACGGCTCACTTTGAATGCTTTGGGTTGCAAAGCTGGGAGTCACCTATATGCTGAAATGAAGGAATGCCTTTTTTAGGAAGGAACTATACTAAGTAGGGGAGAGTAATTTAAACATAAACTGAAAGATTATTAAGCTTTTACTTCAGAATCTGAGGCAACTACAAAGTTAAGAGATACCCCAGTACTATTTGCATATACAGTAGACTCTCAGGTATCCGCACCCATGGGAATTGGTAGATGCTGGATAAATGTAGTTTCTGGTTGCTTTAGAGTCACTAATAAAAGAGGCTAGATTAGCTGCACATAGGATGCTCTGCTAAGTATATTTGTCAGTGAGGGCTGTTCTAGCAGCAGGAGCTTTCACTCCTCACTTACACACAGGTACGTTTGGCTGTGCTTTTTGTGGCATTTTGTGGTATGACAACCTGGCTCTTGGCATTTGTTGAGCCTTGTATATTTTCATTTTTATTTAAAGTACAGTATTTATGTTTTTTTCTGGTTGCTTGAGAGTTCTGATTGCGTGATTTCTGGTTAACTGAGAGTATTCTTTATCAGTATTTACACAAGATATGTATAGGACACAAGTTTTGTTTTACATTTTTCCAATTTTAAGCATGCATAATAGGTTTAAATACTGTCATATTATTCTGTGCTATATCATATGTTCATATTATAATGTTACAAACAACTTGCAGTTATAGACTTTACTAAAGCATTTAATGTGCTTGTCTAAAACATGCACAGAATCATCTTTTTTCACATAAAAGTTCAGTGTGCTCGGCAGTAACAAATTCCGAATGGGGACATGTAAATGAGAACAGTTCTGACACTTTCAATTTCCATCAAATTGTACATGAATCCCCTTATTTGTAAACCTGCTATAAACACAACACTTTGAAATAATAGCACAGGTTGGAAATACACAGCCAGCAAACTTACCCATAGGCAGATGTTTTAACATTTTTTGTATCATCACTGAGGAGTTGGTTACAGGCTTATGGAGAGTAAAATTAGATCAAGGCTATCTGCCAAAATATGCATGCTCTATCGGGCAAAACTGTGACCAAACAATGAATCATAATAAAAAGATGAAGTTCTTCAAAATATATAGTTTTATGAAGGCAGCTAATTTCATAGAGTACTGCTCAAGAATTTGACATTTTTAACATTTCTGTACTTTTTGAAATATATTTTTATTTCATGCCATTAATTATTGTCTGAAAATATGAAATGAAAAAAGTCTATAAAAAAATGAAATAAGCAGAAAAAGCAACAGAAGAAGATAGATACTTATCTGCGTGCACTGATATGAAAGCATAAAGTCTACTTGCAGAGGGGCACAGTAGCAGTACAACAGTAAAACAGTTAAAAGTGTAAATTTTATCTAGCATAATGGTAAAATTAGGTCAATTATATAAAGTTATATAAAGTTACTACTATTATATTTTTGTTGTTTTAGTCATGCCCCCTCCGAGCTCCCTTAAAGCTTATGTTCATTGTTGCACTCTGCCAATGTACTCCACTCTTTCTTGTGCCTTCAATTGTTCCCAGCATCAGAGTCTTCTCTAGGGAATCTTGTCTTCTCATGCTATGAATAAAATAATTGAGCTTCAGACTCATGATCAAACTTTCAGCGAACTGTTTGGCTTTATTTCCTGTAGTATATATTGATTGGATCTTCTTGCAGTCCAAGGGACTTTAAGGAGTTTTCTCCAACACGACAATTCAAAGGTATCAATTCTACAGTACTCAGCCTTCTTTATAGTCCAGTTCTCGCATCCATACGTTATTACTGGCAATAACATATTTCTAGTTATGCTAATCTTTTTTAATAGTGTAATATCTATGATTTTCATAATTTTAATGTTGAAGAGCAGGCCAGCTATTGTACTCTTTTCTTTCACGCTCATCAATAGGCCCTTTAGTTCTTCCTCAGTTTTAGCCATCAGAGTAGTGTAATCCATGTTTCAGAGGTTGTTGCTATTTCTCCCAGCAATGTTAATTCAGGCTTTGAATTTGTCCATCCAGGCCATGAGCATGTTGTACTCTGAGTATAAGTTGATCTTTAACCATTAGTTTATTCCATAGTGAGTTCCGACTGCAGCTTCTTGTTCCACATACCCCTATATCTTTAAGAACTTTTGTTGTGATCCACATAAGGAAAGGCTTTAGAATAGTCTATGAAGCAGAAGTAAATGTTTTTATCTGAAATTCAATTGTTTTTCTGTTATTCAGTGGATATTGGCAATGTGATATCTGCCTCTGCAAAGCCCGACTTGTGCATCTGGTAGTTCTCAGTACATATATTGTTGGAGTCAAGCTTGCAGGATCTTACACATTACCTTGCTGGCATGTGAAGTAAGTGCAATTGTCTGATAACTAGAGCACTCTTTGATACTGCTTTTATTTTGGGCGGGGGGGGGGGGTTCGGACATAGACTGACATTTTCCAACCTATTGGTCACTGTTGAGTTTTCCAGAGCTTTTGGTATAATGCAAGAGACACTTTCAGTTCAGCTGGGATTCTATCAACTCTTGCAGCCTTGTTATCAGCAAGGCTTCTTAGGACCTATCTTACTTCACTCTCCAAGATATCTGCTATCCTCTGGAATTCTGCATTCAGTTGGACAACTACCACTACCTTTCACTTTCCTTCTTTTCTAAGCTATTTTAATTTCAGAAATATTTTTTGTTGCCGTTTTCACAAACTTTTGTCCAAAGCTATTCAGGCTTTCTATATAACATGTCTAGTCTCCTCTGCATATTCACAGAGGATTGTATTTATTTCATATCTGCCTGTTCTGATGATCTTCCCTCTTTTACTCAGTTTTATTCACAAGTTTGCAATAAGAAGCTCATGATATGAGTCGCAGTTAGCTCCTCCATCTTTGGCTACAGAGTATACAGTGAATCTGATTTCTATATTGGCCATCTGGTGATGTCTATGTGAAGATTCATCTCTGAGTCAGTTGGAAGAGGGTGTTTGCCATAACTAGAGAAATATCTTGACAAAATTCTACTAATCACTGGCAGGCTTAATTTTGTACTCCGAGACCAAACTTGCCCATTATTCCATATATCTTTTAAATTCCATACTTTAGCATTCCAATCTCCTACAATGAGGTGTTAAATGGTTTGCCTAGAATTTGAATAAAAATTATTTTGTACATTTATTGGTTTGTAACCGAGCATTGCTTTGGCCACCCATTGATTGATTATAATATCTACTCCATTTGTTCTGTGGGATTCTTGATCACAGTAGAAAATCTGGTGGTTGTCTCATACTAAATGACCCATTCTTATCCATTTGAATTAATTACTTCCCAGGATTTAATCTTGTGATCTCATGTTTAACCACATCTAGTTTGCCTTGGTTCATAATTCTAACATTTCCTATTCCTGTGCTGAATGGTTCTTTGCAGCAGACTTTCCTTTCCCTTCCAGACACATCTGCAGCAGGGTGTCCTCTAGGCTTTGGCCCAACCACTTCATTAGATCCGGGGTTACTTGTACTTTCCCTCTTCTCTTCCTCTGACCTGATGTTCCAATCTTCTGGTGCCAAATCATTATGTCTCTGGTTGTTCTTACCCATAAGATACAGGAGTGGGTTGCCAATTCCTTCTCCAATGGATGTGAATTTGCCTGACGTCTCTACCAAGACCTACCTATCTTATCTGATACTAAATTGTGTAGCTCACAGCTTCATTGAGATACACAAGCCTGTTCAACACAACTAAGTTGTGATCTGGAAAGACACTATAACATAGGAACATAGTAATAAAGTAATTAAGGTTGTAAAAAGACTTTTAGAGCACCAGGTTCAGCCTTTTAGATTTCCTCTGATATGTGTCATTAGGGAATTGTTAATTTTTCCAGAGGAAGAAAAACAAAGAACTCATCGAATCAATGCCAATTGACTCATAAGGGAAAAAATCCTTCCTGACCCCAAAAATCAAATTACTCACTATATCAATATCCACCCTTCTCTATTTATCCTCTGTATGCCATTTTTATTAAAATATATCCAACCCATTTTAAAGGTTATCTATTAAATTTGCAGTTACAATCTACTTTGTTAGGGCCTCATTCAATTGCGATTTGGCCAATTTATTAGGGCTCTAAATAAGCACATAGCATATATTTTTTAAAGAAGTTTTTAGTTAGTAAAAACCTTGCTTTTGGATAGATGTTTACTAACTAAAAATGTCTTTAAAAAGTATATGTTATGTGCTTTTTTAGGGCCCTATTCAATTGGCCAAATTGAATGAGGGCCATAGAGAGGTCGACAGTCTAACAGCCTTATTAAATTGCGATTCGGCCACTTGAATAGGGCTCTATATAAGTGCAGAGCATATTTTTTTACAGAAGTTTTTAGTTAGTGAAGACCTTGCTTTTGGGTAGAAGATCACTAACTAAAAACTTCTGTAAAAAAAAAAATGCTCTGTGCTTATATAGAGCCCTATTCAATTGGCCGAATCACAATTTAATAAGGCTGTAAGTGCCCTTACTGTGAAGAACCGCTTTCGTTCCTTAAGGTGGAATTGTTTTTTCTTCTAGCCTTATCATTTAAACAATTAACATTTATGAACAAAGCCTTGTATTGAACTTGGGCATATTTATAAAAGGTAATCATTTTCTTAAGCACCTTTTTACTAGAAAAATAAATACAATTCAATTGGTTAGTCTTTCTTCATAGCTCAATTCCTTTATTATCCTTATTAATCTTGTTGCCCTTCTCTTTTCCACTTCCAACTCTAAAATGCCCTTTTTTTAGGTATTATCCTACATTGTACTCCATAATATTAATATATGTGTGTATGTATATTTGTGCATATTCTGTGTGTGAGTCTATGTTGTTTTTTTTTTTAAATATTCTCTATGTAAATTATATTGCAGTATGGTTCCATATACAATAACACTTTGATTCCTATCTTTTAGCCAGTTTTCGATCCATGTGTATATGTTTACTGCAGTTCCTGTATCCCTTACTATGCACAATAGCTTCCCATGTGGCACTATATCAAAAGCCTTTGCAACCCCCCAAAAAATTCATCCATTGAGATTACTTGGTCTTCCTCATAGAAACTAATTAGATTTCTATAACATGATCTATGCATCATAAATCTGTGTTGACTCCTACCTATTATATTATTCACATGGATATAGTCCTTTCCACTACAGAGGTGATGCTTTCTTAAATAAAGGTATCACATCTGCTTTTCTCCAGTCATCAGGTAACGACCCTGTGATAAGTCATGAAAAATTAGATATAATGGTTTGTCTATTACAATTACTTCAGTACCCTTGGAGGTTTTCCAACTGGACCTGGTGCTTTATTAACATTTATATATTTCAGCCTCTTTTGGAGTTCTTCCTGCGTTAACTAATTATTTGGTGAAGGTAGTGCACAATGTTATTGATTTTTCCCTTGCGCATACAGAAGAAAATATTTATTTAGTTTGTCTGCCTTTTCCTGGCCTCTATTTATCAACTAGACTGTTTCATATTTCATTGCAATTAAAGTTTCCTTTTCTATTTTAGCCAATCTTATAGCTTTTTTTGCAAGACTTTTTTTTATAATCCACATAAAGTTGCCTCTGTTCTCTCTTTTTATACAATTTAGATAACAGTTTTTTTCTCTGTATCTTAGCCTTTAGATCATTATTAAGCCACATGGGTTGTGATATGCTTTAGTCTGATTGACAGTGACATCAGCCAATCAGAAGGCGCAGGTGCCTTCAGCCAATCTCCCGTGGGGGTGTATCCCATTCTGATTGGCTGAAGGCAATAGTGCCTTGTGATTGGTTTAAAAAAGATTGACAGTTCCATCAGCCAATCAGAATGGGATATAGGGGTGTATCTAATTCTAATTGGCTCACACCTTAGCGCCTTCTGATTGGCTGAAATTTGATTGACAACCTTTTTAGCCAATCAGAAGGCGCCATTGCCAATTTTCTACCGGTAGAGTCGCAAGAGGCCTCATTAGCATCAGGGAGCTCTGCGAGTTAGGAGCCCCCTTATTTTTTTTATTTGTTAGAGCGACGGTTTTTGGCAAGGGCCCAGCCGGGGCAGAAGTTGACAAGGACGGGCTCATTGTGGACAGGTACATTTAATATATAGAATGTTTAGTTTATTAGGTTTTGTTTATTTGTGTTCATGTGTGTACTAATGTTATGTTACTTTTTTTCCAGGGCCGAGCCAGAGAAGACAAGAAGAAGGAAGGGGACATGCTGGAAAGGTGTGTTTAATATTTAGAATGTTTTGATGTTTGTGTTGTGTTTATTAATTTTGTACTCATTTTATCCTAGCGGTTGCTGATCTGCTGAAGGGACATCTAGGCAAGGTAATTGGGCTTTATTATTCTATTTTAGGTTAGATTTAGGGTTTTTGTAATGCATTTAGTTAGGGGTTAGATTGATTGTAGTTAGGGGGTTAATGTTTTTAGTTAGGGGGTTAATGTATTGTATTTAGGGGTTAATGTAGATTGTAGTTAGGGGTTAATTGATTGTAGATAGGGGTATATTTGAACTGTATTGTATTTATTGATGTATTTTAACTTTATTTATTGTATTGGTGTAATGCAATGTAGTGTTATGTGTTATTTGTACATGTATTTTCTTTTCAGGTGCGTAGCTATTTTTTTTAATTTTGTGTAATTTAGCTTTTTTTAATTTTGGTAACTTAGGTTTATTTGATTTTTGTAATGTAGGTTTTCTTTATTTTGGTAATGTCCTTTTTTATTTTGTGTAATGTCCTTTTTTTATTTTCTGTAATTCTAGGTTTTATTATTTTATGTAATTAGGTTTGTTTTATGTTTTTCTGTAATTAGTGGGGTAATAGGGATTTTATTAGGGTGGTAGGTAGGTAGTGTAGGGTTTAAAAGGGTAGAGAGGGGGGTTTAATAGTGTAGGGTAGGATAGGGTTTACTGGGTACATTCAGGGTTAAATAGGCCCAGTTAAGGTTAAATAGGACTAGATAAGCTCACATAGGACTAGACAGGGATAAATAAGTCCAGATGGGTTTAAATAGGCTGAGTTAGGGTTAGATAGGCTCAGTTAGGGTTATTGGGTCCAGATAGGGTTATGGGTCCAAATAGGGTTAACCGGGTATAGTTAGGGTCAAGAGGTTAATGGGTATAGTTAAGGTTAAAAGTGTAGTGTAGTGTTTAGACTTTGTGTCATGAGGGTCCTGCAGGACCCTCATGGCATTTATAGTGTTACTATAAGGGTTAATTAGTGCCTATAGGGGTCTATATAGACCATTTTTTGAATGATAGGGTTAATTATCAGCTCATGTGGCTATGTATAGAGCCCCATGAGTAAAAGGGTTAATTATGGGCTCATGGGGCTCTGTATAGAGCCCCATGAGTGACAGGGTTAATTAGGGCTCATGGGGCTCTGTATAGAGCCCCATGAGTGACAGGGTTAATTAAGGGCACATGGGCCTCTGTATAGAGCCCCATGAGCCCTTCTTCAAATCCGGCCATCAGAACACGCAGAAACCTGCAAGCACTCAACCCACAATAATTGTCAAATGTACTAAAACCCCTTCTCAGCCCCCTCACCACCCTTGCCTGCCCTGACATCGCCACTTCACAGTACAACACTACTCTAACTTCCACCCTTGACTCTCTTGCCCCCAAAATCACAAGCAAATGCCCTCGCTCTCACCCACAACCATGGCACACTACACAAACACGCTATCTACAGAGATGCTCACGCACTGCAGAACGACTATGGAGGAAATCTCGAACCTCAGCAGACTTTCTCCACTACAAGTTTACCTTGCGCTCCTACTTGTCTGCCCTCAATCTTGCCAAACAACACTACTTCTCATCACTAATATCAAACCTGTCCTCCAACCCTAAACGTTTATTTGCTACATTTAACACCCTTCTCTGCCCACCCCCACCTCCTGCCCCTTCCTGTCTAACTGCTGATGACTTTGCCAGCCACTTTAAAACTAAAATTGAAACTATCCGAAATGAGCTCTTCTCCCAGCTTGGCCCTATCCCACCATCCTTTCCACAAGCCGACAACACCCAACATTTACCCTTCCCCAATCCCTCCTCCACTATGGATTCCTTTGACCCTGTTACCGAGGATGAAGTATCTACTTTACTATCAACCTCTCACCTTACCACATGCCCACATGATCCTGTTCCTTCACAGCTAATTCCTCCCCTATCCACCGCACTTATCCCAGCTCTCACACATCTATTCAACCTCTCCCTAAACACTGGCAGGTTTCCATCCTCCTTAAAACATGCCGTAATTACACCCATTCTCAAGAAGCCCTCATCTGACCCAGCTTCTGCCTCCAACTACCGCCCTATCTCACTACTTCCCATGGCTTCTAAACTGCTTGAGCGGCTTGTTTACAATCGCCTCACTCAATTTATTTCTTCCAATTCCCTTCTTGACCCCTTCCAATCTGGTTTCCGTGCCCAACACTCAACAGAAACAGCCCACACAAAAGTCACCAATGACTTGCTAACTGCCAAATCAAAGGGTAACTTCTCCATGCTAATTCTCCTGGACCTCTCTGCTGCCTTCGACACAGTTGACCACCCTCTTCTAATCCAAACTCTTCGTTCATTTGGCATCCAGGGCACAGCTCTTTTATGGTTCACATCCTATCTAAAAGATCGTAATTTAGCGTCTCCTTCTCTGGCACCTCTTCTTCACCTCTCCCTCTGTCTGTTGGCGTTCCCCAAGGTTCTGTCCTAGGCCCCCTCCTCTTCTCTATCTACACCTCCTCCCTTGGCACCCTTATAAAATCCTTTGGATTTCAGTATCATCTCTATGCAGATGATACTCAAATCTACCTCTCTGCACCCGATCTATCCCCCTCTCTTTTAGCTCAAGTTTCCAACTGCCTCTCTAGCATATCCTCCTGGATGTCTACCCGTCAACTCAAACTCAACATGTCTAAGACTGAACTCCTAATCTTTCCACCCTCTACTATAGCTTCCACTCCTCAAATATCTCTCACTGTTGACAACACCATCATCACTCCCACCTCCCAAGCCCGTTGTCTTGGGGTTCTACTGGATCCTGCCCTCTCTTTTATTCCTCACATCCAATCGATAACTAAATCTTGTCAGTTTCACCTAAAAAACATCTCAAAAATTCGTCATTATCTTACACAAGACACAGCTAAAATTCTAATACACTCTCTCATCATATCTCGACTCGACTACTGCAATTCCCTTCTTGCTGGCCTCCCCATCTCTCGTCTGTCCCCCCTCCAATCCATAATGAACGCCTCCGCTAGACTCATCTTCAATACCAAACGTTCAGTGTCTGCAGCTCCTCTCTGTCAATCACTCCACTGGCTTCCCATAGCTTCCCGAATCAAAATTAAAATCATGACCCTAACACATAAAGCCCTCAACAATACTGCATCCCCTTATATCTCTGCTCTTGTTTCAAAATACTCTCCCAACCGCCCCCTTCGTTCTGCTAACGACCTTCTTCTTTCCTCCTCTCTCATCACCTTCTCTCACTCCCGTCTTCAGGACTTTTCTCGTGCAGCCCCTACTATCTGGAACTCCTTGCCTCGCTCCATTAGATTAACTTCCTGCCTCAAAACCTTAAAAAAATTACTAAAAACACACCTATTTAAAAAATCATATCACCTTCAGCCTTTATAATTACAACTACACACTCCACAGCTTAAAAACACTCCCACCCACAATCTACAGTACAGCTCACAGACCCCTCCAACTGATTAAACAAATTGCATTCACGTTGCCATTTTGTATTTGTCACCCTCTTGTATCACACCTAAACCCTTAGATTGTAAGTTTGCGAGTTTCATTTGTGTGTCCGTGTCTTGGAAACAAGCACTATGTACATTTGATTATATGTTCAAAAACAGGGCCCTCCATTCTTTAAGGTGTTAAGTTTGTTTTTTGCCATGTACTAACCACCTGTACAGCGCTACAGAATATGTTGGCGCGATATAAATAAAGATAATAATAATAATAATAATATGGTTAAATTAAGAGTTCATGGGGCTCTGCATAGAGTCCCATGAGTGACAGGGTTAATTAAGGGCTCATAAGGCTTTGTAGAGAGCCCCATGAGTGATAGAGTTAATTAAGGGCTCATGGGGCTCTGTATAGAGCCCTGTGAGTTAAATGGGTCATTAGGGCTCATAGGGCTCTGCATAGAGCCCCATGAGTAACAGGGTTAATTAAGGGCTCATGGGGCTCTGTATAGAGTCCCGTTAATGATAGGGTTAGATAAGGGCTCATGGGCCTCTGTATAGAGACCCATGAGTGATAGGGTTAATTTTAGGTGCCTGGGCGAGTACTTATAGTACCCCCACGGCAGGGGTTAATATTTTTTATAGCGCGGGTCCTTTAAGGACCCGCAAGGCAGGAAACGTAAAATTGTACATGCAGCTGTTGTCACGATCAATGCTGATCGGGGACCTCCGCTGCAAAGGGTTATAGCGGGGACACTTTGGGGTCCCTACAGAGACCCCTGCAGCATGGGGATATGTTTAGGGTGCAGGGGGATGCAGTAGAACACATTTTTTTGGCTTGATGGGATTTTAGCCAGGGACGAGGTTCACCCCATAGATTAACGTGTGCGTGTTCTACGCCATAATCTCGCTAAATCGGCTGTGAGGAACAGATTGAGGAATCGGCCCTCGCAAACAGCTCTACGGGGCCTTTAGCGAGGACCGAGGGAACTACGAGGTCTAATTTAATGAGGCTGATAGCCCTTAACGAGTCTGTCCTTGTTGAACTAGGAGAGCTGGATTGCTTTTTGCTAAGAGCATATGGGAGTTCAAGACTACAATTGTTAATAAGATTGGTGAAGTGGATGATATATGAATGCTTCATGAAACAATAGTATCATCACTGTATTTTCACAGTATTATCAGCAAGTAGAAGCGGGAGAAAGATAATGAGAAAGAAGAAACATATGATTAATTCCTATTGTATAAGATAATTATGGACAAAAACAGTTGGGACAATTCCGTTTTAATGAGCAGATTTTTCTAAGCGTAGAAACTTCACCTATTGTGAAATATTAATATAATATTTTTTTCTATTCCTTCCTAAACCAATCCAGGTCTGATGTTGTTGGTAAGTCCTTCACTTGTGTCTAACTTTCAGTGACCATATGGACGCTGCTTGCCAGGCACATTTTGTTAACACAAGTTAACAATGCAATTGCCTTAAGTTTATAGCATTAAAAAAATCCTTGACTAGCTATTCATCTCATAAATTACATAATTTTAAATATTCATAAAACAGCTCTTTTACAATATTTTTTTGTTCTGAACTAACAACAGAACTAGTGTAGCTGTTGAGCATTTAAGAGAGTACATTAGGGATACTAAACCATATGTTGCAACATTTCCTTTGCAAATATGAAGAACGCAAAACTGTTTTCACAATGTTTTGGGGAGATTAAATTCAATAAAATGAATGAAAAAAGACTCATAACTTTCGGTGCCTTTTAAATAAACATGTACTTTTAATTATCCAAATGCTTTTATGAAATAAGCAGAATTACAAGCTAGCATCTTGCTTTTCAAATAGAAGGGCCCTCATTCAATTGCGATTTGGACAATTGAATAGGGGTCTAAATAAGCACATAACATATTTTTTTAAAGAAGTTTTTAGTTAGTAAACATCTATCCAGAAAGCAAGGTTTTCACTAACTAAAAACTTATTTAAAAAAAATATGTTATGTGCATTTTTAGACCCTTATTCAATTGGCCAAATCGCAATTGAATGAGGGCCAAGGTATTTAATGGGTGGACCACACCTTTTGTTAAAAAAAATCGTATTTTCTGTGGCTTATACCGTACATTAGCACAATAATAATTAAAAAAAATCTTTGCTGAAGAACAAGTAGGTGAATTTTTATTATAGTGATATATAATATAGAATGGGATAAAGAGACTGTATTTTCTTTTTTGTTCTTGATTTGGAAAATGTATTATGCTTACTTTTATAGCTTTTAATCTTAACCTTAAAAAATAATCTAACAGCATTTTAGCTTAACTATTAGGATCAATCCATTACAATGGGAAAACTGGGTTAGGCAACTGGGGCACAAAATAAATAATTTTTAATTTAATATTTTAATTCAAAATATATCTAAAAAAAGTAATCAGCCATCATTAAGATACCTATTTACACATACAAAAAACTAAATGAAGAAAGAGCCCTCATTTTGGCAATCAATCCATACCATTATCATACTGTTAAAGGGAAATATAAAATAAATTTTGCTTGATTTTTACCACATTCACCATTTTTGTTCTATTACAACATTATTCAGTATTAAAAATCATGCAGAATTTAAGGTGCAAAAAAACTAAAATAGTGAAAGGCTTCTTTTAAACTCGGCTGTAACTGAAAGCTAAGTCAATAGTCCATTTGATTGAGTGTGATGAACTTTTCTGTGCCAATCTCCATAACCATAGACATTATTTTTAGTTTATCTCATTAAAATGAAGCATATGAGCATGCACAGCAGAAATGATGAGATATGTGTAAAAGAATCTGCCTGACAATCTCCTGTTTTTGTAGACATTGCTCGCATTTTGGAATGATGAGATGTGCCAGGTGGGAAGAGAGCAGTAACAGGATGGTGTAAGAATGATTTAAAACCTCAAGCCAAGTTTCCTTGGGATAGGTGCCAAATCTCTTAAAAAGAATTCTATTCAGTGTTATCCGGGCAAAAAGTAATGGGTTTATCACTTTTGACATCACTGGAAATGACAGCTTTCTAGATTATACTGATATTGAGATACATAAAGCATCATACATTTAATGCCAACATGGCCAGACTCTAAGAGATTGTTTTCTGTGAAATGCTTGTTTTTGGCACTCATAATTTGCTTAATTAATTCAGCTATTTGAATGTAGTTAAATCTAAATAAAAGTATACAAATTACCCAGTATTTTTAATTGCTAATAATTCAGTTTCAGCACTTTGAAAATTAATTAAAAAAATTAAGCATGTTTTTGGTCATAGTTATAAAATAAAAATTACTTAAGAACTTAGTTTAATCATATGAAAGTGCTATAAGTGCTATAAGTGCTCTTCATTAAAACCTAAAAAAACAAAAGTCCTAGGCCTGTTTACAAACACGCTCCTGACGGTTCCATGATTAATAACATCTGCTGACACCAAACGTTGAAGGCTCTGTGAGCACAACGATTTATAGTTTTTCTCTCAATGCAGCAGAGAATGTAAAACCCCAACTGTTATATTTTGTTTATTCAAGCATTACAATCTCTGCACAGATGAATTTGGGAAGGGTTAACTCTCTTTCAGTTTATGCTGGTGTTCCTGTGGGTCTTTCTGGGGGCATGCCAGTAACAAGTGTAAACAGAGATTTCATTTTTTAATTGCTCTGTGAAAAATTAACGTATTTCAAAAAGTATTTTAACATGCTTTTAGGAGATCTTTACCATGATGGTCAAAATTGTGATGAATTAAGTGGCCCTTTAAATAACTAATTATCAGGACATACAATACTCAAATTATATTCCTATTATTTTCAATCAATTATTTTTATAACTATCAGACAACTGCATCAACCACATTCAGTGTATAGAATATTATTTAACTTGGTCCCCTCAACCAGGAGCTATATAGAGCTAATCAGACCAACCAGGTCCTGTATAGTGGCAAGTTCACATTTGTTAATTTGAAGAGTGGTGGATTATTCAGGATTGTGATGCAGCATTTATAGCAAAATTAATAATTTAGATAAAATGTATTTTGTTATTTTTCAATCTAAAACCATATTTATCAATATTTAGAGCAATTATTTCAAATGTATTGCTTAAGATGTGGGAATTACAAGTATAATAATAATTATAATAATAATCACAATTAATTTTGTATGCGGTTGGAACTAACAGTTAATTTAATGGAGGGATAAGTCTATATATGTTAGGTTGGCACCATTAAGATTGTTCTCGCCCCCCCCCCCCCCCCCGCAATTTTTCTATGTTTGTATAAATGTATAAATAAGCTTTTTTACGGTCTCTGTATACAATGAGCTGTATGTCCCCCCACCAGAATTATTCTGGCTCCTACACCCCTGTAGATAGGAATATATTTACAAATGGATCAGTAGTGAGGAGAGGGAGGAAAATGGATCTGGAGAAAATGGAAAGTCATTATAGGACAATAAAGGTAAGGTATATATGTTAGATGTGGAAAGGAATATGAAGAAGGGGGAGAGATTTGACAAATAAATAGTTCAATGAAATAGGTTGGAGAAAGCAACTTGAATAAATTGGGAGGAACAATCTAAATGGTGTATGGATGAGGGAAAAGGTCTTGAGATGAGAGTAAATGATCGAGAGCATACTGGAGCGAAGTGGTATAAATAATCTGGGGGTTTGATAGTAGGGGTATAATATTTTTTAGGGTGCAAGCAATGGACAAGTGATATGGAATGGAGGTAACAGATATGGGAGATTTTCTTTGTTATTTAATGATGTTATCTAATTTTTCTGGAAGGCAATGGGATGAGATTAAAATAAAAAAAATTAACATGAATACTTTCCTCCAATTCGAAATGTTGTAGATAAGTGGTTGGTAAAATATTTCCTTTAAATAAAGTAGAATAGAAGAGTCAGACACCACGGACTTCAGCTGAGTGGGGTACGTAATGGGGTGTGGAGAGAAATGTGAGACTTGAAAATGCTTTTGTTCTCTTAACTCACAGTCATCTTAGACTTTTCTGGTGCTAATGAAGTGCCCTGCAAGAAACCTAACACAGCATCCCTCCATGTTTCTGTCTGTATTAATTATGTTTTAATTATGTTTTTAAGACATTTTTTAAGACATTTTCCTTAATATTTATTTACTAGTCCGTTGCAGTGGAACCTTGGTGTGAGAAAATGACCAAGAAAATTACCTTGGAAAGCTTAGTGTTATCCTTGGCATGGAATTAGGGAGGGATTATGAGGTTCTTTAGAACATTTTGAGGACTTGCCAAAAAAGGTTCCAATAGCAGAATTAGTCTAGAAAAAACTGCCCTAGATTTACTAAGCTGTAAGGTATTTCACTAAAAGCTATTTTTTGGCTAGATCATAGTCTTTAGTGAAGACTTTAACATTATTTTAAAGTTTAGTAAATCCGCAGGTATGGGTGTTAGATACTAAAGTTTGTGCAGTTTACAGTTGATACTGATTCATTTGTGAGATAAAATGTCTTTATGTGTAGTATTCTACATATCCAATACAATCAGCTTATGTGAGATAGATTTGCTGCAAAATAGGAATTCTTACATACTATAGTTATATTAAGAAATATTTGGTTTTAGTAAATGCAGTTGGAGTGGGACCTGTTGGTTATTTTTTAATTCTTAAGGAGAAATGCTATTAAGAAATACATGTGTGACTGTGCAGAGAACAATTCAGAGTTGTACCTGGTTGTTGCTAGTTAGACTCTGTAAACGGCCACTAGGATTGCTCAACCTGCTGGAGCAGCCACCAGAACCCAATAATTCATAATACAGGGATTATAAGACTTTGGTAGCAAGGCTGTTGAACTGTTACACTTGGCAAAATTATCCTTAGAGGTAAAGGATAGATAGCCCAAGATGTGTCCTTCAAAGCTCTTCTTTATTCTTAAGTAATCCAGAGGAATAACATATGGCCAAGAAAAAATAGCTTTTTTGTGACCGACTTAAGGCAAAATGACCCAAAACAGGTCTGTGTGCAGAACTGTCAAAACTGACACATTTGGCCCTGGATTACATTTTAAGCCTGAATTTTTTTTCAGTTAAATATATAACACTGCTTCCACATCTCTGATTTCAACTCTTTGTCACATAAATCTCATCCATGGAACTAATGAAAAACAAGTTGTTGGGGAGGTATGCCACAATCATTACCTCTCTAGTCGTATCGGAGTTACAGGGAACAGATCTAGGATGCACAAGATATAACCTCTGAATTGTAGAGAACACCCCATCATTGTAACAAACCCTCTGGTTAATTCTATTACCGTCTCCATGCCTCATGGTTGAACAGAGCTGCTCATCTGGCAATATAACTACATTACCCCTGGCATATTATTCTGATGCTGGAGGGGTCATCTCCACTTCTCGATCCTTTTGTTGCTGGAGAGATCTGAAACTCTCTTGGACCTCTTAACGTAGTTTCATGGAGCAGCTCCAGTGGGCATATGAGCAAGCATCCACTTACAAAATATAATGACGCTTTGAACATTTGTGTAGAAACAGGCAAATGAAAAATAAAGATGAAAGTTACAATAATAAATCAGATATTTCAAAAATGTTTAGTTATTTGCTTTATTTTTATGGACAGTGTTTTCATTGAGTTGGTTTACACAATAACAATATTTGTTTCTTCTTTTGACAAGCATGAAAATTGGTCATTGCTTTGAAATATAGCAAAATGTCACACCAGCACAATTTTGTAGATTTATATTGTTTTACTTTATAATAAGATTTTGTTCAAATCCCACATTTACATTCATTAGTTTGAAGCTTTTAAGCTGTTGCTGGCAAGAATTTTGTATTGCTCTGAACTTGAGTCATTTTATGTATAGGTCAGTAGTTCTTTTCATTTTCAAAATTAGTCATAGATATAATATTCTTTTGAATTTATTACAAAAAGCAATTATAATTTAAAGTTATACACAAAAAAGTAAAATACTAATAATCTTAAAAATTAATTAATTAGTGGGACACCCAAGTTTAAAATTTGCTGTCATGTATTTAAAATAGCAGTTTTAAAAAGGTTTAAAAAATGCCTACACAAATTGATTTAGGAACCTCAGAACCTCCTCTTCATGTGAATAATTTTCCTCAGCCACTAACTGTTGCTGCTCCCTTTGAAGTTTCTGCAACTCCTCAGCGCTGAGCTCTTGTCTGTGTTCCTCCATTAACTCTTCCCAGGGACTTGCCCAGAGACACAATGTCCTCCACTCTCGCTGCCGAGTAGAAAACAAAGAACAATGATCCCTATGACAGTGAAAAATAAGGAAGTTATTAAAAGAGTTAGTGAGGCTAGAAGTGTGAAGGCTGTGTCTAAGTGAAGGTCACAGACCTTTGAGGAAGTAGAGAAATTGTTGTACATTTGAATTAATGAAAAACAGCTGTTAGCTGTTGATAGAATTTCCCAGGAAATAATTTGCAAGAAAGCAAAACAAGTGCATATTGATCTGTTAAAAGACAAGCCAACAACAAGTGGCGAGGGCAGTGAAGTATTTAAAGAAAACTGGCATTCACAGTGTGGAGAGGCAGCCAGTGTCAACAAAGAAGCTGCAAAATCTTTGTTAGTGAGTTAAGGGTTTGTGCAGAGGTTGAGGGTTTTATCCCCCAACAAGTCTTCAATTTTGATGAGACTGGTTTATTTTGGAAGAACCTATACAGTATCACTCAAAAGGAGATGGTATTGCAGGACACAAGGTGATGAAGTACAGGCAGACTCTGTTGGTGTGTGGTTGCTAGTGGGGATTTAAAACTTAAGCCTCTACTAGTCTAACAAATTGATAACTCACAAGTTTTCAATAGAGAAAATGTGATGAAAAGCATGTTATGGTAAGTTTAATTTGGAGGGCCAATAGCAAAGCCTGGGTAACCAGGCAGTTCTTCATTGAATGGATGAATGATGTATTTGGCCCCAGTGTAATAAAAATGTTTTCAGGAAAAAGTACGGTCTCTGAGGGCTCAGTTAAACAATGGGCAATGTTCGTTCTCACTCTCCAGGCTTGAAGGACAACTTTCTGGAGGACTTTAATTTTATACCTGTGAAGTTCTTGCTCCCTAACACAACTTCTCTGATCCAGCCTATGGACCAGCAGGTCATTACAAACTTTAGAAAACTGTATACCATGACCCTCTTTGAGAAGTGCTTTGAGGTGACCTTGGATACTGAGCTGATAGAGTTCTGGAAGGACCATTTCAATATCCTCCACTGTGTCACTGATAGATGAGGCCTGATGTGCAGTCTCTTACAAAACCAGGAACTCTGCCTGGAGTAAATTGTGTCCAGCAGCTGTAACTCAGAAGAATTTTGAGGGACAATCTACCCTTTGGTTCTTTTAAGCACAAGCTACACTTTGGTTCTTGTAAGTACAAGCTACTCTTGAGTTCTTGTAAACACAAGCTACATTTTAGTTCTTGTAAGCACAGGCTATTCTTGAGTTCTTGTAAGCACAAGCTACATTTTGTTTTTGTAAGCACAGGCTATTCTTTGGTTCTTGTAAGCATGAGCTACTCTTTCATTCGACTCCATAGTTTTGTAACTTTCTGGAGATACAGGATGAGGGGCGGCGTCTTGTCTCATAGAGGAAACAAAAGTCAATTGGCGAAGCAATTTTTGATCAAAATGTGAATACTGAATTTTATGAGTATTGAGGACGACGAGTACCGAGGTATTACTGTATATGTAATTTAATGCATATCTTTGACACACGTATTATAGTTGTAAAATTGATTTTGGCACAAAGAAATAAAGATATAAAACAATTGATCTTTTGTTAAAAATAACTATTTTCCTCAATCTTAAGGTTAAAGCTCCTCCCATCTTTTTTAAACTATAGCTGAACTTGCAGCATTTCCCTGCATTCGGCCACTCAATATGTGCTGTACTGATCCAGCTACATTAAAGTGTATGGCAAGCTTTACCATTGTTTGAAAAAGATGGCAAGAGTGCATTTTCTTAAATTATAATAAACTGAAAAGTTACTTATTCTTATTTATACTGCAATAGCCCATTACCGAGAGCTGGGAAATGCTTCCACTTTCTGCTGGTACATGCTGTCAGTCAAAAGTCAATCCCTTTTGGCTCTCATACGCTGTTAAAACGGATTTAATTTAGATTTTGCTTTATTGCCAGAGCCGAATTTCGAAAATCCATACAATACAGTTTCAGATTCTGTTGCAAGAGGTAACATATGCTCATATATGTAATATTTCTACAGGTCATCAATATATTTTTTCTTGTCTATGGAACTTATTCAGTAAGTTTGCCCATGTATTTTAAAGAAGCGCTAATGAGATCTGTGAAACAGAACTAGAGATGTTCTTGAGCGTCACAACTGAATGCTTAAGCCGAGGTTAACATATGGGTAGTTATTTTAGCACATCTGATGACACTTTTATAAAAAAAATACTGTTTTAATTAGCATATTTTCAGGCAATTAAAGAGACATGGCTGTCAGTTCAGACTTGTGTATTAATAGGTAATATTCCACCTGCAGTATTCTACTTCCGACTCATATATAATACGTTAACTACTGTCACATAATATACAGTAGACAAATATAGAAATTCCTAATTGGTATACATAGGAGGCTGGCAATACGTGATATTTGTTAGAAACCAGCAATACTGGCAAGTTATTGGATATATCACATCAAATGATTTAGAATATAAAATCTCAAACTAGAAAGGTAAAAATAAAATACAAGAAACAATGTGGGATTTACATTTTCAGAAAATTGACGCTAAAGGTTAATACATATTTCTTGTGACAAAGCAATATGTTTATGTGTTGTAAATCAAGATATGTTTAAATGTAAATTGTATCTATAAAGAAGTTGTTCATAGAATAATAGAAAGATAAAGTAACAGCTTTGACTCAAAATGGTGTTAGGATTTATCTAGCTTGTAAAATTAATTAGCATTTAACAATTTGAAATATAGAGCTCGATTCAAGTTACTGGAGCCCGTAAGTGAGTGAAGTTAATTTGCAATTCCATTGGAGTTTTTTTGCGGGCTCCAAACGGGTAACTGTTACGGGCTTGAAAACTTTGCGCTGGTTAAACCTGGATTTTACAGACTCAAGATGCCTTTGATCTTTCAATTCTGTAAGAGTTACAATGGCTAAAATCACAAATCGCTATTCAATTGCTACAATTTCCCCAAGGCCGCAAATGTTTTCACACCCGTCCGTAAACGGCAAATGGAGGAGAAAATCCTACGAGTACTAGAGAGAACCCGCAAGGGGGTTTAACCCCTGTCACAGCACTGTAAATGCAAATAAAAAAAAATCAATACTGCACTGTAAATAAAGGGACAAGCGATGATAGACATTAAAATTAATTGCACAACAGTCTCAAGCTCGCAAATCGGCAGTAAATAATTTTTTTTTTATTTATGTTTTTTTTTCGGGGTTATATCGATCTCGGGTATCAATGAGTTAATACATATCAGGCCACCCATATGGACTAGAACAGTATTGGCATTTATTTTCATAATTCTGTATTTTGCAGTTTTGCGAGACTGATTGCATATCGGACCCTTGGACCTAATTGATTGACATGTAACCTCCATGTTTTACTGCCGTAATAATGACTGTCTCATTTTCTATTGGCTGTTTTGAAATGGGAGGTTACAGGCTTGCTTAATTGATATTCCCGCTCTGAACTGCTAAGGACCAGTGCATGGTTTGTGGATTCGGCTTTGGGCCCATAAATTAAATAGCTCTGCAATCTGAGATGAACGAGAGCCAGCAGCAGTTTGCAATTGAATTGGGCTCATAGTCTTTGATTTCTATTACAGATTAGGATACAATGATTATTATTTGACAGCATGGTTCAAATAATTTTTGCTGCTATTTTTATAGCTTGTTATTTTATTGATGAACAATATAAGAGTCAGAAGCTGGGCTAGAACCTGCAACTAGAAAGGTATAGATGCTGAAAGCTAGACAACTAACAGTTAGAACATAGTAGGCCTTAAGAGTCAGGCTAGAGATGTGGAGACTTTCCTACAACAGGCCAGAAGATAAAGGCCCTAGGACTACCAGATACATGCCCTGTAGTTGATAAAGGGTGGAAAGTCGACCTATGCAAAGCACCAGGAAATAAGGACTGCACAGTACCAAACAATAGAAGCAGACATACCAGACCACCCACATCACATGGACATCAAAGCACTGGGAAGTGGCTCACTGTGTGCAGGTGTGGAAGCAGTATGTGTATTATAAGAGTGTAAGGATTCACAGACCCATCCATGGATGCCCTACCAGGCCTGCCATGAAGTCCAACATAATAGGTACCCCTCCTAACAATAACAAACGTAAATTGCTTTTTTCTACATACATGTTTGGGTCTTGATCTAATGGACGCCAAAAAACAAAAACATAATTTTTATATCAGGAGGAGTTATCCTGTTTTTACTAAAATATTTATACATCAACGGTTGAGGAAGCAGTCCTATTAATATCCACAGAAAATTATAAAAGTTAGAAAGATTCAGTTGTACACTTATGTTAATGTTGGGTTTTGCCGTTGGTTTAAACCTGTTCATTTTCTCTGATTTCAATGTTCACTAATGTTTATGGATATTCCTTACAGGATAAATTATGGCAGTCATAAAATGTATCTGGCCTACACAGTATTGCTTTGAGGATCTGATATCTGAACATCCTTCATTTTCTCTCTCTCACTGCTGGGGCTGTCTCTCGCTCTGTACACTCTCGTTCTCTGTGAGCTCTTTCTTTGCACTCTCTATCTGCACTCTCTGTATTCTCTCTGTGTGCTTTCTGTGGCAAAAAAATAGCCACCTAGTCTTATTCAAAGACATTATGTTATTGATATGTGTTAATATACAGAGAGCAGGGTGTAATACACAGAGCTAGATGGTACAGAAGGGAAAGGGTTAAGCTTTGCCCTGCCAGAGTCATGGGGGATTACTTGGCAGCTATCTGGTAGACCTCATGGAGAGAGATAGGGCAACGAGAGGGATGATCCTATCAATCTATGCCTGGCCGTCATTTGGGCCCTCAAGAAGCTACAGACGTATTTGTATGGGCAAAACTTTTCCTTATCACAGATCACAACCCTTTAGTGGGGCTCAACAGGGTGGCAGGAGGCAATGCCAGACTGCTTCGCTGGAGTCTAGCGCTGCAGCCTTTTGACTTTACAATACACTACCATCCTGGAAAGACAAACGGCAACGCTGACGGGTTATCCAGACAAACTGAACTGGAATATACAGAGCTAGAGGGTAAGGCAGGGAAAGGGTTAAGCTTTGCCCTGCCAGAGTCATTGGGGGTTTCCTTGGTAGCTATCTGGTAGACCTAGTGGAGATAGATAGGACAAAGGGAGGAGAGAGGGATGATCCTATCAATCTCTGTACTATATGGTAATGCCTGTTATTGTTTAAGAGTAGCCAGCCAGGCTACGGGAGATGTGGATGTGACCGCAACTATTGTTCGCTCTCTTTCTGTACTCTGTGGCCAAATATGGGCATGTGTTTATTTACCTGTGTTGATTTCCTGTTTTCCCAGGATATATATTTCCCAGTGCTCTCTCTCTCTCTCTCTCTCTCTCTCTCTGTCTGCGGCCTCTCTCGGTGTGCTTTGCCTCTGTGTGCTCTCTCTCACTCTGTGCTCTCTCTCTCTCTCACTCTGTGTGTGCGCAGTCTGTGTGCGTTCTTGCTCTGTAATTCTCTCTCAATGTGTGCCTGTCTCTCCTGCTCTGTTTGGTCTTGCTCTTTAACCTGTCTCTCTCGCTCCTGGTGCTGTCTCCCTGTGAGCTGTCTGTGCGCTCTCTGTCTGTGCACTCTTTGTCTGCTTGCTCTCTCTCTGTCTGCGCGCTCTCACTCTGTCTGTGTTCTCTGCCTCAGTGCGCTCTGCTTCCGCATGCTGTCTTTTGCTCTGTGCCATCTCTCTCGCTCTCTGTGTGCGCTGACTGTGTGCACTCTTGCTCTGTAATTCTCTCTCTCTCTATACCCCTCCCTCTCTGTCCTTCTCTCTCTGTACCTGTCGCTTTTGGATTGTCTTGTCTTTTCCTCTGACCTGTCTCTCTTGCTCTTGGTGCTGTCTCTCTCAATCTCTGTGCGCTCTCTATCTCTGTGCTCTGTCGGTGTCTCTCTCTCTCTCTGCTCTCTCTGTCTGTGCACTCTTTCTGCTCTCTTTCTGTGCACTCTATCTCTGTGCGCTTTCCGCTTGTGTACTTTCTCTTGCTCTCTCTGTGTTCTGTTTGTGTTTTCTCTCTCTCTCTGTACCCCTCTCTCTCTCTGTACCTGTCTCTCCTGCTCTGCCTTGTCTTTCCCTCTGACCTGTCTCTCTTGCTCCTGGTGCTCTCTCTCTCTCTGCAATCTCTTTCTGTGCACTCTATCTGCTCTCTCTCTCTCCACTCTCTAACTCTGTGCGCTTTCTGTCTGTGCACTCTCTCTTTGTGTGCTCTGTCTGCGTGCTCTCTGTCTATGCGCTCTCTGTCTGCACACTCTCTCTGCACTCTCTTTCTGTGCACTTTCTCTGCACTCTCTCTCTCTGCACTCTCTCTCTGTTTGCTGTCTCTGTGCACCCTCTCTGTCTGTGTGTGTGCTGTTGCTCTGTAATTCTCTCTCTCTCTATCTATCACTCTCTGTAACTCTCTCTCTCTCTGTGTACCTGTCTCTTTCTATACCACTCTCCCTTCCTTCAATATCTATCTGTCTCTGAAATGCAAATGGCTGCCTGCTTCTGTTAAGATCATATTTAAAGGTACCTTCCTCAATGACTTCATTGCCACACCCCCTTATTGAAATACGCTTTACACACACACGGAAACTATATTAGTGACTAGGAAATTGCCCATCAAAAATGACAGAAATACAATTTTAAGGCTGGCAATGCCGTTTGCCACACAATGTGAGACTTTTGCTCCTCTGAGCACCTTTGGTGCTCATCGCGAGTTTCTCCCCCCGTGTACTTCAACTTTCCTCCTTTGCAATGATCTCATTACAAACCTTTCCTCCCGCCTACTGTACGGGCCGTTCATTGCAAGGTTCGTTAACCTGCAAGTTATGTGCTTGGGAATACCATGTGTCTCTGCCCTTGTGTACTTCAAGTTTCCTCCTTTGCAACGATCACCTTTGGCGCTCATCGCAAACACAGATATATAAGTACAGTGTAAAATATAATTTTTTTTGATTACAATGAATCAATCAATTATTATGAATTAATAAATTAATATACTTTACCGATTTATATTTAATATGCAGCAATCTCTTTGGATTTTCCTGCATCAGGAGAAAGTGTCAGCAATGTGCCAAGTGTGCAGTGTAAATAGGCTGCATGCATGAGGCCAAACCATTTGTGTAGGCGCCAATTTAGGATCGTAATGTTAGTGTTGTAAAATGGCGGCTTTTTTCTATGTGTTACTTGGCTCGCAAACATTTTCCGTCCATTGTAATGGTATATTTTGTATCTCCTACCTTCCTGGCTAACTTGTATGTGCTTGGCGGTGATTTGCACGCCTTAGCCTTCTTTAGCCTTGTTTTAAATTTTTTCGCCCACAATTATTTTTCTCGCTTGGCCGATTTTCAAGTGCCGAAACTTGGCAAATTCGGCTTAAATTTGGCGCAACCTCTCTTCTAGGCGTCCTGGCTTTTCCCCCAAGCTCGGAAGGCTTCTTTGAGTTAATGGCTCGCCTCGCTTTGCGTGGCTCTCAGGCGTGACAACGAATCGAAGTTTGACAATTTTTATATGTGATTACCCCTTGTCACTCTTGGATCTGTATTTATAGTTCCACCTTCTGACTTCCTGACCCCTGGCTTTGGCATATCATTTCTAAATTTTTGGCACTCTGACCTCTGATTCTGACTCCTCGACCTCCGACTTTGACCATTCTCTGTCTTCTACCTGTCTGATTGCTGGGCTATACAACTATTCTGGCCTTTTGGTATCTTCTCAGAAGAGATCTCATCTTGCTGTCGGTTTTTATCCTAACGGTGTGCTGACAGTGGGTTATATTCTATTAGCAGCTCGTAAAATACCTAAAACTCAACAAATTTGGCTGCATGTGTTTTTTTAATTAAATGTTTAGATGTTTTCTACTGACTCCAGCTCGCAAATTGCGACCACAAGGCGAAACTTGTAAAACCTGCCTTTTTAAGGTCGTGTTTCAGGGGGAGTTATCTTAGGATCTGACAATATAAAAGCAAGCCCGTAATTTCTTAAACAATCGCAATACTTACATAGAAGCAGACAATAGTAAATGAGACCATCTTTATGATGTCAGTAAAACATGGAGTTTATACTTAAACTACACTCAGAGACTATGAATGAATTATTGTTGATAAGTAAATTTAGCGATTGGACTCGCAATCCAGCAATATAGAAATCAATTAAATTAATTATAGCAACTGTTATAGTCCATGTGGATTCCATGATATGCATTAACCCCTTAAGTCCTGGTAACCATTTCACACAAAAAACATAAAAAAAAAATGTAATTGCATATTTGTGGGTTTGAGACTATTCTGCAATTCATTCTAATGTATTTCAAAGCTTTCCCATATTTTTAAAGTACATGTTTCATAGCTGTTAAGGCTCTAATAATTGATTGAAGATGCCATATGGATCCTTTTGAGTACTCTTAATATTTTTTACAGAAAAGTAATACTAGTTTGAAAATATTTGCAAATTAGAGCTACGAGTCTTATAGAATATCAATTTTATGTAACCTTAATTGGTTAGCACTCGTAAATCTTGAACTGTGCTAAAACCAATGGAGTTTTCTTGCTAGGATTTGCAAGTTTTGCTCGTCAGTAGTGTTTGCGGGTGGTCTACTCGTAATCAGTTTGCAAACTGACTATACGTAGCCGAAATATTAATTACGGGGCAATAGAAAAGGGCTCAGTGTGTGGTCAGAGTTCTCTTCAACACTCCATATCCAAATGCAAAAAAACTCCTAAAGCTTAAAGCTAGTGATGTCGCGAACATCAAATTTTGGGTTCGCGAACAGCGAACGCGAACTTCATCAAATGTTCGCGAACAGGCGAACATCGGCGAACAGACATAGACTTCAATGGGCAGGCGAATTTCAAAACCCGCAGGGACTCTTTCTGGCCACAATAGTGATGGGAAAGTTGTTTCAAGGGGACTAACACCTGGACTGTGGCATGCCGGAGGGGGATCCATGGCAAAACTCCCACGGAAAATTACATAGTTGATGCAGAGTCTGGTTTTAAGCCATAAAGGGCATAAATCACCTAACATTCCTAAATTGTTTGGAATAACATGCTTTAAAACATCAGGTATGATGTTGTATCGATCAGGTAGTGTAAGGGTTACACCCGCTTCACAGTAACAGACCAATCTCCCCTTTTAATGCACCACAAACAACCGCAAACAGTCCCTTTGCACAACCGCAAACTCCCCATTTGCACAAGGTTGGATACCAAGCTAGCCATGTCCCGTTCCTTGTCCTCACTGATGTCATTGAAGGTCTCTTCCTCCACCCAAGGGTCCACGAAAGGTGACAACAAGCCCCCTGGGACGCCTCCTGTGTTTGGTCTTCCACCTCCTCAAAGCCACCTTCCTCCTCTGACTCCTCTTCTTCAGACTCCCAGAGTCTGGGGGCTTCCACTGCCCAGCATGGAATATTATACACAGGTCAGAGTCTGGGGGCTTCCACTGTCCAGCATGGAAGATTATACACAGGTCAGAGTTTGGGGGCTTCCACTGCCCAGCATGGAAGATTATACACAGGTCAGAGTCTGGGGGCTTCCACTGCCCAGCATGGAATATTATACACAGGTCAGAGTCTGGGGGCTTCCACTGCACAGCATGGAAGATTATACGCGTTGCCTCTGTCTGCGTTATTATAAGGTGTGTACTGTTAAGTAGTACTATTCCTATCGGTTTAATCCCTGTTACATCCATTATCATGGGATGTGTATATGGCATGGATATTTGGAAGCGGGAGATGGAAAAAGATGCTTGGTCTATCCTCCCACTTCAAATTTGGGGCACTGCGCGTGCAATCTAAGGTGCCACCAGATATGAGTCACTGTGCACTAGCAAAAGTTGGCAGAGTAGATGCAATAGGCTTCACACACACGCCTGTAGGCAGGCAACTGATATTCAATCGATTACAATCAAAAAAGTTATGTTTTATGTCACTGTACACTACGGTTGCACCAGATATGAGTGTCACTGTGCACTGGCAAAAGTTGGCAGAGTAGATGCAATAGGCTTCACACACACGCCTGTAGGCAGGCAATTGCTATTCAATCTATTACAGTCAAAAAAGTGTTGTTTTATGTCGCTGAGCACAATATAAGCTGTGAGCCTGACACAGGCAGGCAACTGAAATTAGATTACAGGAAAAAAATGGTTGTTTTCAATGTATGTTACACCACCAGGTATGAGTAGTGAAAATAAGCACAATATAAGCTGTTAGGTGTTAGCCTGTCACACACACACGCTGGCAGGCAGGCATAGATTACACAAAAAAAATTCTAAAATAAAATAAATGATGTTCAAAGTTTCCTCAATGATAAAGTATAGGGGGCGAACCGAAAAGCGAATGTGTTCGCCGTTCGCGGAGGTCGCGAACATGCGAAAATCGCTGCAAATAGTTCTCCGGAGAACTGTTCGGGACATCACTACTTAAAGCATATAATATTGTGTTCAATTTGCTTAAAAATAGAAAAACTATGCAAAAAAGTTAACTGCTAATAGAAAATAGATTTATTGAGAACGCACTAGAAATAGTTGCTTCTGAGAAAAGTGTATTTTGTATTAGTAGTCAGGATAGACTTTTTTTTACCCTTGTGGCCAGAAATCTATTCAAAGCACTTTTGTGAAGAAATATAAATAAAGCTTTTGAAACTTTATGGATGTGTCTACATCCACCTGTTTTCTGAGAATGTTGAGCATATATTTTCTAAGCAACTCATACTCACAAATATGCTATGGCAGTTTTTGAGTAAAAATACAATGAATTAAAATAAATGTCCCAGAATATATTTAAACCATTTCATCCGGCTTGCATGTTTCATTACCCACATATCTGCTGACAATTTAGATATTGAGTAAAGTATGTTTACTCTTACAATAATGTGTGTTGCATTAATGCACATGCCATTAAAACTCATAATTATACATGTTTGTGTGTTAAAGGACCACTATAGTTTGTGAACTATTTAACAAACTAACAATGCTACCAGTTATGTAAGAGAAAAGGTATAAAAGCATCTTAGAGAAAAGTTCACATTTAGCTGACTCTGCTTGTATCATTGGGGATACCATCCTTGGCTGCAAGTCTGTCTGCAACTTGAGGGTTATCCTAGTGGGGAATGTTTTTCTATTGTTTAGTGACTATGTACAGTGATATTATTTCAACATAACTGAATCAAGATATTATCTACATTCATGGTTACTCCCATTCCTTTCTGGTTTTTAATACTGCTAGGAACAAAGATAAAATACCTGCTGTCGTTACAGCAACATTGAATATAATAATTAGACTTAAACAGAATATATAAATATGATTTGTGATAAGAACAAAATCCCTTAGTTGAATAATTAGATAGGAATGACAGTGTATACTTTCAAGATCACTAGACTTCTTTGATCAAGGTATAATGTTTAATGTTAAGAAAGGTCAAATGTGCAAGTCCAAGGCCGAGGAGCAGGAGTCAGTATCAGAGAGCCAACAAATGGGAAATTGTACGCCAAAGCCAAGGGTCAGGAAGTCAGAAGGTAGAACTATTAAAACAGAAGCTACTCGGGTCGGCTAATACTCGAGTATATACGGTACTTATGCGTAGGTACTAGGTCCAGTAACAGTATCCTATTCTCTTATTTTATCTTGCTGTTTGAGATGTGTAGATGTATAAACAAGGGCACTATTTGTTCGAGGACCGTAGTCTAGCTTGGAGGAAATTCAAATGAAAGAATTTTATTATGTGCAGTTCCCATTTCCATATCATGTCTGTGTATAAATTACTTTTGAAAGACAAATTAAAATTTAAAATACTAATTTACAGTTGTTTGCATGGAAATATACAAACTACTCATGCAGATTATTCAATAAATTGCAAAGAACAAGCAAGTTGTACTTTTTAACACTAATTTGAACAAACAGCTCTAGCATGGTATGTTTCAACGCTTCTCCTGTCTACATGACATTTTTATCTTGTGGGAAAGGTTAACATTCAGAAAGATTAATGCATTCTCCATAAACAGAATCATTGTAATTTAATCTACTCTCTAACAGATGGACTATTGCACCCAATAAATAAAGATATTAGTGTAAATACCACTGAACTAATTGACGCTTAGCTGAACCAGAAAAGCAAAAACAAGATATGTTCATGTTGTTAACAGCTGTGAATATAACTGAGTACATTAATGGCTTAATATAAAATAGCACTGCCATGAGAACAGTGATCTAATTTATATTCTTGATTAGTTGAGCTAAAATGTAAGACTGGGAAGCATTTTCCATTATTTAAAATGTGTGAATTCTTCTGTTGAAGATAAAAACTGTTGAAGGTATAGACATGATGAGTACTACAGGATTTCATATTTACATAAAAAATTATATTTACAACTTAACCCTCTACATGTTCATAATATAATAAAATATAAATAAAAATTGTATATGTTTAAAATAAAGCTAAAAGAAAACAAATGTATGGTTTTGCTTAGCTTCCATGTTCACTTAACCTTCATATATAATCCTTCCTTAAATTAGAACCAGTTTTTGAGGGGTATTTATTAAGCTATCTCAGGAGATTTTATGTGCTGTAAAGGTCTGTCATGCATCGATCAATTAGTCAAACCCGTAGTTACGGGTTTAGACTGAGCCAATGGCAAAAGAGATCGTCATCATTACATCACTGAAAAACAGAGGTTAGATTTCAAAGCCTTACGGGCTTCAATTGCGATTTACGATCGGACCCTTATTCCAGAAATAATGCAATATCAATAAATCAGTAAATATGATATTCTAGTCCATGTGAGTTCTATTATATGTATTAACACATTGATTGCCGGGATCAATATAACACGGAAATTAAACATAAAAAAAAATATCTTATATTGCAGATATGCGAGCTTGAGAATGTTGTGCTATTAATTTTAATACCTAACATCACTTTCTCTTTAATTATAAGTACAGTAGTGTGTGTATATTTGCATTTACAGGGCATTTACATTTGCATTTACAGTGCTACGGAAAGGACTTTATCCCCCTTGCAGGTCCTGTCTAGAACACGTTGGCTTTTTGGCTCCATTAGCTGGTAACGGGTTTCATTGTCAGTGAATTCATTGCAATTTAATAGTGATTTTCCAAAGTAATAGTTAGTGGCTTGATAGAACAAAGGATTTGCGGTCGCAAGGTGCAATTTTTGTCATCCCGTAGATTTTTTTCGCCCTTACCCCGCAAGTCGTTGGCGGGTTGCTTTACGGGGCCAATTTAATAGCCACAAGTCTTACGTTACGGCTACGTTACGGGCTACGGTTTTACACGTTGAGGGAATTTAATAGGGCTGTATGTCTCCTAGTATTTTTTGGCTGCAAGCCTTCAAAACAAGTGCTTGGTATTAGGATTAGTTATATTTGGGGAATGTTGAATGTTTGTCGCTTAGCATAGGTGTTTTATGGGGGCATTAGTGATTAGTGATAGATAACTCCAATAATGGGGATCACATATATAGTTGTGAGCATGCGAGCCAGCCAGAGCCGTTGCTCATGCTTGCGGGCTCGCGAAGCGAGGGGCCGCATTTGCGGTGGTGGAGCATCCCAATGTCTTCGCAAATGCGGGTCCTCGCAAAGCACTTAGGGAATGAGGCAATGAGCGCCAACCTTAACGTAACAAACACCCACACGCACTAAGAATCCGACTATAACGGCCGCCCCTAGCGCAACTAAAAACAGTGAAAACACACCAAATACTCACACAAACTACATAAAAAGCTTACCCATAGCAAGGGGTGCCACCCAGGACCTCTAAAAGTGAAGTTACACCTCCATTTAAGTCCAAATTCCCGAGTTCAGACACACGAAAATCCCCTAAGCGAGAGAAAAAATGGCTGCCGTTAAAAATGAAAACAAGGCTCAAAGACCCAGGACCGCCCAGCCACCTACAACTTACCCAAGAAGGGATCCGAGATAAGCTTGGAAACCCGCATTAACCCCAGGGGATCCGAGATAAGCTCGGAGCCCTGCATTAACCCCACATTAACCATCGCAGTCTTTATTCTTTTAATCACCTGTTAAAAAAAACACAACATTAATACACATACATAAAAATAAAATAAACATAATCTACATTCTACTTACCTCCCCGCGATGTCTCCGGCCTCCTCCGGATCCTCTTCTGCCACGCACTGTATATAAAAAAATAATAATATATACTTACATCTGCACTCCCGGACATCCCCGACGCTAATAAGGCTCCAGGAGACTTTTCCGGAAGAAATTAAGCAATGGCGCCTTCTGATTGGTTGAAAACGCTGTCTATCAAATTCACCCAATCAGGATGCGCCAATGTGTGAACCAATCACAAAGGGATACACCCTAAAATCCAACTCTGATTGGATAATGCACCTGTCAATCTTTATTTAAACCAATCACAAGGCGCTGATGCCTTCAGCCAATCACAATGGAATACACCCCCACAGGGTGATCGGTTGGAGCCTCTGCGCATTCTGATTGGTTGCACTGACAATAGCCAATCACAATGGAATACACCCTCATGTACTGATTGGTGAAGGATTTGCGCATTCTCATTGGCTACTGTTCATATCAATCAATATTACAGCCAATGGGAAGGAGCAGATGTCTTCACCAATCAGTACGTGGGAGTATATTCCATTGTGATTGGCTGATGGCAATAAAGCCTTAGGATTGGTTCAAATAAAGATTGACAGGTGTGTTATCCAATCAGCGTTGTATTTTGGGGTGTATACTTTTTTCATTGGTTCACAAATGGGGTCTTCTCATTGGCTGAATTTGATAGACAGCCTTTTCAGCCAATCAGAAGCCACCATTGCCAATTTTATTCTGGAACACTCCATAGGAAGGTCATTAGCGTCGGAGACATCCGCCAGGGCGGATGTGTGTTGCTTTTTTTTTTTTTCATGCGCGGATGCTTCCGGAGAAGACGAGGAGGCCGGAGACATAGCGGAAAGGTAAGTATAATGTAGATTGTGTTTATTTAACTTTGGTTTATGTTTACTAATGTAATGTTTTTTTTTACAGGAGTAGCGCCGGACAAGACGCAAAGATGGGCAACGGAACATGGAGGACGTGACATGCTGGGACAGGACATGCTGGAAAGGTGAGTATAATATTTAGAATATTTAGAATGTTTAGATAGTGGCATGCATATTAGATAGTGGCATGTATATTACATAGTGGCATGTATATTAGATAGTGGCATGTATATTAGATAGTGGCATGTATATTATATAGGGGTGTATTGTATTTAATTGAATTGTATTGTATTGTATTTTATTTAATTGTGTTGTATTGTATTATATGTATGTATTATATGTATTTCATTTTCAGGTGTGTAATTTTTAAAAAAAAATTGTAGTGAGGGGGGTTGTAATGTATTTTGTTATTTTCTGTAATGTTCATTTTTTTATTTTTTTTGACATAGGTTTTTTTTTTGTTCTGTAATGTACATTTTTTATTTTTGTTGATTTTAGTTTTTCTTATTTTATGTAATGTAGATTTCTGCTTTTTGAGGAATTTAGTTACTTGAGGCACACAGTACACTCACATTGTGTGACAAACAGCATTTCAACACTTTCTTTTATTGACCGTCATTTTTTGACAGGCAAGTCGCTAGTATTTACTAAGAATGGCAGTGAAGAGCAATGATCACAGATTACTACAGCTCTTCACCGGAGCCCTCTTCACAGGATTTACTAAAATTATTTCATTGTAACTCTATTATAAACTCTAATGGAAAACTCAGTGATTTACAAGGACAATGTACTTTTGACCCTTGATTACATTATGTGTTTATGTGAGGATGATAGTTTTTTCTTTCCATTTTAACTGAATACATGGACATTTCTTGTCATTCAGACTTGATATTACACTAATGTTTACAATTTATACCTGTTAATCATATATATTCTAAGTCTGACTTATTTGACAGGCATCACTGACCTCAAAAATTACCTCTACTACTGAGTTTATAGACAAATGGGAACAGATGTTTACTCCAACGCATGGCGACTTTATATTGCTAGGTTATGTTCCTTGCTTTTAATCTATTTGCTTATTCTGTTTAGTGATCCCAATGAGGCATGTGGAGGAGGAATAATCATTAAGAAAAAGAAACCTTATTAAACATTTTATAAAAGCACAAAGCCTAAACAATCTTATTTAGCTTGAATGCTGACTGTTACAGTTTCCATAATCTTATAGAATTTACAGAATGTTACTAGCAAAACATAAAGGTGTAAATAAGTGGGGTTAAGCAGAGTTAGACAGGTGTAAAGGATTAGTATAATGCATTCAGAAGTAAAGCTCAAATGCTTTTTTGTTAGATATAGACAATTAAACATTTTAAAAATAAATAAAAGTTATATATTATCTTACCTTAGATTGTCTGTATTCTCCCTATGCAGGACTATATCATTGAATTCTGCAGTCTACACAGAGGTATTAAAGGTAAGATATACTTTCAACTGCAACATTTGCCTTGCCCAGTGAAATCAAAGGGTGGACCAATGACTACCTGGCATTATCCCAGCTCCACTGCTTGCTTTTTGTTTAGTTCAGGTCCCAGGTCACCCTAATAAGCAAAGGTAGGTGGAGAGAAGGCGCTCTGCTTGAGGGGAAAACAGACAATGTCAAAAGTAACTTAATTTTTTTTTAACTGCTTCTTGTTTTTAAAAGTCTCTGCCAAACAAATATAAGAACTTTTCTTGTAAATATACTACAGTGGTCCATTAAGTTGGGTTAAAATAAAGTATGTTCACATCCTATATTTTCAGTGACGATTATTTGTCAAGGTGGGATATATTTTAACAGTGTTTGAAAAATAGGCCCCATATAAAGCATAGGAAGTAAAAAAATGTAATCACACGTATCCCCACTTTATTATTAGTACTCTTATTTATAAAACGCTAGCATTTTCTGTAGACTTTCATAAATATACCTCAAAGTTTCTACTCACAGTCCATTTGCTAAATTGAAAAATATACCTCAAAGTTTGTACTCATAGTTCATTTGCTAAATCGAAATGATTGAGTATTCTCTTCTGAAAAATAGCATTATTAGAATCGAAAAATCTAGATACGAACAAATATCTTACTATGATGCCTTTACAGTCATTAATATATTAATAGCTCTTCAGAGACTATATAATCCATTGATGACTTTATAGAAATGCACTATATTTTTATGAAACAATGTTGTACATTTTCTCTGTAAAGCTCTGTGCATAAAGATGGTACTATACAAATCAAACTACATATATGCTTATACAATCTATACATCAGTCCTATAAAAGTATAGATAGTCATACTCATGATAGAGGCTTTTAAAGGATCAGCTGATACATTCTTCATAGGCAAGAGTCATATATTTCAATACAATGGTTTATAATAATTCCCGGGGTTATGTATTATACACATAATATTTCAAAGACCTATATTAAGTGTATTTTCCAATACTGGTTTAAATCTAAAACAAAATAATATATTAAATTGTGTATCCATCTCTTACAGGAATCTCCAAACACTCCTAATAACCAAATAAACAATTGTTACTCCTTTAACAAACTATTACAAAACATTTCTATTTTGAAGTTCAATAACTCTATAAAGTTAATAGAAAAGGAAGCATGAAGAGTGAGAGAAAAAAGTATTTGACCCCCTTCTGATTTTGAACGTTTTTCCACTGACAAATAAATGATCAGTCTATAATTTTAATGGTAGGTGTATTTTAACAGTGACAGAATAACAAAACAAACAAAAAAACAAACGAGAAAAACGCATGTCAAAAAAGTTATAAATTGATTTGCAGGTCAATGAGTGAAATAAGTATTTGATCGCCTATCAATCAGCAAGATTTCTGGCTTCCAGGTGTCTTTTATACGGGTACCGGGCAGAGATTAGGAGAACTCTCTTAAAGGGAGTACTCCTAAGCTCAGCTTGTTACCTGTATAAAAGACACCTGTCCACAGAAGCAACCAATCAATCAGATTCCAAACTCTCCACCATGGCCAAGACCAAAGACAACATTGTAGACCTACACAAGGCTGGAATGGGCTACAAGACCATCGCCAAGCAGCTTGGTGAGAAGGTGACAAAAGTTGGTGCAATTATTCGCAAATGGAAGAAACACAAAATAACTGCCCGTCTCCCTTGTTCTGGCGCTCCATGCAAGATCTCACCTCGTGGAGTTTCAATAATCATGAGAACGATGAGGAATCAGCCCAGAACGAAAAGGGGGATCTTGTTAATGATCTTAAGGCAGCTGGGACCATAGTCACCAAGAAAACAATTGGTAACACACTACGCCGTGAAGGACTGAAATTCTGCAGCATCCGCAATGTCCCCCTGCTCAAGAAAGCACATGTACAGGCCCGTCTGAAGTGTGCCAATGAACATCTGAATGATTCAGAGGAGAACTGGGTGAAAGTGTTGTGGTCAGATGAGACCAAAATCGAGCTCTTTGGCATCAACTAAACTCGCTGTGTTTGGAGGAGGAGGAGGAATGCTGCCTATGACCCCAAGAACACCATCCCCACCGTCAAACATAGAGGTGGAAACATTATGCTTTGGGGGTGTTTTTCTGGTAAGGGTACAAGACAACTGCCCCGTATCAAAGGGACGATGGACGGGGCCATGTACCTTCAAATCTTGGGTGAGAACCTCCTTCCCTCAGCCAGGATATTGAAAATGGGTCGTGGAGGGGTATTCCAGCATGACAATGACCTAAAACACACAGCCAAGGCAATAAATGATTGGCTCAAGTAGAAGCATATTAAGGTCCTGGAGTGGCCTAGCCAGTATCCAGACCTTAATCCCATAGAAAATCTTTAGAGGGAGCTGAAGGTTCGAGTTGCCAGACATCAGCCTCGAAACCTTAATGACTTGGAGGGGATCTGCAAAGAGGAGTGGGACAAAATCCCTCCTGAGATGTGTGCAAACCTTGTGGCCAACTACAAGAAACATCTGACCTCTGTGATTACCAACAAGGGTTTTGCCACCAAGTACTAAGTCGAAGGGGTCAAATACTTATTTCACTCATTGACCTGCCAATCAATTCATAACTTTTTTGACATGCGTTTTTCTTCTTTTTTTTTTTTTTTTTTGCTATTCTGTCTCTCACTGTTAAAATACACCTACCATTACAATTATAGACTGATCATTTCTTTGTCAGTGGGCAAACGTTCAAAATCAGCAGGGGATCAAATACTTTTTCCCCTCTGTAACTAACCAAGAAAAGTACATAATATGGTCAATAAATGTAACCCATCTGAATATGAAAATGGAGACTGACCTTTTTAATAATGTATTTATAACAGTATTTAATTCTAAAACTAATAAGAACTAATAAGAACGTAAAATAACATATATATAACTAAACATATATATAACATATATATAACACATTTCCTAATTAACAGCCTTATTAAATTGTGATTCGGCCAATTGAAAAGCGCTCTATGTAAGCACAGAGCATATTTTTTTTTACAGAAGTTTTTAGTTAGTGAACATCTATCTAAAAGCAAGGTCTTCACTTACTAAACACTTCTGTAAAAAAAAAATATGCTCTGTGCTTATATACAGCCCTTTTCAATTGGCCGAATCGCAATTTAATAAGTCTGTAAATGACCTTGCTAGTCCTGAATTTAAAATTCATACTGTTGAAGTACTACACTTGGAAATTCAAAATATGTTTGAAATGTAAAAAATAAAACTGCCTTTAATATATACATTTTTATATGCAATTATGATGCAGTCCCACTTCTGGATCGTTACCTTGTCGCGGTGAAAGAGCTTGTGTATCTTAGTGATGATACGAACTATACTATGTAGGCATGGCCGAATTACCCATCAGGCGGACTAATTGCAAAACTAGGCAAAAATGTAAATACTGCAGTTTGCAGACTGGAACTAGAGTGTAAGATGCACACTGTTCCCACCCTCCTTCATTCCATACTTTTCCTGCTGAGTGTACAAAGTGGGCAGAAAGTGCACCAGTTGAACAGAGGCAGCATTATGAAGTTTATTTAAGGTTTTCCACTAAAATGTTTTTGTAAGGAAATATTGGTAGAAAGTAGTTCCTCAATAGTATTTACTCTTGTAGGTAGGTTATTTACTTGAATGGCTACTTATAGGATTATAGGTAGCCTGGGCGTAATATTTATTTATGAATTTATCACATATATAGTTGTCAGTGGTTTGCAATGTTGGTAACGCAATGTTAAATAATTTTGGCTCTCACAAAGTGAGGGCCGCAAATGCGAGCCTCGCAAAGCAAGTCGAGCAGTTGAAGCATGCGACTGCAAAGTTTATGGGACTTTTAGGCTGCAATGAGCGCGAGGCCAGTGGGACTTAGGCATTCATCACGAGGCCCTCATCGCAAGTGCCTCCGGAGGCAAACAGGACTTAAAAAAAACACCATAGACATGAGCACAGAAGGCGCTCATGTTCGATGGCCACGATAGCCAGCAAAAAACGTAGCACTTTGCGAGGCACGCAGTTTCCTAATTTAACACCCAAAATAGTTTCAAGCGCAGTTTCCTAATTTAACACCCAAAATAGTTTCAAGCGTGTAACTCTAAACCCCCCCCAAAACAGCAAAATAATAGAAAAATTATAAAAACACACTCACACACAGCACAGGGGGAAAGCCAGAAAGCCTGGGAGTGAGGTTGCAAGCGAATTCGAGTAATATTTGGCGTTTTTCATCGATCAAAAATCCGCTAAGCAAGGAAAAAAATTGATGCAAATAAAACATAAAAATTCAGAAACAGGTTAAAAACGAGGCCAAACAAGCCAGGAACGCAGGACTTAGAAAATACACAACAGCAAAGAGAGTAACACACACGAACAACGCAAGGCACTCAGGACTTGAAAACCAACGGCAGTCAGCACGCTTCATGCAAACATTCAGTATACACATAGAGGAGAATGACACAGGGAAGGGACAGGGGGGAGATTGTGGAAAGAGACACATGGCATTCCCATGCACAAAAGTTGCAGGTTAATGAGGCCTGCAACGAGCGGCGAAGGCACATACAGTAGATGGGAGGAGAGACTCTGAATGGCGCTCATTGCCAGCCACGTGATGAGCGCCGCTAGTTCAATTTATATATTGTTATGCTAATTATAGGTGACCTTTGCTGAATATGAGTACATTTGTTTAATTATAGTTGATCTTGGTTAAATGTTTTTGTATTTGTATTATAATGTTTGATGACACTACTTGAATATGCATGCATTTGTATGCTTATAGGTGAAGCTGGTTAAATATATATGTGTTTGGAAATAATCAATACTCAACAGCATTAAATCAAACAGATCACAGAAAATAAAGTGAAAAAAACTTTAGAATTTATAAATGTATGTTACTGTTTTATAAAAGTGCAAAGTGTATCTGCAAGTTCTGGAAGGCCCAAAAATCACAAGCACCTTGCAAATGACAGAAAGCTTTCATTGCTGTAACCAAAAAATATAAGTTGAATCCTTTGGTGCTTTGGACATTTTGCTTTTGTAGTAAAGACAAATATGAGGGAGACTGTAATTTATAGTCCATTCAGGATCGGATGGAGGGTATCTAGAAGCTCAGTGAATTTTGTGGTGCAGATACCCCTGCTTAGGGTCAGGTTAAATAGTCAGCAGATCCATTAGTAAGACTAATTTTGCTATTCTCAGCAAATACAGCAAAATATACCGGAACTAGCGACTTGCCCATCAAAAATGGCAGCATGATATAGTGTCATTGTGTTTTATGTCTCTCTTTGTACTATCTCTCTGTGTACCCTGCATGCCTCTCTCTTTCCCCCCTCTCCCCCCATGTCTCTCCCCCTTCTCCTGTGTCTCTTTTCCTGCTGAGTCTTTTCCCTCTCTCCCTCCCCTGTGTCTCTTCTCTCTCCCCTGTGTCTCTTCTCTCTCCCCTGTGTCTCTTTCCCCCTCTCCCTCCCTTGTGTCTTTTCCCCATCTCCATCCCCTGTGTCTCCTTCCCCCTCCTCCTCCCCTGTGTCTCCCTCTCCCTTTTCCTGTGTCTCTTTGCCTGCTGTGTCTTTTCCCCCTCTCCCTCCCCTGTTTCTCTTCTGCCTCCCCTGTGTCTCTTTCCCCTCTCCCTCCCCTGTGTCTTTTCCCCCTCTCCATCCCCTGTGTCTCCTTCCCCCTCCTCCTCCGCTGTGTCTCCCTCTCCCTCTCCTGTGCCTCCTTCCCCCTCTTCCTCTCCTTTCCCCCTCTCCCTGTGTCTATTTTACCTTCTTCCTCGCCTTTTCCTCCCTCTTCCCATGTGTCTCCTTCCCCCGATCTCCATCCCCTGTGTCTCCTTTTCCCCTCTCTTGTGCCTCATTCCCCTATCCCTCTACCTCCCCTGTGTCTCTTTCCTCCTATCCCTACTGTGTCTGTTCCCTCCTCTCCTTCCCCCACGTCTGTTCCCCCCTCTTCCTCTCCTGAGTTTCTTTCCTCCCTCTCCCTACTCTGTGTCTATTCCTCCCTCTTCCTCCCCTGTGTCTCCCCACTCTCCCTCCCATGTGTCTCTTTCCCCTCTCCTCTCCTGTATCTCTTTCCCCCCTCTTCCTACCCTGTGTCTCTTTCCACCCCTCTCCCTCCCCTCTCCCTCCCATGTATCTCTTCCCCCTCTCCCTCCCCTGTGTCTCTTTCCACACCTCTCCCTCCCCTGAGTCTGTTCCCCCCTCTCCGTCCCCTGAGTCGGTTCCCCCCTCTCTCTCCTCTGTGTCTCTTTCCCCTCTCCCTCCCCTGTGCCTCCTTTCCCCCCTCTCCCTTTCCTTTTCCTCCCTCTCCCTCTCCTGTGTCTCATTCCCCCTCTCCCTCCGCGAAATGCACATGTGCCTCCCTGCCATGCAATGAGCATGCGCGGCTCATGCTGCGCATTGCGTGTGTGCACCCACACAAGGCTCGTGGAGCAAGGTGAGCAGTTGAAGCACACAGGACTTGCGAGGGTCGCAACTTTGAGCCAAGAGCATAACTCTAAAAACCTGAAAAAACAGCTAAATAATTAAACAAAAATAATAATACACTCACACACAGCACAGCGGGAGAGCCAGAAAACCTAAGAGTGAGGTTGCAAGCGAATTTAACTCATATTTGGCGTTTTCCATCAATCCAAAATTGGCTTAGTTGAGGAAAAAAATGCCGGACGAAAAATGTAAAATGGAAACTGGATGAAAACTAGGCTGAACAATGCCAGGCATTCGGCACTTAGAAAATACACAACGAAGCAGACAGTAACACTTACACCAACAACGCCAGCCACACAGGACTTTGAAAATAAAATCAACGGCAGTCAGCGCGTAACACGCATACATACAGCAGACACACAAAGGAGAAAGACACAGGGACGGGACAGGGGGGTGATGCTGGAAGGCGCTCAGCGTGGGGCTTACGATGAGCGCCGAAGGTGATCAGTGCAAAGCAGGAAAGTTCAAGTACATGGAGGAGAAAGAAGCAATGAGCGCCAAAGGAACTCATTGCGAGCCACTCAAGGTCATGCCTCACATTGTGTGCCAAGCATTGCCAGCCTTACAATTTTATTCCCTTAATTTTTGATTGGCAAGTTCCTAGTTTTATTTATTTTCCAATATTTCAAACACTCTTACAATATATATATATATATATATATATATATATATATATATATATATATATATATATATATATAAATATATATATATATATATATATATATACTGTATATAAATAAAATTGTTTAACATTTCTAATAGAAATATTTTGCAGTTCATTGTGTATGGTACAGTGTTTCTGTACCATACACAATGAGTGTAATATAAACTGAACATTATTTCAAAGTATACCGTATTTATCGGTGTATAACACACACTTTTCCTCCCTGAAAATAGGGGGCAAATGATGTGTCCGTGTTATACACCGATATAATGTTAAGGACCGTGTCTCTTTCCCTCCCCCCTCCTCATCCTCAACCCCCCCTCCTCATTCTAAACCCCCCTCCTCATTCTAACCCCCCCTCCTCATTCTAAACCCCCCCTTCTCATTCTACACCCCCCTCCTCATTCTAACCCCCCCTAAATACCTCCCCCTCTCCCTTTCCCCTCACTTACCTGCTTCTGCTCCGGCCTCCGCTCCTTCTTGACCCGGTGTGTGTGACGTCACATGCGCGCCACGTCATTAGCATATACCGGTGTCGGCACCCGGTATATGCTAGTGGCGTGGTGCGCATGTGACGTCACATGCGCGCCGTGTCAAGAAGGAGCGGAGGTTGAGGAGGGGGTTGAGGATGAGGAGGGGGTTGAGGATGAGGAGGGGGGAGGGAAAGAGACACGGTCCTTAACATGTTATACACCGATATAATGTTAAGGACCGTGTCTCTTTCCCTCCCCCCTCCTCATCCTCAACCCCCCTCCTCATTCTAAACCCCCCTCCTCATTCTAAACCCCCCTCCTCATTCTAACCCCCCCTCCTCATTCTAAACCCCCCCTTCTCATTCTACACCCCCCTCCTCATTCTAACCCCCCCTAAATACCTCCCCCTCTCCCTTTCCCCTCACTTACCTGCTTCTGCTCCGGCCTCCGCTCCTTCTTGACCCGGTGTGTGTGACGTCACATGCGCGCCACATCATTAGCATATACCGGTGTCGGCACCCGGTATATGCTAGTGGCGTGGTGCGCATGTGACGTCACATGCGCGCCGGGTCAAGAAGGAGCGGAGGTTGAGGAGGGGGTTGAGGATGAGGAGGGGGGGTTGAGGATGAGGAGGGGGGAGGGAAAGAGACACGGTCCTTAACATGTTATACACCGATATAATGTTAAGGACCGTGTCACTTTCCCTCCCCCCTCCTCATCCTCAACCCCCCCCCCTCATTCTAAACCCCCTCCTCATTCTAACCCCCCCTCCTCATTCTAAACCCCCCCTTCTCATTCTAAACCCCCCTCCTCATTCTAACCCCCCCTAAACCCCCTAAATACCTCCCCCTCTCCCTTTCCCCTCACTTACCTGCTTCTGCTCCGGCCTCCGCTCCTTCTTGACCCGGTGTGTGTGACGTCACATGCGCGCCACGTCATTAGCATATACCAGTGTCGGCATCCGGTATATGCTAGTGGCGTGGTGGGCATGTGAAGTCACATGCGCGCCGGGTCAAGAAGGAGCGGAGGTTGAGGAGGGGGTTGAGGATGAGGAGGGAGGTTGAGGATGGTGGGGTTGAGGATGGGGGTTGAGGAGGGAGTTTGAGGAGGGAGGTTGAGGAGGGGGTTGAGGATGGGGGGTTGAGGAGGGAGGATGAGGAGGGAGGTTGAGGAGGGGGTTGAGGATGAGGAGGGAGGTTGAGGATGAGGAGGGAGGTTGAGGAGGGGGGTTGAGGTTGCATCAGTGTATTATAGACAGATAATGTTGTCAATGTTGAAAAATACTACTTTGACTTTATTACTAGCTTTATCTGACATCATGGTAATTTAAGCTCATTTTGTATCTGTAACAGTGACCTGTTATTTCCAAAAAACTAATTTCAAGGATAGATTTTCAAAGCATTCTTTATTCTTCGATGATACAACACTTTATAACAAAAAAATGTCTTTTCTTTCAGCATGTTTATACAGTAAACGGAGGCCTAACACAGACCCCTAAGACTACACTGACCTGTCTAGCCTCAGCAAGCTGCCTTATATCGCTTTCTAATAAAAGTAAGTGCAGTCCTAATTAGCTCATTGTTTAGTACATGATTGTAATGGGTTTTACAGTAACAGTATTTTTCCAGCAACACCTTCAGAGGCATCTGCTTCCACAAATGACGCTTACCTTTATTGGTAAGAGTAGTGATGGGGTTAAGATATTTGAGAATCCACGTATAAAATGCATGTAATAGTTCATAAAACCAATGAATCTCTGGTCTTGAGATTGGTTGATAGAAGCCACTCTAACACTGCTGCTACTTTAGCTAGATCCATTTTGACTCCATCAGAAGACAGGATATAACCCAAGAAGGTTAATGTGGATACCTCAAAACAGCATTTTTCCAGTTTAACATATAGGTGGTTTCTCATAAACGTTGCAATACCTTATTAACTTGCAGTCTGTGTGGATAGATCACGTGAGAACATTGTCCTCCAAATAGACCACTAAAAAAATGGCTTTTATACAGAAAGGGTTGTGTAGGAGTCTGTTTTATGATTTCAAATTACGGTCCGAATGCCAAAAATGTAAACCATGCAATCGGATGAAGCATTTCAAAGCGTGACCATGATCAATTATGCAAACCACCCTTTTAGAAATAGCCAATAAAAAATAAGACCGTCATCATTAAGTCAGTATAACATGGAAGTTACATGTCAGTCAATTAGTGTTTAGGGGGCTGATAAGTGATCAGACTCGCAATCCTGCAATATTCAAAATAATAAAAATGAATGAAGGAAATGTTCTAGTCCATGTGGGTGGCCTGATATGTATTAACTTATTGATTCCCGAGATTGATATAACACCGAAAAGACACATACAAAATTATTTTTGATTGAAGATTTGCGAGCTTGAGACTGTTGTGCAATTAATTCGAATGTCTTTCATCGCTTTCCCTGTCTTTTAAAGTGCAGTATTGATTTTTTTTTAGCATTTACAGTGCTATGAACAGGGGTTAAACCCCTTGCTAGTCCTATCTGGTACTCGTAGAATATTCTTCTACATTTGAAATTTACGGGTGTGAAAATATTTGCGGGCTTGAGGAATTATAGCAATTGAATAGCGATTTGTGATCGTAACTCTTGCAGGCTTGAAAGATCAAAGGCTTAGATGGGTTGTAAGTTACAGTTGTAACAACCGCAGGGAATTTCAGCCTGTAACACGTAGATCGTTTGCGGCTCGCAAAAAGACGTCAATTGAATAGCAAATTCGTTTATGGGCTCCATTACTGGCTCCCGTAAACAACAATAGTACCAATTAAATCGAGGCCTAGGTATTTAACAAAAAACAAAACTGGAACCAATTTTACCAACAAATTTCAAATTGACTGATGGACCATAGTAAGATAGAGAAGAGATGAATAGCACTGGCGGTCAAACCTAAATCCTCTACAGCTGGCCAGTGGGAGCTGATAGCAGGTCTCTGCAGCTACATAACTTGTGATTTTACAGAGGTAACATCAGAGACTTGAATCAAGTAAGCCAGCCAGGCAATGGATTATTCATGACAGAGATAATATGGCACATTTTTACTTTCATGTAAATCATGTACTTAGGAAAACAATAAATGATGCCAATTGCCTTTCACCATTACGTCCCAGAACAGTCCCAACTGATGTTTGATTAATATGTGTGATAACTCTCCAATTAGACATTTCTGCTAGTCACATACAACTTCCCTTTGTTCCTCATTTTAAAAAATAAAAGTGAAATCTTAAAGTGCGTATTTGGAGAGGTAATAACATAAACCTCAACAGACTTTATTACTGAAGGACTTGATCTTTATGCAACTGTTGCAGCTCTTACCATTGAGTAAGATTAATATCATTTTGATAATACATTATTCACTTAATGCTGAAGCTGTTGCTTAAATGTAAATTCAAAGTTAATACATTACTTAAGGAATATGGTAGTTAAACTGTTTTTATTTTTTCTAATCTAACACATGCTGCTTATATCAGAAACACACATAACATTTAGTCATTCTATACACATACAAATTTATTTATTAAAAAAAGAAATGGTTACCACACCCCCAGAGCAGCCTACATGGGCAGCTGGCACTAAGAGACAGAAACACTGAATTCAGGTTAATTTTTTTAACCCTATACTAACCTCCAAGCCAACAGCAGCACAGTGTAGCAATGCCTGTGCTGCTCTTTCTTCCTTGTGATGGAAAAAAAGTCTACGCATCCCATGATGCATTGTTGCAGAGACAGACTCTCCAGATATTGCAACAATGTTATAGCTGCCGGTGATTGGCCAAAACAAATTATGAGTTTTATGCTAATATAGCTTTGATTTGAAGAAATTTGCTAATGTTGGGGTAAGTTTGTTAATGTTTATTTTGGGATTTTTTTTCATGCAATAAATGTTTGCATACACTACTGATTCTACTATATCAGATGCCACAATCCATGAAACTTCCATATATCGTTAACATCTTATTACTCTGTGTAACATGATACTCAGATATTTGAGGCTGAAAAAAGATTTTTAGTTTATATTTTATCTATATATATATATATATATACATATATATATATTTATATTTATTTTTATATATATATATATATATATATATATATATATATATATATATATATACAGTAAAACCCCCATTATCCGGTACCCTCAGGACTCCCTATTGCTGGATAAGTGTAGTTGCCGGGTAATCGGGAATCCCCAAATGTAAGGGTCTGAACAACCCTTAAACCCCCCCAAAACCCTCAAAATGCCTTTAAAAGGGCATTAGCACATACACTGGGCCATTTAGGCCCAGAAAAAAACTATTAGGAAAAAAGTTAGTATTTTTTTTTTGCAGTCTCAAACTTCCGAATAATGCCGGATAGTGCCAATTATGCTTGTTTAGCAGGAGTTTTTTGAAAATGGGGAGTTGATGCATGTGCCGGTTCCTTGAGAGTACCGGTTAGTTGGGTGCCGGATATTCTATTATTCTATTGTTTATATAATACTAACATGTACTGTAACATACTGAAGCAGAGCATGATCCCCTCCCTTCAGAGACTGGGCCGCAAGGCAGTATTCCAACATGATAACGACCTGAAACACACCTCAAAAACGACCACTGCCTTGCTAAACAAGCTGAAGGTAAAGGTGATGGACTGGCCAAGCATGTCACCAGACCTAAACCCTATTGAACATCTGTGGGGCATCCCCAAATGGAGGGTGGAGGCGTGCAAGGTTTCTAACATCTACCAGCTCCGTGATGTCATTATGGAGGAGTGGAAGAGGACTCCAGTGGCAACCTGTGAAGCTCTGGTGAACTCAGTGCCCATGAGGGTTAAGGCAGTGCTGAAAAATAATGGTGGCCACACAAAATATTGAAACTTTGGGTCCAATTTGGACATTTCCACTTAGGAGTGTACTCACTTTTGTTGCCAACAGTTTAGACATTAATGGCTGTGTGTTAAGTTATTTTGAGGGGACAGCAATTTTACACTGTTGTACACTTACTATGTTACATTGTAGCTGAGTGTCATTTCTTTAGTGTTGTCACATGAAAAGATATAATAAACTATTTACAAAAATTTGAGGGGTATACTCACTTTTGTATATATGTATGAGTCGGCACCAGAAGGGGGCCCACAATTTTTATTTGGTACGGGGCCCTCCATTAACCACTGCCTAAATGCAACGTTTTATTTAAAAATACATCTAGTCCCTTTTTAAAGTTATCTCTCAAATCTATTGTCACCACCTCCTTAGGTAGATAATTCCACAGATTAACCACCCTTACTGTGAAGAACCTTTTTTTCTATTTTTTTTATTCAGTTTTTTGGTTCAATACCGATATTTAAAACAATAGCATACATTACAAAACACAACACCAACATAAATTACATTACATAACTTCTCCCCGTTTTGCTAGATCTAAGTTGCCATACACATCCTAACTCAAGAATTAACAATTTAATAGTTCCTGGTTATTACATCTCTTTTTCATCAAGCATTATATTATAAATCGTATCACAGAGCCATTTTTTATAACATCAGTATAAATATCTCCTGAGTTACCATTCGTACATGGATTACAATATTTTAATTAATCTCTTAATTTAAACCTAGCCTAATTCTAGGCCAGGCATCGGCGAGGTGGAAGGCAGGACAAATCTCTTGGTTTTCATTATGGAGGAAACAGTTTTTCTAATACACAGTGTTTAATCTTTATACATTTTGGACCTATACTTTTCCCAAATTTTCCACCTTAATTTCTTGTTTATAATAATACCCAAGTCACTGATTTCTGTTTCCATTAATTATTTTTTTTCTAATCTATTAGTTATTTCCATCCAGGTTGGAACAATATTTTGTTTCCAATTACTTCCTATCAGTGCTTTGGCTATTATAAGTGTTTGAATCAAAAACATTCTAACATCACCATTTAATTTATTAGGAAACATATGTTTTAGGGAGATCTCAGGGATCAATGTTATTTTTTCTTTAGTGATCTCAGTTAACTTGGAAGAAAGTATCCTCCCAAAAATTTGGATTAAAGGGCATCCCCACCATATATGTAGGAAGGACCCTTCCTCCCCACAATTCCTCCAACAAAGATTGGTATTTTGTAATTTCGATTTGGTGTAGTCTTGAAGGGACAAAATGCCACCTATTAATACTTTTACAGTTTTGCTCTCTTTGAGATGCAGTTTTTATCACTCGGTGACCTTTAATGCTATGTACCAATCATGTATTGGGAGTTCCTTTCCCAGATCTTTTTCCCATTTGAGCAAATTATTAGGTTTTACTTCCTCAAAATTCCTTCTCATTATATTAAAATTGTTTGATGTTTAATGTTGATAGTCTCTCGTTCTTATCAATTTTTCACATGACATTTATTCCCTCTTTCTAAAAAAATGAACACCTAAGCTTTTCAAGTTTGAACATAATGCTCTATTATCGAACCAATTTGCCGGTATACTAGGGAATTACATTTTTACCTCTTCAAAGGTTCCAATTATATTGTTGACATATAGGTCTCCTATATTAAGTTTCTTGTATCTATTAGATTTTTTATGCGCATTTAATTTAAACTTAGATGACAGAATTTCTAATTGGAAAATTGGACTCAAAAAAGATATGAATCTATCATTTTTATTTAACTTTTTTCATAATTTTATATTTCTTTTTATCAGTGTACCTTCTGAAAAGATCGCTACAGTTGTAGGATTTTCTTGATAAAGAATTCTCCCAAGTTCTCCTAAACCTGCACAGTCATTTTCTATCTGAACCCATTCATTTTCAGCACTATCTTGACTCTATTATATATCGAAATTGCCCCTGGAAATTTTTCAGATTGACGGGTATGCCATCCCCCCTCTATTGAATCTCTGCCCTAAGAAAGATCTCCTTATTCTTAAGTTCTTCCCACTATGGACAAAACAGTCTATTTTTTTCTGAAGTTTATTTATTAAGTGATGCAGTAAAAGAAAAGGGATGGATCTCAAAAAGTAGCCAATTTTTGGTAGTAAAATCATCTTAGTTGATATTATCTTTCCTGCCCATGAGATATTTAATCCCTGCCAATTCTTAATTACCGTATTTTGCGCCGTATAAGACGCACTTTTTCTACCCCAAAACTGGGGGAGGAAAGTTGGTGCGTCTTATATGGCGAATATACCTTTTCAAACTGCCTCTGTCCTCTTGATCTCACCCCAGCGCTTCCAACCAGCATCGCGTCGGCCGGTGCGTCCTAGTGACGTCACACACGCAACGCTGCAGTACACGAGGAGTGCTGGTAGGAAGCGCTGGGGTGAGATCAAGATGGCAGAGATCAGAAGAAAGGTGAGGATCAGGAGGGTCAGGGAGGGTCAGGGAGGGTCAAGGGCTCCCAAATGCTCCCAAATGCTGCAGTATATGTATGTGTATGTGTGTATGTGTGCATGTATGTGCATGTATGTGTGTGTATGTATGTGTGTGTATGTGTATGTGTGTGTATGTGTGCATGTATGTGTGTGTATATATGTATGTATGTGTATGTATATTTATGTGTGTATGTATATGTATGTATGTGTATCTATATATATATATATATATATATATATATCACATATATAGTTGTGAGCGTACGAGTTGTTGCTAACGCTGCGGGCTCGCGTAGCGAGCCCGCGGCCCTCGCGTAGCGAGCTGCGGCCCTCGCGAAGCGAGGGCACTGCCCGAGGGTCTCAGTTGCTGGCATGGAGCGCCGTAGGCGCTCCATGCCAGCACCTGAGGACCTCGCAAAGCGAGGGCCGCAGTTGCTGGCATGGAGCGCCGAAGTCGCTCCTTGCCAGCAACTGCGACCCTCGCAAACTTCACGTCGCAACCCAAACAGTACGACACACACATTACGACACTCGCAAACAACATACGACACACGTTCACACACATTACGGACTCGCAACACTCGGACGCAACTCGCGAACATTACAAAATGTAAAACACAATACATACACACACCACATACATAAAAAACTTACCTACACCAAGAGGGAGCACCCAGCACCTCAAAAATACAACTTACACCTCGATTTTACTTCAAATAAAACAGTTTAGAGACTTAAAAAAAAACGAAGCGAGAGAAAAAATGGCCGCCGAACAAAACGAAAACGAGGCTACAGCACTCTAAACTCGCAAAACACCACAAGAAACTCGCAAAACACCACAAAACACCTACGGATATTCCGATACAAACGTATAACACACATTACTCGCCATTTGACGCCAATGCGGAAGTACACGACAACGGTTTGGGCTCGCGCACGCACAGTGTTACACTGCACACATTCAGCACGCTTACACAGCAGATCCACACCACTAATGCTGCAGCAACATCAAAACACATTCACAGCTCTTCCACACAATGCTTTAAAATAGGTAAAGTATATTCATTTATTAATGTATTATATATTTCATTATTACACACTAAACAGCATTAGCTACCTTACAATTTCATTGCCGTCATTTTTTGACGGGCAATTCGCTAGTATATATATATTTGTGTGTAATGTAGGTGTGTATCTGTGTGTAAAGTGTATTTGTGTTTGATTCAGATTTTTTTTTTCTTGTTTTCCTCCTCTAAAAACTAGGTGCGTCTTATCTGCCGGTGCGTCTTATAGGGCGAAAAATACGGTAATTGTTCCATTTCTCTGTTTATCTTGTTATAATTTATAGTGATTATCTTTTTTATATCCTTGTGTAATCTAATTCCAAGATGTTTAATTTCTTGTTGCCATTTTAGATTGTAGTTACTCTTTAATAAATCCAAGTCTTCCTCCCTTAGATTCAGCCATTAATCCTCATTTTTTTGTAGGTTAAATTTATAATTAGCTACTTGACTATGCTCCTTTACGCAAGAAAAAGAGCTTCCCTATGGACTCCAGAGGATTACAGATAGTAATCATGATGTTGTCAGCAAAGACCGTCAATTTATACTCTTTATTACCAATCTTAATTCTTCTCAATGTCATATCATTTTTTTGAGAACCAAAAGTGGCTCCAATGTTAATGCGAAAATCATGGGTGACAGGGGACACCCCTGTTTTGTCCCATTTGAAATCTGGAACTTCTCTAATGTAAAACCCATACCTTTGACAGAGGCGGCTGGAGATCCATAAAGAGCCCCTTTAGCACATGTTCCAAACCTTCCCAAGCCAAATTTGGTCAATACTTGGTGCATGAATCCCCTGTCAAAGGCTTTCTCTGAGTCCAATGAGAGGAAGACCACTGGTATCTGTTTCTCTCCAACATAAGATATAATATTTATCAATTTTTTTTTTACATTATTGCTTCCTTGTCTGTTTGGAACAAATCGATTTTGTTCTCTTGATACTAATCCCCCTAAAAGAGGTTTTAACCTATTAGCCAAAATGTTATATCGACATTGATCAGGCTAATAGGTCAAAAATGTTGACACTGGATATTTAAGTTTCTCCTTTGGAATTGGCACTGTATTAACCTCTACCATTTCTTTAGGTTCTGCACCTTCTGTTTTAATTTGATTAAATATTTATTTTAAAGGTACTATCAATTGTTTCATACATATTTTATAATATTGTGCTCTAAACCTATCTGGTGCTGGCGATGTATTTCATTTTAAATTAGAAATAACTTTCTTTTTCCCTAATTTCTCCATCCAAGAACTCTAGCTCCTCTTTGGTAATTTTTGGTAGTTTGATCTTATCCAAGAATTATTTTATTCCTTCTTGAGTAGGTCTTACAAAGCTTTCTGTGTCTTCCAAGTTATATAATTGTTTATAATATTCTGAAAAACGTTTTGCGATATCCTTCGGGTTAGTCATTAGTTGATTTTTAGATTTCAAATTATCAATCCTCTTATTTATCAATTTATGAGTTTTCATTTTATTTGCAAATAACTAACTTGCCTCATTTCCGAAATGATAGAGGTTTCTCTGTAATTTCCATACTGATCGATCTAAAATGTCTTTTTAATCTTTTTAATTTTTTGTTGGTAGAATCTATTTTGTTCCTGAGTTATTTTTACAAAATCCTTCTTTATTTGTCTACCTAATTTGGCTAATTCACAATATATTTTTTAATGGAAGACCTATTTGTTTTTTGTAATGGTGATACCAACTGATCAAAATGCCTTCAATTACAGCCTTGTGTGCCATCCATATCATTGTTTTAGATTGGATTGAAGGACCATTTTCATCATGCTTTTTTTTGTAAGTTGAATTTACTGCCTCCTTAAATCCTTTTATCTTAAAGTATGGAGTTTTATCGGTTTGGAAATGGGTTTCTTGAAGGCAAATTTTATCAAAACGGTCACTACCATAATTTCTATTTGGTATATGTCGTTTAAAAGGAACATTTAGTCTGTGCACATATTGAGTACAAATCCTTAATTTTCCCATATTTGATTATGTAAGTTCTCTAATAACTTTATAGATTCTGTTCCTAATAATCAACTCTTGTTTCCTCCTAAGATTCTGTCTTTTTTGCCCCCACCTCTCTAATCCATTTCCTAATTCCACTCACCTCATTCATACACCATAAAATGGATGATTCATCACCTCATCCTTCTTTGAAACTCCCACCCTAAGGGTTTCCTCTCTGGTTTTGGTTAAGTTGATCTTCATTAAGTTCAATATTTTAAGACCCAATAGACGGGTTCCCCTCAGCGGACAGCATTTAAGACTACTCCTTTCTGAATTAGCTATTTCTGTTTAAATGTAAATCTCTTCTACATTTATGTCTTCTATTATTACTTTCCTTTTATACATTATCATGCTTTTCAATATCCTCAACAAAGGCGACTCAATAGCAGACTCAACCTTATTTAAACTTATATTACTAATTATTTCACGTGTATCTGTGATTTCTTTTCCCTTTTTTTTTGCAATATTAATTTCTTAAACTATACAATTTTTAAACAAGTGACTATTCAGTGCTTTTATTTTTATAAACCCCTCTTACACTCTTTTATCTTACTCTCTTATTTTATAGTTTATTATATGTGAGTCTAATAAAATATCTATACAGAGCCCTATGAGCACTTAATTAACCCTATAACTCATGGGGTCAGTGCAGACCCCCATAAGCCCTTAATTAACTCTGTCACTCATAGGAGTCAATACAGATGCCTATACACCCTTAATTAACTCTGTCACACATGGGGGTCAATACAGACCCCCATAAGCCCTTGATTAACTCTGTCTAAAAAAAAATGTTTTTAAACTAAAGGAGCACCACACCCCCAATGGGTGGTTGGCTGAAGGCATCTGTGCATTCTGATTGGCTGCAGTCTGATTGACAATTACAACAGCCAATCAGAAGGTGCATATGCCTTCACCCTGTGGGGTTGTATGCCATTGTCATTAGCTGAAGGGAATTGTGCCTTCTGGTTGGTTTAAAAAAGATTGACAGGTCCTTTGGCTGAAATTTGATTGACAGCCTTATCAGCCAATCAGAAGGCGCCATTGCCAATTTCCTACCGGAAGAGGCTCTGGAGGCCTCATTAGTGTCTGAGAGCTCCGCAAGTGCGGAGCTCCGTTAGTTTAAAAAAAAAGTGGAAAAGTGAGTTCAATACTGTATTTGTAATGTTTATTTATTATATGTAATGTTTAATTCTGTACTAATCTGATGTTTCTTTTTTTCCTAGTGGGAGGGAAGGGACATTTGCAAAGGTAAGCGGTTTTATTTATTCTAATTTAGCTTAGATTTAGGGGGTAATGTATAGATGGGGGTTAATGTCTAGATAGCGGGTAATGTATAGATAGGGGGTAATGTCTAGATAGGGGTGATGTCTAGATAGGGGGAAATGTATTGGAGTTAGGGGTATATTTATAATGTCTTTATTACTGTAATGTTATGTATATTTGTGTATTATTATTTTGTGCAATTAGTGGGGTGGGGGTTAAATAAGGGGTTAGGTAGGTAGTATTAGGTAGGTAGGGGTTAATAGGTTAGGGTTGAGGGGGGTAGTTTAGATTTAGTGGTTTACTGGGGGGGAATAGTGTAGTGTAGTGTTTGTACTTAGTGTCATGAGGGTCCTGGAGGACCCTCATGGCTCTTATGAGGGTAATAATAGGGTTCTCATTGTCCTATGAAGGTCTTCATAGACCCTTATGGGACTGATTGGGATGGATAGAGGCTTACAGTGTTTAAATAGGCCCAATTAGTGTTAGATAGGCCCAGTAAGGGTTATTAGGTCCATATAGGGTTGGGTAGGCCCAGTTAGCGATAGATAGGGTTTAGTATAGGTTAATGGGGTATAGTTAGGGTTAATAGTGTAGTGTAGTGCTTAGACTTTTTCATGAGGGTCCTGGAGGACCCTCATGGCACTTGTAGGGTTAACCTAGGCGGTATCAGGCTGCACCGATGCAGCACGTATAGGCTGTAGGATCCCATGCGAGCACTTTTTTGTGCCCGTAGGGATTCTTCCGAGGTGCAAGGTTCCCCCGATAGATTTATGGCTGCGTGTTACTACGTAGCTCTCCCGGAGCCTATTCTCGGACGTTTTTGGGTGTCATCTCGCAAAGGAGGATGCAAGGGACATATTGAGGAATCGGTGCTCACAAACAGCAAAAAAATGTCTTTTGCGAGGACCGAGGGAGATATGAGGGCAAATTTAAGGAGGCTGCATATCTGCTCTTCCCCAGTGATCTGGTAGATACCTTGTGTTGAGTGAGTCCTGAAAAAGTAGATCTAATGGTTAGGCTATTACAGAACTCAGTTCCCTCAGTAATCTTGGATGTATTCCATCAGGACCTGGGGCTTTATTACTATTTATTGTTTCCAACCGCTTTTGGATTTCTTCCTCCATTAACCTCCTTTTTTAGTGAAGGTAGTATAGCCCCATTATGTTGCAGTGTCCTAACCACTGATACCTCCCTTATACAGGAGAAAATAACCTCATCTGTCTTTTCCTGGTCATTAATTATTAGACGGCCTGTCATTGTAATGTTCCTATAACTTCCTTCCTGGCCTTCTTCCCATTAATATATTTACAAATATTTTAGGGTTGTTCTTACTCTCTTTTGCAACTAACTTTTCATTTTGTATCTTAGCCAGTCAAATAGCACTTTTGCGGCCTTGTTGATTTCCTTGTACTTATGTAAAGCAGTCTCTGTCCCCTCTTGTTTGTGTGTTTGTTTGTATACTTTAAATGCCTGTTTTTTACTCCGTATCTTGATCTTTAAATCATTGTTAAGCCACATTGGATGTGATTTACTCCTTTTACTTTTATTCACACATGGTATATGGTGATAAGTATGTATATTTAGTAAGGATTTAAATGTTGACCATTTATGGTCAGTATTTTTACCTATCAGTTCTTTGTCCCAGTCTATACTTTCTATTGCTGCCCTTAGACTGTTAAAATCTGCCCTTTTAAAATAAAGTATTGTTAAAATAAATTTGTTGGCCGCTTAGTTTTGTTTTTTAATTCAATCTTAAATGAGACTGTGTTGTGATCACTGTTTCCCAAAGGTTGCCTTATTTCAATATTTTATACTATATCAATATTATTTGTGACAACTAAATCCAAACTTAAACAGTAAAAACGTCTCATCAATGTTAAAATATGGAATTTTACTCTGAGAATATTTTTTTAATAAAATATATTGGAATGGTTTTGTTGCTATAGCACATTCTACAGAATTAATTAATTACCATAAAGTTTCAACTTCTAAAAAATCCCTTAACAGAAAAATATACTTTTGAATCACATAAATGCAAGCATCACATCATACCTAACTGCAGTATTCTCAGAAATATAATTTGCTTATTTAAAGTTAACATTTTTAAGGTTTTAGTGTACCCTGTTTACACAAATTTTCTGGCAAACGTTGAACAACACAATCTAAAAAATAGTGCTGTGATAAAATAAACTATTCGCAATGTGAATCTCTTATTGTTTTCTGTGATTAGAGACAGATTTATTTTTATTTATTGTAAAGCTCCAGTTGAAAGAAAAATAAGTCATTTAGGAAATGTGGAGATGTTGGAAAGGGGAATAATAAAAAAAATTGGCCATTTTTCATAATTCAAAGGTTTTGATTTTCAAATGTAATAGAAATTAGAACAAGAACTGCATCGATTTGTGAAAAGCCTTATTTTACATATTCCATGAAGAAATTGTAGATTGATATCACATATTTACAGCCTTATTAAATAGCGATTTGGTAAATTTAAAAGGGCTCTAATTAAGCACACAGCATATTTTTTTTACAGAAGTTTTTAGTTAGTGAACTTCTATCCAAAAGCAAGGTCTTCACTAACTAAAAACTTCTGTAAATAAAATATGCTGTGTGCTTAATTAGAGCCCTTTTAAATTTACTCAATTGCAGTTTTATTAAAGCTGTTAGTTAGTGGAAATGGCCTATAGTAACAATATGGTTGAAAAATGCACTATTTTCTTGAGGAGGTAGGCCACCATATAATATTTAAAAAAAAATCATACATATATATAAGTATTCTAACTTAGGTATGAAACAATGACAATATCAATGGAGTATGACATTTTTTGTTTGCCTAAATTACATTTTGCCTTTACTAACACAAAAGACAAACATATTAGTATGCTAATATACTGTAAAGAGCTCAAATTACCAATGAAAATGTTTTTTAGAAGATTAAAAAACTATAACAATATTATTATTTTTATTATATGCAGTGCCGATATTTCCATTGATATCTTACAAAAATTCTAAATACCTGTGAGTTTATCTTTTATGTCACACAGTTTGAGACTAATTATTAATGAATTATTTACTTAATAAATTAATATACTTTACCTATTTATATGTGATTGCATATTCATGATTCGCAAATATATTCATAACCATTCATAATTACAAAAATCACTGCACTTTAAATAACAAATTATTGTATTTATCTGGAAACAAAAAAGTTGTATCTATCAAAAGCAGTAAAATCACTGAACACTGCAGAATTTTCGCCTTTATAATAGAGGCAATGGATTTCTTCTTTTCCTTGCCTTCAAGTATGGTAGAATCTTAGAAGCTGAGACTTAATAGATAAAGGTGGTCTTAGTGGCACAACCTTTCTTAGCTGATGTAAGGCTAAATTACATGGCTCTCATAAGAACTCCTGTAAGACCCACTTGGCCCTACAGGAGTTTTTAGGAGAGAATTTACTGAGAGAACTTACTGAGCTATTACATTGGTCCCGCAGGATAACTCATGTAGGTATTTACATTTATGTAGCCAGATTAGTATAAGAGCACTCAAAATGTTTTTTTCTGTATTATGTAAGCAGTTAAAAGATTGATCTATGGAGTAAGGGTCAATAAACATGGTAGTTCCCGCAGCAACCCCACCCAAGGTAAAGATTATTAGTAAATACTGCAACATGGAGTCTATAAAGCAACATGTTTCCCACTCGGACATTGACTGTTCATGCTGCATAAGCTTATCTACAGGGCACAGGTAATTACTCCAGGAGGAATTAATTGTCCCCCTAAATGCTATTCACGAATGGTCGCATATCATCCATGGAGGTAGAGAGGTCAGTGTTGATTAGAGGGCACGGATATGGAGAAAGGAGGCAGCAGAGGTCAACGCTATGGGAGTTCATGTCAGGAATGTGAAGAGTGTGACAAACCCCTATGGTGACTACTGGGCGGAAGAAGGCTGAGGAAGCTGCCAGAGCAAGAGCCACTGGTAGTGGTCCCCCAGGTGGAATATAAATGGCGGAGGTGCTTCTGAGGGGCAAAATATCCACAACCACCATTGTGGGAATATCTGGATTACTTAACATGGACCGACCCTGAAAGGTGAGTACATGAACCACAAATTGTGCTCATGAAATATACACTCCTACTCATTGATATGGCTTACATCACACAGCAATTGATCTGTAACTCAGCTGCAATATAAATAACAGATATACAATGTCGCATGAATGACTATTCATTTTGTAATGAATCACAAACAAAAATATGTAATATAATAGGAATACTAATAACATACAAAAAAGGCCATATCTGTATAATGAGACAAGTTCATGCTTTTGCATGTCTCTAAGACAAAATACCACTTCAGGATCGCTACCTTGTTGTAAGCTATACCATGTAGGGTAACCTAAGATGGTAGGTCAGACAAATAGCGGACCACTGGCGTAGCTGGCAACTCATTCCAGTATCTTTGCCAAGAAAACATTAAAGGTCACAGAGTGTTGGACATGAAAGATAAAACAGCCAAACATTCTTACAAGTCTTCCAAGTCTATGCAAACCACAATTGAAAACGGTACGGACAAACACTGGCTGAAATTATGTTTTTAAAAATTAGCAAATAAATATATGTTATTCTTCTTCTGCAGAACCACCAGTGATGCAGTAACAGTAGGAGGGGGTATCAATTCCTGTTGGATATGGAGGAGCTAGCAGACACCCCCAACACCATTGCCCAATTTGACCTAGCAGCATCTCACACTCCTCCACAGCCACCCTATCCCATATAAGAGATGTAGGAGGAACATGAGAACCAAAATCAGCTTCAGCAATGTAAGATGGGCAGGTATTTTGTGAAGGGGGAGCGCATTCAGATGGCTGATACAGGAGCTTGATTGGGAATAAAAACCAGAGGCACCAGAGACATATGTGGATGGAACCGGAACAACAATGCCTACAGCAGGTAGTGCCTCTGTCCAAAAAAATTTGGGCCCCCAGGAGTGGGCATTTTTTTTTCCTTTTCCCAGCCCTCCTTCAGCATCAACGCACAATATATATATATATATATATATCAACAAACAATATATATATACTAGCTACTTGCCCGTCAAAAATGACAGGAATAACACTTTAAGCCTGGCAATGCTGTTTGCCACCCAATGTGAGCACCTTCGGCGCTCATTGCGAGCCCCGCGATGAGTGCCTTCTCCCCCCTCCCTCACTTGTGTCTCATTTCCCCCTCCCTCCCTTGAGTCTCCTTTCTTCCTCCCTCCCTTGTGTCTCCTTCCCCCCTTGTGAATCCTTGCCCCCCTCCTCTCCCTCCCTTGTGTCTCCTTACCCCCACCTTTTTCTCCATGGTGTCTCCTTCCCCCCTCCTCTCCCTCCCTTGTGTCCCCTCCCCCCTGCTCTCTCTCTCCATTCTTTCTCTCCCCCCTTCTCTCCCTCCTTCGTGTCTCCTTTTTCCTCCCTCCCTTCTGTACCTATTGACATTGGTGGTTCAGCGGAGCAATGGTGACCCAACCCCTGCCAGCGCGTCCTCTCTTCTGCGTTGGGACTCAATGACGTAAATCGGGAGTCCCTACGCTGCAGAGAGTACGTGCCGGCAGGGGTGGGATGCCAAGTACGGGGTCCGTAAGTTCTGGGCTCTGGGGGTGGCAGAGGGGTAGATGAGAGAGACGCAGAGGAGGAAATGAGAGAGAGAGAGAAGCAGAGGGGAGACGAGAAAGAGGCAGAGGGGAGACGAGAAAGAGGCAGAGGGGAGATGAGAGAGGCAGAGGGGAGATGAGAGATGCAGACGGGAGATGAGAAAGATGCAGAGGGGAGATGAGAGACAGGCATAGGATTGCACACATCGCAAGCCCTGTGCAGCCGGGGATGATGCGAGCCTAAGTCCCACAGTCCTATTCCTCTCCCTCTATCCCTCCCCTGTGTCTCTTCCCCCCCTATGACTAGGGGCCCTATATTATTAGAAGATGCAAATGCATCTAACACGTAATTTTGGCTGTGGGTGTTTTATTCTCTAAATGTTTAGATGTATTCTATAGCCGTAAGCCAGCAATTTACCTCCTTAAGCCTAAACACGTAAAACTGCCTTTTTAAGCAGGATTTTAGGGAGCATGATCATATGATCTGACAAAATTAAAGCAACCCTGTAATGTACTTCTTAGAAAGAGCCAATAGTAAGTGCAATCATCATCATGACGTCAGAAAACATGGAATTTACACGTAATCTGCAATGGGAGGCTATAAATTAATTAGTGCCAATAAGTAGTATTTGCTGGCTCTCAATCATATGTTTTAGTCCATATGGGTTTTATGATATGTATTTACTACTTGAGTCATTAATCAGAAATAATAATTAAAAGTAGTATTTTTCAATTGCATATTTGTGGGTTTTAGACTGCTGTGAAATTATTATGTCTTTCCATACCTTACAATGCTTTTATAGTACAGTAGTGTGTGTTTCATTGCTGTTACAGCTCTAATAAGTGTTTAAAAAAGCCATGGCGAGTCCTATTTAGTACTTCTAATATTTTTGATGGAAACTTGATACCTTATTTTCAGTTGTGGGTCAGACTTTATTTGTGAGCTAGAGCTACAGTTCTAATAGAATATCGATTTAGTTGATTTAGAGCTCGTAGTATTCGATTAGTGCTCAAACCAATAGAGTTCTAAGGCCACATTTGGATCTTTGGCTGGTCTGTAGTGATTGTGGGTGTGAAACTTGTTATCAGATTGCGAGTAGCTAATAATATTATGTTAATATTAAGAGCTAATTTAGGTGTGTATCAATTTATGAATTGGGCAATAGAATAGGGCACTAAGGACGCAAGTCTCTCAACAAGATATCACAGAGCTAAGCAATACTCCACTGTTTAGAGTATCTAAGCAAATATTATCACACTTTAGCATGTCACCCAAGATGAAAGGATGTACATTAAAACTAAGTAATTAATTAACATTCATATACTGAAATTGGTATGTATAATAAATCAACTTGTGTATTTGTCTGTTTAAATGTTAAATCTGTATTGTCAATAAATCTAAATAGCTCTGCAGAAAATGTTGGCCTTTTTTTTAGAAATTAGCATAATAAAAGGTAAGTTGAATTTTCTTTTTTTGCTTAAAAATAGCAATTTTGTAGTGAAATCTTACTTCAAAATTCCTTTTTTTTACTTTTTTACTCATTATTATTACTTATTAGTTTCCATCAGTGTATCATCTTGTGTTATTATTATTATTGGCAAAGAGGTATTAAATAAATTGGGGAGTTACTAGCTAATGGAAATTTCATTAGCAACTTTATACAGTCCTTGTCTTAAAAATCCATATCCAAATAATAAAAGGTTAATACCACATTGGGTTAATCTTAATAATCTAAGTAATTTTATCACACTCTCCTACCTGCAATTAAGACCTTGAAAAAGAGGGGAGCAATTAAGTATAATTTCTCATTAAAAATATGAAACATATAGTGAATTTCAAAGTTGTTATAATGATATTCATTACTGAGATGTTCTCATTGCTGGAGAGTTAAAATGGCCCTTTCATCTCCGACAAAGGTCCACCAACAAATCTACAAGAAAATGAGAGCCATCTCGTAATGATATTTTTGATCTCCATAGTGGTGTATTTATGCAAACATGTAATAGATTATGACATTTTAGAATGTACAATTTCTCATCACGCCATCCATTACATTGTCACTAGCTAATAATGTTCTCTGCTTGACATTTTCAAGAATAATGAAGCGTTCCTTCCTGTTCAAGTGACTAATTATGAAGGCCCATTTTTCATGTGCAGAAACGTGAAGAGAAGACGTGTTAATTCTTGTATATTAATATATCTAGATAAACTTTTGCTTTTTTATGACAACTTTTCTCTTCTTTAAGTATGAACAAGTTCTAAATGATAATACATACGGTGCCATGCAAAAGTATTCACCACCCTTGGCATTTTTCGTGTTTTGTTGCCTCACAACCTAGAATTAACATGGATTGGTGGAGGATTTGCATCACATGACTTTGAAGATATAGTTACATAGTTACATAGTAATTAAGGTTGAAAAAAGACTTTCAGTCCATCAAGTTCAACCTGTTTTTTTAGTTTTTTTATTGTGAAGCAAATAACAAATAAGACAAAATAACACAAAAAGTAAATGTGCATAAATGTTCACCCCCCTAAAGTCAATACTTTGTAGAGCCACCTTTTGCGGCAATCACAGATCCAAGTCGCTTTGGATAAGTCTCTATGAGCTACATCTTACCACATCTTACCACTGGGATTTTTGCCCATTCCTCCTTGCAAAACTCCTCCAGCTCCTTCAAGTTGGATGGTTTGTGCTTGTGAATAGCAATCTTTAAGTCTGACCACAGATTTTCGATTGGATTGAGGTCTGGGCTTTGACTAGGTTATTCCAACACATTTACAAGTTTGCCTTAAACCACTCAAGTGTTGCTTTAGCAGTGTGTTTTGGGTAATTGTCCTGCAGGAAGGTGAACCTCCATCTTAGCCTCAAATCATGCACAGATTTGTACAGGTTTTGCTCAAGAATATCCCTGTATTTAGTACCATCCATCTTTCCCTCAACTCTGACCAGTTTCCCAGTCCCGGCTGCTGAAAAACATCCCCACAGCATGATGCTGCCACCACCATGTTTCACTGTGGGGATGGTGTTCTTTTGGTTCTTTAATGGGTTGGGTTTGCACCAGACATAGCCTTTTCTATGATGGCTGAAAAGTTCAACTTTAGTCTCATCAGACCAGAGCACCCCCACATGCGCTTTTTGCAAACTCAAAACCAGCCAATTTCATTTTTACTGACAGTAATGGCTTTCTTCTGGCCACTCTGCCATAAAGCCCAACTCTATGGAGTGTACGGCTTATTGTCGTCCTATGTACAGATACTCCAGTCTCTGCTGTGGAACTCTGCAGCTTCTCTAGGGTTACCTTAGGCCTATGTGTGGCCCCTTTGATTAATGCCCTCCTTGCCCAGTCCGTGAGTTTTGGTGGGCGGTCGTCTCTTGGCAGGGTTGCTGTTGTTCCAAGTTCTTTCCATTTGGTTATGATAGATTTGATCGTGCTCCTGGGGATCATCAAAGATTTGGATATTTTTTTATAACATAACTCTGACTTTTACTTCTCAACAACATTGTCCCTTACTTGTTTGGAGAGTTCCTTGGTCTTCATGGCAGGTCTCTGTGCTGCCTCTCTGATTAATGCCCTCCTTTAGTTTTGGAGGGCGGCCATTGCTGCTGTGCCATGTTCTTTCCATTTGGTAATGATAGACTTTTTTTGAATCAGTTCTGTAAATCAGTGCAGTGTTTTCTGTCCTGTTGCTGTAATCAGAGTCCGGGTGAGAGTGGGTGTGGCTTGGCCTGCGTAAAGGTATAACTGTGTGCATTTGTGTGGTGTTCTGTTTGAATCATCTCTGTTCATCAGTGCAGGGTTTTCTGTCCTGTTGCTGTAATCAGGTTCCAGGTGAGAGTGTGTGTGGCTTGGTCTGTGTAAAGGTATATTTGTGTGCATTTGTGTGAGGTTCTGTTTGAACCAGCTCTGTAAATCAGTGCAGTGTTTTCTGTCCTATTGCTGTAATCAGGTTCCAGGTGAGAGTGGGTGTGGCTTGGCCTGTGTATAGGTATATCTGTGTGCATTTGTGTGAGGTTCTGTTTGAATCAGCTCTGTAAATCAGTGCAGTGTTTTCTGTCCTGTTGCTGTAATCCGGGTCCAGGTGACAGTGGGTGTGTCTTGGCCTGTGTAAAGGTATATCTGTGTGCATTATGTCATGTTCTGTTGAATCAGTTCTGTGGGACAGGGCAGTGTTTTCTGTCCTGTGCTCATTTATCATTGTACAGGTGAGTGGGCAGGGTCTATTTTTAAAAGGGAGAAGTGAGCTTGGCTGTTTGCAATCATTCCTAGTGTAACTGTAGTTAGTGTGTAGGAGATTGAATAAAAGGAGGGAATTCAAAGGAAAGGGGTATTATAAGAAAAAACAGAAAACAAACATATATATTTTTTTCTGTTTTGTTTGGGTTAAGGTGTAGAAAAGCAATCGTTATACAAATACATTGATTTGTTTTCTCACTGTATTTTTGTAACTGGTAATCATGAGTCAGTCCAGTGGCAACCTCACTCAGTGTACATCCTGCCACATGTATGCACTGCTGGAACAGGTGATCCAGGGTCCATACCGCTGTGAGAGGTGTGAGCATGTTGCCTCTCTGGAAGCTCAAATTGGAGATCTGGAGAGGAGAATTGCAGAACTTAGTGATATTGCTCCACTGGAAAGGGTGTTGGTGCTAATGGAGCACAGTTTAGCTGGGCCTAGCATGGGGGATGGAGCTGGGGCTAGTCAGGATGTCCAGGGAGGTAGCTGGGTTACAGTTAGAAGGGGAATCAGGGGGAACCAGAGGAGGCAGGACAGTTCTGAGTTGGCAAACACAGACAGATTTCCCAGATTGAGTGAAACTGTTGGGGATGTCCATTCAGGAATGGCAATGCCAGATAGAGCTGTTCCCTCTAAACGCCGGGAGAACAGTTCTACTGGAGGAGGGGGAGGGCAGCATAGGCAGAGCAACAGACATGTTTTGGTGGCAGGGGGCTCTATTATTAGGAAGGTAGACAGGGTGATTTGGCACCCAGATCCTAGCAATCGAACAGTTTGCTGTCTCCCGGGTGCTCGGGTTCGGCATGTTGTGGATTGGGTGGATAAATTATTGGGAGGGGCTGGTAATGAACCGGCGGTCTTGGTACACATTGGTACCAATGACAAAGTTAGTGGAAGATCGAGTGTCCTAAAGAATGATTTTAGAGAACTAGGGAATAAGCTTAAAGCAATGACCTCCAAGGTAGTATTTTCTGAGAAACTACCAGTGCCACAAGCTAGCCCAGGGAGACAGAAGGAGCTTAGGGAGGTTAATGCGTGGCTAAAAAAGTGGTGCAGGGCAGAGGGTTTTGGGTTTTTAGAGCACTGGGCTGACTTCTCACTTGGGTACAATCTCTATTGCAGGGATGGATTGCACCTTAATGATGAGGGAGCTTTTGTGCTAGGGGATAGGATGGTAGAACAGCTGGGGGAGTTTTTACACTTGTAGGTGGGAGGGGAGGGACTATATAGACGTATTCGGGAAAACGGGTAGAGAGGGAAAGGGATGAATTAGTTACCCATGGGGGAGGAGAAGGGGGGAGGGTTACAATAGACAGTAGGGAGGTATTAAAAGGGGCCTCAAATACAGTGGCAAGCACTTCACAGTGGCAGAGCCATAGCAACATAAAGTGAATGCTTGCTAATGTAAGAAGTTTGCCTGGGAAAATGGGTGAGCTAGAATTATTAGCAGTACAAGAAAAATGGGGCTTAATAGGCATTACTGAAACATGGTGGGATGAATCTTATGACTGGACTGTTAATCTGTATGGTTATAACCTATCTCTCTACTTCCCCTGGCTTCCAAACTGCTGGAGCGGCTCGTCTATAACCGCCTTACCAGTTTCATCTACTCTAACTCTCTTCTGGACACTTTCCAATCCGGCTTTTGGTCCCAACACTCCACTGAGACAGCCCTCATAAAAGTCACCAATGACCTGCTCACGGACAAATCTAAAGGCCACTTTTCTATTTTGCTTCTTTTGGATCTCTCTGCCGCCTTTGACACAGTTGACCATTCACTTCTACTCCACATTCTCTCCTCCCTCGGCATTCGAGACACTGCTCTCTTGTGGTTCTCATCATACCTCCAAGAACGATCATTTAGCGTCTCCTTCTCTGGCCTATCTTCTTCTCCTCACCCCCTGTCTATTGGCGTACCGCAAGGATCAGTCCTAGGCCCCCTCCTCTTCTCCATCTATACATCCTCACTCGGCACCCTAATAAACTCTTTTGGGTTCCAGTACCATCTCTTTGCAGATGACACCCAAATCTACCTCTCAGCACCAGATCTATCCCCCTCTCTTCTAGCACACGTCTCCGACTGCCTCTCTAGTATATCCTCTTGGATGTCCGCCCACCATCTGAAACTCAACATGTCTAAGACTGAACTCTTAATCTTGCCAACCTCTACTACAGCTTCAATTCCTCACATCTCTCTCTCTGTCAACAATGCCATCATGACTCCCACCTCCCAAGCCCATTGTCTCTGGGTTCTACTGGACCCTGCCCTCTCTTTCATCCCACGCATACAGTCTCTAACCAAATCCTGTCTTTTCCATCTAAAAAACATATCCAAAATACGCCATTACCTTACACAAGACACTACTAAGATTCTAATACACTCTCTCATCATTTCTCGTCTTGACTATTGCAACTCGCTCCTGGTTGGCCTGCCCATCACTCGCCTCTCCCCACTTCAATCCATAATGAATGCCTCTGCCAGACTCATCTTCAGTACACATTGTTCAGTGTCGGCAGCTCCTCTTTGTCAATCACTTCACTGGCTTCCCTTAGCCTCCAGAATAAAGTTTAAAATCTTGACCCTAACTAAAAAGCCCTCAACAACAGCGCATCCCCATACATCTCTGCTCTCATCTCCAAATACTCCCCCACACGCCCTCTTCGTTCTGCTAACGACCTTCTTCTTTCTACAACTATTGTCACCTCCTCTCACTCCCGCCTCCAGGGCTTTTCTCGCGCTGCCCCTATTCTCTGGAACACCTTGCCTCGCTTCACCAGACTATCCTTCTGCCTTAAATCCTTCAAAACATCAATAAAAACGCACCTCTTTAAAGAAGCCTATAACCTTCCTCCCTAACATGCTCAGCACTACTCTCTCCCTACTGTACCACATACACACTTCAACCTTTCAGATTGTAAGTCTGCGAGTTTCAATCCTGCAAGGTGCTTTAGGGAAAGTGCTATGGACACCAGATTCCAAGCTCAAAGACAGGGCCATTCACTCTTTGCAATGTGTGAATCTTTAACTTGTCATTGCCTGTAACTTAACTTATGTATAGCGCTTACGGAATATCTTGGCGCGTTACAAATAAACGATAATAATAAAATAATAATTTAGGAAAGATAGGTGAAATGGTAAAAGAGGAGGTGGGATCTGTCTGTATCTTAAGCCTGAATTTAAGCCTATAGTCAGGGAAGATATTTATGCTGGAACTAACGGCATCATTGAATTTTTGTGGCTTGAGCTAAATAGTGGAGGAGCCAATTCTAAAGGCATATTGGTGGGAGTATGCTATAAACCCCCAAATATAATTGAAAGTGAGGAAATACAATTATTGTTACAGATTGGAAATGCAGCTAAGCCACGGGCAAGTTATAATAATAGGAGACTTTAATTACCCTGAAATATAATGGATAATTGAGAACAGCAGCTCAGCTAAAGGGAGCAGGTTCTTGAGTACACTCAGGGATCTTTATCTGGCCCAGATAATACAAGAACCTACTAGAAATGGGGCCATCTTGGATTTAGTTATCACAAGTAATATTGATATAATATCAAATGTTAAAATAGTGGATCCTTGGGGAACAGTGATCACAAGACAGTCTCATTTGAGATTGAATACAAAAAACAGAGTTGTAAGCAGCCAACAAAAACTCTACATTTTAAATGATTACGTTATTTAAATACATCCAGGGTCAATATAAGGCTTTGTCAAGTGAACTTTTTGTAGCAAGAGATTTTCAACTGACAAGAGGACATCCTTTGAGGTTAGAGGAAAAAAGATTTCACCTTAAACAAAGAAAAGGGTTCTTCACAGTTAGGGTGGTTAAACTGTGGAATTCTCTACCAAAAGAGGTGGTGACAGCGAATTCGATAGATAACTTCAAAAAGGGGTTAGATATATTTTTGAATAAAGAGGCCATTCAAGGTTATCCTAGATAACTAGCAAAGGAATATTGATCCAGGGAGAAATTTTATTGCCAGTTTCTGGGGTCAGGAAGGAATTTTGCTTTTCTTCCCCTTATGAGACAATTGGCAAAGTTTCAATGTTTTTTTTTTTTTTCTGTTTGCCTTCCTCTGGATCAATTAACAATTATTAACTAATAGTCCACATATTAAAAAGATCAATAGAGATCTAAAAATGTTGAACTTGATGGACTAACTCTTTATTCATCCTCAAATACTATACTATTAATAATTAATTAACAACTAATTAATTAATAACTAATCTGCATATTGCAGATCAGAGGAGATCTTAAAAGGTTTAACTTGATGGACTGAAAGTCTTTTTTCAACCTCAATTACTATGTACTGTAACTATGTAACTATTTGATGGTGCTCCTGGGGATCATCAAAGACTTGGATATTTTTTATAACTTAACCCTGACTTGTACTTCTCAACAATATTGTCCCTTACTTGTTTGGAGAGTTCCTTGGTCTTCATGGCAGTGCTTGGTTAGTGGTGCCTCTTGTTTAGGTGTTGCAGCCTCTGGGGCCTTTCAAAAAAGGTGTGTATATGTAATGACAGATTATGTGACAGTTAGATTGCACACAGGTGGACATCCTTTCACTAATTATGTCACTTCTAAAGGTAACTGGTTGCACCAGAGCTTTTTATGGGCTTCATAACAAAGGAGTTGACTACTTATGCACATGCCAATTTTCTGTTTTATATTTCTAAAAAATAGTTTTATGTATATATTTTTCTCATTTCACGTCACCAACTTAGACTTATGTGTTTTGATCCATCAGATAAAATTTAGATGAACAAAACATTGAACTTAAGGCTGTAATGCAAAAAAATAGGTAAAAAGTCAAGGGGGTAAATACTTTTGTAAGGCACTGTATTTCATCTAAGTAAATAAAGTTTCATATAAAGTTGAGGGAGGGGGATTTGTTGGTTCAAAAATACACTCAGCTAAGATTTCAGCACAGGGCCCCTCTACCCTCTTGTTTACTTAACCAACACCCATCAAATACAATACTTGCTTCTCTGCATCTTTAACGTAGATTGTGGTAGCCGGTTGGCAGGTTTGGATGGACTTTAGATCTTTAATAGTTTACTTAACCAACAGCCATCAAATACAATAATTGCTTCTCTGCCACTTTAACTTAGATTGTGGTAGCCAGCTGGCAGGTTTGGATGGACTTTAGATTTTTAATAGTTTACTTAACCAACACCCATCAAATACAATAATTGCTTCTCTGCATCTTTAACATAGATTGTGGTAGCCGGTTGGCAAGTTCAGACCAGATTCTGGGGACAGTGTCCGTTAGGTCTGGTTATTATTGGCCTAGACCTAAAAACGTCACAGAATGTCACTAAAAGCTATATATTTCTTCTTAAGATATTCCATACTCCATCCATCTTGCTTTTCTACAAAACAGCACCACAGTTCATACTTATATACTCAATCCTAACATCTGCAATATTTAAACTACACTAGGCAATGCTAGATTCCATATGTATAACAGTTACTTTCAATTCATTCATCAAACAACTTAACAAACACTTGATTTATCAAAGTTAATGTTCTACAAAACACTAATGACAAAAGTAACTTAAATCAATCTTGTCACAAATGATAAGTTACAATACGCAAACTGTTGAAAGTTGAATTAAATCCGTCATTCCAAAAACTAATTGATGAGAACAAAGTATGGAAAAAGCAAACAAAAGCTTTTGACATATGAAATTATAATACATTGATACTATGATTAATTAATCTCACATTAAGAAACATTTGTATAGAATCTGGTAGAAAGTGCACTGACGGCCTATATAATTGTACTCTCAGTAATGTACATATAAGAATATTACATTGTCAGTAAATGTTATCTAAAAAATAAATTGTATTCAATTACTCATTAGTGTTCAGGAAATCTTTTCAAACTGGGATAACTCAAAATATTCATAGCAAAATAAATTATTATATCTAGTATCATTAGTAAAATATGACAATAATAAATACATAATAAATAAAAAATGAAAATAGAGCAATGTCTTAGTAGAGGGAAGAAGGGAATGAAAGGGGTCAAATCTGTATACTCAGCTAGTTTAATTAAGGCCCTGATGCATTTCATCTAAAGGTTTTCCTCAGAGGGTCAATATGGTATGTTTCTTTTACTATTTTTTTTTCTTTTGCTCTCTCCACCACATTTTCCTTTACAGTATGTTTATATGCATAGATAATTGCTTGTAGAGACTCTACTTTATAAACCAATTACTATAATTGAAGTCCTCTGGTTGAATATCTTCATATTTTGATTTTACTAGATCTAATCATCCTATTTACATAGTTACATAATAATTGAGGTTGAAAAAATATTTTTAGTCCATCAAGTTCAACATTTTAAGATTTCCTTTAATCTAATCTGTAGTATTCAGAATAATTGATTAATTAATTAATGTTTAATTGATCCAGAGGAAGGCAAACAGGAAAAAAAAAAATGAAACTTTGCCAATTGTCTCAAAAAGAAGAAAACATTAATTTCTTCCTGACCCCAGATACTGGCGATCGGACTCCTCCCTGGATCAATTCTCTCTAATTAACCAGGATTACTCTGAATTCCCTTTTTATTTAGAAATATATCCAATCCCTTTTTAAAGTTATCTATCAAATCCGCTGTCACCACCTCCTTTGGTAGATAATTCCACAGATTAACCACCCTTACTGTGAAGAACCCTTTCCTTTTTTTAAGGTGGAAACTTTTTACTTCTAACCCCAAAGGATTTCCTCTTGTCAGTAGAAAACCTCTTGGCACAAAAAGCTCCCTTGACAAATCTTTATACTGACCCTGGATGTATTTATATAGGGTAATCATATGCCCTCTTAAATGCCTTTTTTCTAGAGAAACCCCATGTGGCTGGCCTGATATGTGTTAACTCCTTGATTCCCGGGATCAATATATTACGGAGATAAAACTAAAAAAAAATTGGTTTTATTGCAGATTTGCGAGCTTGAGACTGTAGAGCAATTAATTCTAATGCCTTTAATTGCTCTCCCAGTATTTTAAAGTACGGTAGTGTGTTTATATTTGCTTTTACAGTGTTACGCACAGGTGTTTAACCCACTTGCGAGTCCTATCTAGTATTCATAGAATTACGCGCTCCAGTAATTGCGATTTTGACAATTAAATAAAGGCCTTTTGTGTGTGTGTTTATGGAACTTGTATGCTTGGTTTGCAAAATGTGTACAACAATAACTGTTCATACACACATACATGCTATATATGTAATAATCAGATACTATTAGTGAAATAGGAACATTTGCAAAGTTTAAATTATAAAAAAAAAAGAAAGAATATTTTCTCAATTATTAAGGTTTGAATTTGTGTAAATGACTGTGATTAGGAATAGATGCCAAACCGATTAAGTAAATCTCCCTCTGGTGTCACCTGACACTGGGTCCTATTCTATTGCTCAATTTGTACATTTATAAACACTTAAAACCACTCTGAAAATTGGCACATATTCTATTATCTGCTCACAATCAGATTACTAGTTACCCGCCCACAATCACTACAGGCAAGCCAAACCTGCAAAACAGGCATTAGATCTCCATTGGTTTTAGCACAGCTCGAACATTACAAGCTCTAAGTAGTTAAAGTTACACAAAATCGATATTCTATTAGACCCGTAGCTCTAGTTCGCAAATAAAGTCTGACCCGCAGCAGAAACAAGTATTAAGTTTCTGTCAAAATTATTAGTTCTAATATGAGTTCTAAATATAACTCTCAAGGGCTTTTTCAAGCCCTTTATTAGAGCTGTAACAGCAATTAAACACACAATAATTTACTTTAAAAGCATGGAAACACATTAGAGTTAACTTCACAACAATCTAAATCCCAAAAGTATGCTATAATATCGATTTCGAGACACAAGTGGTTAATACATATCATGAAACCCACATGGACTAAAACTGAGGATCTAATGCATTTTATCCAGTGCATGACTGCTAGCCCAATATTACTTTTTGGCACTAATTTGTAGCCTCCGCTTGCAGATTACGTGTAACTTCCATGTTTTACAGACATCATGATGACGTCTCATTTACTATTGGCTGTGTCTAAGAAGTAAATTGCAGGCTTGCTAAAATATTGTCAGATCATGTGACCACACACCCTGAAATCAGATTTATAAAGGCAGGGTTTACGGGTTCAGCCTTGAGGTCAAAATTTGTGAGCTGGAGTCAATAGAATACATCTAAACATTTATAAAAAAAGGACACTCACTGACAAATGTTGTGAGTTTGTAGCCTTTGCGAGCAACTAATAGAATATGGCCCATTGTCCTCCAAGCTCAGAGGAGAATCATGGCTGTGGGCAGGGAAGGACCAAGCGTTCATTTTTATGTGGCCCTTTTAAACAAATGACTGAGAATAGCTGTTTTAGGGCACTTGGCCAGTTTCCTTAAGGTTGGCTAAGGTGATTACATTTCTGTAATTCCAGAATCACACAACATAAATATATAAAATTGTTTTATAAAATTATTAACTGAGGGTAATTTAAGTTTGCTCATTAACATGCTCTACACTATCTAACATGAAAACAATAACACTTTATGAACTCTGCATAATCTCAAGTGGATTTTTAGATTTGGATCAAGAAGTTGATGTCTAAAACTGAGCTATTTATTTTAACACAAATCATACATTTTAAATGCAAATAACGTTTCACAATGGAAAACACCAGACCAATTTTATGTATGAACAGTTTTTCTATTCCATGTATATGAACAAGTAATGCATGAAAGAGTTGAACAGGTTTATTCACCCCCTGCTACATAATAACTTGAATATTACCAACCTAACTTCAACAGCTGTTCTCCACTGATGCTTAGTCACATCAGTACAGAGGACTTGGAAAATAAATACTTTCTCTTGCCAGCAAAGCTGTGATGTGAAGCCGGTAGTTAAACTAGGGAGACATCACCAGACACATTTATTATATTTATGTATAAAAGCCGAGTTTTCATTAATCAGGATACAGCTTCTAAATTGTGCTTAAAGCATAATTTACAAAACTACCAATGTACATAGGGCCATATACAGTATGTCTGAAAGTGTGTTGTGGGCTCCTGTTCATCTCCGATTGCGATGCTATTCAATTGCTCAAGCCCGCAAGTTATGGGCCCATAGCCCAAACCGCAAACCATGCACTGGTTCGGAGCAGTTCAGGGCGGGAACATGATCAATTCAGCAAGCCCTTAGGCGCCCATTTCGAATCAGCGAATTGAAAATGAGACATTATTACGACAGTAAAACATGGAGGTTACATGTCAATAACTTAGGTTCGGGGGTCCGATATGCGTTCAGACTTGCAAAACCTAAAAATAAAGAATTATGAAAATGAATGTCAATACTGTTCTAGTCCATGTGGGTGGCCTGATATGTATTAACTCATTGATACCCGAGATTTAGATAATTTGAATGGTTGTGCAATTAATTCTAATGTCTGTCATCGCTTTCCCCGTTATTTACAGGGCAGTATTGATTTTTTATTTGCATTTACAGTGCTACGAATAGGAGTTTAACCCCCTTGCGGGTCCTCTCTAGTACTCGTTGGATTCTCTCCTTCCTTTGCCGGATATGGGTGTGAAAACATTTGCAGGCTTGGGGAACTTGAGCAATTGAATAGTGGTTTGTAATTTTATCCTTGCGAAAGTGAAAGATCAAAGGCTTCTGGAGGCTGTAAGTTACAAGTTTAACCATCATTCAAGGCCATAACTCGGAAGCAGGTTGGAGCCCGCAAAAAGAGTCCAATTGAATAGCAAATTAACTTGCAACCTCACTTACGGGCTACCGGATCTCCTAAAACCTTAATTGAATATGGCCCTTAATGTTTACACATATTAAACTCTCAAACGTGTGACTTTCATTTAAATAAAACCACCACTACTACGAAATAATTGATTGTGATTACAATGACTGTAAGGACAGCAGATAAGATCTAAAACGGTTCATCTAATATTACTATTCTATGAAGAATACAGCTTGGCTTAATTAAGAATTTTGCTTATCCCAGGGATGCTTAATGGAAAACAAAAGTCACCGTATGTATATTGAACCATCAGTTATTGGAGTAGAAAATCATGTAGAAATGTTTTGTTTTATTTTGTTTAACTAATTAACTTATTTATTTATTTATTTATTGACAGAGTCCGATGCATAATAGAGAGAGCAGGAGAGTTTCAGAAACTTCTGCTTCATAGACTAATCTAAAGCTTTGACCGTGTGGAACATAACAAAATGTGGTAAGTTCTTTAAGAGATGGAAGTACCAGATCATCTCTTTCACCTCCTGAAGAATCTGTCTGTGGACCAAGAAGCTACGGTCAGAATCAAAACATGAGATAACAGAACGGTTCAAGATTGGAAAAGTTGTGTGGCAAGTTTGAATATTGTCACCTTATTTCTTCAATTTATATGCAGAGTACATCATGTGTAAGGCTGGACTGGATGAATCCAAAGCCGACTTAATATTGCTGGAAGAAATATCAACAACCTCAGATACGCTGATGATACTACTCTGATGGCTGAAAGTGAGGAGTAACTAAAGGACATATTGATGAGGGTAAAAGAAGAGAGTGAAAAAGCTGGCCTGCTGCTCAATGTTAAAAAAACAAAGATTATGGCAAATGACAATCTCAGTTCCTGTCAAACAGACGGGGAAGAAGTGGAGGCAGTGATTGGTGTGCTGCGGTCCACAACAACTTGGTACAAATTCTATACCCTTTTTGGCTGAAAAGTTATTGACATCTATTTCAGCCAAATTACTTTATAAATATAAATATAATCTGAAAATACTTTTGAAAACTTTGAGCCTGTCTAAGAGCATTATTAATCAGGAAAAAGTTAGTTTTTTATTTAGAAAAAAATGTTCAGGTCTTTTCAGGTCACTTGGGGAATCCATGATACGTGATGGAAGTTGTGTGTGTCAGAGGAGTGCTTACATTCATGGATACAAGGTGTCAGTTTCTGCTCCTTTGAGAGGGAAGAGATGTGGTATCAATTTAAATCTTATCCTATTATCCAACAAAGACTATGATTATTTTTTTATCACTTCTCCCCCTGAAGCTCCAAAGCATTGAATAGCCTATGATCACTGCTCAAAAACGTATATACCATACACAACCAAAGGCAATGTTCGAGGCAATAGATGAGGAGCCAATGAAAAGACTTATCAATTCTTATTTAAGTGACATTCATACTCAGTAATTGTCATTCAGTGGTTTAGCTCCTCCTCAATTAATATTGTTATACAGTGGGACATTTGTTTGCTTGGATTGGAACATTTCCAAGAATCTGAAGAAAGATTATGAAGGGATCCATTGACAATGCTGGAACTAGAAAGCCTTAATATAATTTAATCCCTTAGCATGATATTGATTAATCATATATTAATCATCATATATTTAACCCCTTCCATGGAATCTTCCTTATATTTTGCATATTTGAAACACTTCATCCCTGCTGTCCCCAAGCACACCTCACAGTATAGGGGAGGGTTATACTAATTTTATTTTATGAACCCAAGCAAAAATATAATTAAAATAGACCCTGGAGGACTTAGTCAATAGCCCCTAGACACACATTTCAAAGTCAACACATTTAACATACACTTAATGTCAATATCTAATAAAAAGAAGAGGAAAGTGAACATCATTGAACATAAAATTGATAAAAACAGTTGAGCTTTGAGTTAAATTGCTTACATTTTTAAATGAGTACAGTTTTCATTTTAAATATCACATAACATAGTCATATTTGTGATCGTATAGTACTTTAGATAGTAGGGAAAATTACAAATAACAGATTCGGGCCTTGAAAGTTACACTTTAACAACTCTTGTGATGAATTAACAATGTTTTAGACGGTAAACCTAAGAACATCTGTAACAATTCACTACATCTCAGCACAAGATAGATAAGGAACAGCCCCTCCTGGTAGAGAGAGATAACAGGAAAGTAATAATGTACAGTCCTCAGTATGTATTGCGCTTTTACAGCCAAGGCCATGATTAGCCAGTTCATCATGATGTTCACTGCAACGCTCTACATGAGTTGTGCACTATATAATCTTAAGATTTTGCAATATTGCATGTAAACAAGACAAAAAAAGAAAAAATAGAACATAAACTTTTTATTTATATATTATTTTGAAGGGATAAATAAAAATAACAACAATTTCTATATGCATTTTATAAGTCTAGATACATGAGAGCAAGTACACATGCATTTAATTAATAACTTCAGTAATATGTGTGCAAATTACCGTATTTACGCAAATCTAATGCGCACGTTTTTCGTGAAAAATTGAGTCCTAAATTTGGAGTGCGCATTAGAATCAAGGGCGCACTAGATTCAATGTTTTAACCCCTTTTTCGGGGTTAAAAAATGTAATCTAGTTCGCCATCGATAACATTTAATTAACAGTAATAGCAAAAAGGGAAAGCACAGACCAGGACATACCGGTATACAACGCAAAACCAGCATCTCTCGCTTCCCGGCTCTCTAGAGTTGTTGACTGAGGCTGTCAGATGGGCAGACGGCGGTGGGGGGCCTCGTCATAGGAAGTGGCTCCTCAAAGACTGGCATTAAGAATGAAGTGCACTTCCTGCAGAAACTGAGCCCCCCACACACACTGTCACGTAGAGCCCAGAACACAGAGAGCCCCACGCACACTGGCACGTAGAGCCCAGTGCACACAGAGCCCCATGCACACTGGCACATAGAGCCCAGCACTCAGAGAGCCCCACGCAAACCGGCATGCAGAGCTCAGAACACAGAGAGCCCCAGCACAGTGGCACGCAGAGCCCAGCACACAGAGAACCCCACGCACACTGGCACGCAGAGCCCAGCACACAGAGAGCCCCAAGCACACTGGCACGCAGAGCCCAGCACACAGAGAGCTCCATGCACACTGGCACGCAGAGCCCAGCACACAGAGAGCTCCATGCACACTGGCACGCAGAGCCCAGCACACAGAGAGCCCCAGCACAGTGGCACGCAGAGCCCAGCACACAGAGAGCTCCATGCACACTGGCACGCAGAGCCCAGCACACAGAGAGCCCCAGCACAGTGGCACACTGTTTGGTACTTCTTGTACAAATGACAAATGCACATTACATTCGCCAGCAAAGACATTTTTTTGATGCATGGGTTCCAAAGTTGGAGTGAGCATTAGATTTGATAGCACAATAGATTTGCGTAAATACAGTAAATTCTATGTTTAAGTAATAGCAATGTATTGACAAAAAGTTTAGTGTAACTAAACACGGAAAAAGTCATAAAGCTAGTTTTTAATAAGAAATAAAATATAATTTTGATCACCTTGATGGACCATGGAGGCGTCCATGATACGTTGGTGAAAGTTGTGTATGTGAGGTGGTATCCTGCTTCTGGGCTTGTGAGGGGGAAGTAGTGTGGTGTATTTTTGAGTTATATCCAACTTTCTAGCTAAGCCACCTGATAGCTTTCTGTACCTTCCTCCATCTTGATCCAGCTCTCAGGATGTGATGTCAAAAAGACAAAACATATCACTATTTTCATAAACTTGATAATTTTCTATAAAAAAAATTATATTAACGGCTTACACAGATGCTAATATTGTTGTTTTGTTACATACGTCACAAACAAATGCATTTTTTCTTCAATGTTATTGGCCCTTTTATACAATTTTTTTTTATTACAGAGTATTGATTACAGAGGAGAGATGAGAAGCAGTAAGACTAGAGAGTAAGGTGTTGCAGTAGACTAGAGGCAGTAAATATGAGCCTGGGTAATTGCCCTGGCAGTTGAGGGGTTTTGCTATCTTCCAAGGGAAAAAAAAACATCCATACAAGGAATTACAGTGTAGTAGAACTAATACTTACTTAAATGTATGAACCCCTAATTATAACAAAGGGTGCACACTAGGATATTAATGTTACAAAAACATAAAGAACAAAGTTCCCTATTATTTGACACAACTATTAAATAGTGATGTTGCGAACATAAAATTTTCGGTTCGCGAACCGCGAACGCGAACCGCCGCAAATGTTCGCGAACCAGCGAACCCGGCGAACCGCTACAGACTTAAATGGGCAGGCGGATTTTAAAACCCACAGGGACTCTTTTTGGCCACAATAGTGATGGAAAAGTTGTTTTAAGCGGACTAACACCTGGACTGTGGCATGCCGGAGGGGGATCCATGTCAAAACTCCCACGGAAAATTACATAGTTGATGCAGAGTCTGGTTTTAATCCATAAAAGGCATAAATAACCTAACATCCCCCTCCATCATCATCCTCCCCTGTATCTCTTTATCCCCTCCCTCATCATCCTCCCCTGTGTCTCTTTCCCCCCTTCCTCATCACCCTCCCCTGTGTCTCATCCCCCCTCCCTCATCATCCTCCCACCTCCCTCATCATCCTCCCCTGTATCTCTTTACCCCCTCCCTCATCATCCTTCCCTGTGTCTCTTCCCCCCTCCATCATCATCCTCCTCTGTGTCTCTTTCCCCCCTCCCTCATCATCCTCCCCTGTGTCTCTTTTCCCCCTCCCTCATCATCTTCCCCTGTGTCTCTCCCCCCCTCATCATCCTCCCCTGTGTCTCTTTCCCCCCTTCATCATCACCCTCCCCTGTATCGCTTTACCCCCTCCCTCAGCATCCTCCCCTGTGTCTCTTCCCCCCTCCCTCATCATCATCCCCCCTCCCTTGATGATAAGGGGGGGAAGAGACACAGGGATAAGTGTGAGGTGTGTTAGGGTAAGGGGTGTTAGGGATAAGTGTGAGGGGTGTTAGGGTTAGGTGTTAGGGTGAGGGGTGTTAGGGATAAGTGCGATGGGTGTTAGGGTAAGGGATGTTAGGGTTAGGTGTTAGGGTAAGGGCTGTTAGTGATAAGTGTGAGGGGTTATTAGGGTTAGGTGTTAGGGTGAGGGGTGTTAGGGATAAGTGTGGAGGGTGTTAGGGTGAGGGATGTTAGGGTTATGAGTTAGGGATAATTGTGAGGGGTGTTAGGGTTAGGGTAAAGGGTGTTAGGGATAAGTGTGAGGGGTGTTAGGGTTAGGGTGAGGGGTGTTAGGGATAAGTGTGAGGGGTGTTAGGGTTAGGTGTTTTGGTGAGGGGTGTTAGGGATAAGTGTGGGGGGTGTTAAGGTGAGGATGTTAGGGTTAGGTGTTAGGGATAAGTGTGAGGGGTGTTAGGGTTAGGGTAAGGGGTGTTAGGGATAAGTGTGAGGGGTGTTAGGGTTAGGTGTTAGGGTGAGGGGTGTTAGGGATAAGTGTGGGGGGTGCTAGGGTGAGGGATGTTAGGGTTAGGTGTTAGGGATAAGTGTGAGGGGTGTTAGGGTTAGGGTAAGGGGTGTTAGGGATAAGTGTGAGGGGTGTTAGGGTTAGGGTGAGGGGTGTTAGGGATAAGTGTGAGGGGTGTTAGGGTTAGGTGTTTGGGTGAGGGGTGTTAGGGATAAGTGTGGGGGGTGTTAAGGTGAGGATGTTAGGGTTAGGAGTTAGGGATAATTGTGAGGGGTGTTAGGGTTAGGGTAAGGGGTGTTAGGGATAAGTGTGAGGGGTGTTAGGGTTAGGGTGAGGGGTGTTAGGGATAAGTGTGAGGGGTGTTAGGGTTAGGTGTTTGGGTGAGGGGTGTTAGGGATAAGTGTGGGGGGTGTTAAGGTGAGGATGTTAGGGTTAGGTGTTAGGGATAAGTGTGAGGGGTGTTAGGGTTAGGGTAAGGGGTGTTAGGGATAAGTGTGAGGGGTGTTAGGGTTAGGTGTTAGGGTGAGGGGTGTTAGGGATAAGTGTGGGGGGTGCTAGGGTGAGGGATGTTAGGGTTAGGTGTTAGGGATAAGTGTGAGGGGTGTTAGAGTTAGGGTAAGGGGTGTTAGGGATAAGTGTGAGGGGTGTTAGGGTTAGGGTGAGGGGTGTTAGGGATAAGTGTGATGTGTGTTAGGGTAAGGGATGTTAGGGTTAGGTGTTAGGGATAAGTGTGAGCGGTGTTAGGGTAAGGCGTGTTAGGGATAAGTGTGAGGGGTGTTAGGGCTAGGTGTTAGGGTGAGGGGTGTTAGGGATAAGTGTGAGGGGTGTTAGGGTAAGGGATGTTAGGGTTAGGTGTTAGGGATAAGTGTGAAGGGTTTTAGGGTTAGGGTAAGGGGTGTTAGGGATAAGTGTGAGGGGTGTTAGAGTTAGGTGTTATGGTGAGGGGTGTTAGGGATAAGTGTTGGGGGTGTTAGGGTGAGGGATGTTAGGGTTAGGTGTTTCGGATAAGTGTGAGGGGTGTTAGGGTTAGGGTAAGGGGTGTTAAGGATAAGTGTGAGGGGTGTTAGGGTTAGGTGTTAGGGTGAGGGGTGTTAGGGATAAGTGCGATGGGTGTTAGGGTAAGGGATGTTAGGGTTAGGTGTTAGGGTAAGGGCTGTTAGTGATAAGTGTGAGGGGGTATTAGGGTTAGGTTTTAGGGTGAGGGGTGTTAGGGATAAGTGTTGGGGGGTGTTAGGGTGAGGGGTGTTAGGGTTAGGAGTTAGGGATAAGTGTGAGGGGTGTTAGGGTTAGGGTAAGGGGTGTTAGGGATAAGTGTGAGGGGTGTTAGGGTTAGGGTGAGGGGTGTTAGGGATAAGTTTGAGGGGTGTTAGGGTTAGGTGTTAGGGTGAGGGGTGTTAGGGATAAGTGTGATGGGTGTTAGGGTGAGGGATGTTAGGGTTAGGTGTTAGGGATAAGTGTGAGGGGTGTTAGGGTTAGGTGTTAGGGTGAGCGGTGTTAGGGATAAGTGTGATGGGTGTTAGGGTGAGGGATGTTAGGGTTAGGTGTTAGGGATAAGTGTGAGGGGTGTTAGGGTTAGGGTAAGGGGTGTTAGGGATAAGTGTGAGGGGTGTTAGGGTCGGTGTTAGGGTGAGGGGTGTTAGGGATAAGTGTGGGGTTTGCTAGGGTGAGGGATGTTAGGGTTAGGTGTTAGCGATAAGTGTGAGGGGTGTTAGGGTTAGGGTAAGGGGTGTTAGGGATAAGTGTGAGGGGTGTTAGGGTGAGGGGTGTTAGGGATAAGTGCGATGTGTGTTAGGGTAAGGGATGTAAGGGTTAGGTGTTAGGGATAAGTGTGAGGGGTGTTAGGGTAAGGGGTGTTAGGGATAAGTGTGAGGGGTGTTAGGGTTAGGTGTTAGGGTGAGGGGTGTTAGGGATAAGTGTGAGGGGTGTAAGGGTAAGGGATGTTAGGGTTAGGTGTTAGGGATAAGTGTGAAGGGTGTTAGGGTTACGGTAAGGGGTGTTAGGGATAAGTGTGAGGGGTGTTAGGGTTAGGTGTTAGGGTGAGGGGTGTTAGGGATAAGTGTGGGGGGTGTTAGGGTGAGGGATGTTAGGGTTAGGTGTTTCGGATAAGTGTGAGGGGTGTTAGGGTTAGGGTAAGGGGTGTTAGGGATAAGTGTGAGGGTGTTAGGGTTAGGTGTTAGGGTGAGGGGTGTTAGGGATAAGTGCGATGGGTGTTAGTGTAAGGGATGTTAGGGTTAGGTGTTAGGGTAAGGGCTGTTAGTGATAAGTGTGAGGGGGTATTAGGGTTAGGTGTTAGGGTGAGGGGTGTTAGGGATAAGTGTTGGGGGGTGTTAGGGTGAGTGATGTTAGGGTTAGGAGTTATGGATAAGTGTGAGGGGTGTTAGGGTTATGGTAAGGGGTGTTAGGGATAAGTGTGAGAGGTGTTAGGGTTAGGGTGAGGGGTGTTAGGGATAAGTGTGAGGGGTGTTAGGGTTAGGTGTTAGGGTGAGGGGTGTTAGGGATAAGTGTGAAGGGTGTTAGGGTAAGGGATGTTAGGGTTAGGTGTTAGGGTAAGGGGTGTTAAGGATAAGTGTAAGGGGTGTTAGAGTGAGGCATGTTAGGAATAAGTGTGAGGGGTGTTAGGTCTTAGGGATAAGTGTGAGGGGTGTTAGGGTTAGGTGTTAGGTTGATGGGTGATATGGATAAGTGTGAGGGGTTTTAGGGTTCGGTGCTAAGGTGAGGAGAGGATGATGATAAGGGGGGGAAGAGACAAAGGGGTGTCCTTGCAGCAGAGATCAAAAGAGTCCTTCAAGCCTGTATTGCACACTGTGTACAGTAGCCTAGCTATAGTTTTCCCTATTGATGCAGTTATGATTCCAAAATGGCTGCTGAGGTTAAAGGGTCTGGAAGGCAGGGTATGATGCTGATTGGCTGGAATGTGTCTGCTGACAGTGAGTTGCAGGGTCAAAGTTTGCTGCATATGTTCGCAGTTCGCCGCTAACGCAAACATGCTATGTTCGCCGGGAACAGTCCGCCGGCGAACTATTCGCGACATCTCTACTATTAAACCAATACATAATAATGTTCTGACCTTTGGTAACAAAGGGCTATATTCAATTCGGAGTCCGCAACTCGATTATTGTAGGAAGTATGTCTGTGGGTGTGTTGCGGGCTCCCGTTCGTCTCCGATTACAATGCTATTCAAATCGGCAAGCCCGCAAGTTACTCTCCGTAAACCATGCACTGGTTCGGAGCAGTTCAGGGCGGAAACATGATCAATTCAGCGAGACCGTAACCCCCCATTTGAAATCAGCCAATAGAAAATGAGAGTGTCATTATTACAGCAGTAAAACATGGAGGTTACATGTCGATCAATTAGGTTTGGGGGTCCGATATGTGATCAAACTTGCAAAACCGCAAAAGAAAGAATTATGAAAATGAATGCCAATTCTGTTCTAGTCCATGTGGGTGGCCAGATATCTATTAACTCATTGATACCCAAGATCAATTTAACCCCGAAATTAAACATAAAAATAAAATGTATTTCCTGCTGATTTGCGAGCTTGAGACTGTTGTGCAATTAATTCTAATGTCTATCATCGCTTTCCCCGTTATTTACAGGGCAGGATTCATTTTTTATTTGCAATTACAGTGCTACGAATAGGTGTTTAACCCACTTGCGGGTCCTCTCTAGCACTCGTAGGATTTTCTCCTTCATTTGCCGTTACGGGTGTGAAAACATTTGCGAGCTTGGGAAAATTGAACAATTGAATAGCGATTTGCGATTTTAGCCTTGCAAAAGTGAATGATCAAAGGCTTCTGAAGGGTGTAAGTTACGAGTTTAACCATCTCAGAGTTTTCAAGCCCATAACTCGGAAGCGGATTGGAGCCCGCAAAAAGACGCCAATTGAATAGCGAAGTAGCTTGCAACCACTTATGAGATCCTGGGTCTCCCGAAACCTCGATTGAATGGGGCTCAAAGTGTTAAATAAAACATTTATATTGTTCTGATAAAAAAAATACCTTTATAAAATAGAGTAAAGTAAAATTAAACTAATGTTCTGTCACAGAAAGGCTAGTACAGTAAACTCCCCATTATCAGGCACCCATGGGAACCCTTAAGCCCCCCAAAACCCCTCAAAATGCCTTTAAAAAGGCATTAGCACCTGAACAGGCCCAGAAAAAAAAATAGGAAAAAAGTTTTTTTGTTTTTTGTGCAGTCTCGAACTGCTGAATAGTGCCCGGCGGGAGTTTTTTGAAAATGGAGAATGGATGTTGGTGCCGGTTGCTTGAGAGTCCAAGTTAGTTGAGTGCCGGATAACCGGATTTTACTGCATTTTATTATATATATAACTACTTGGTTGTGTTGCCAGCAGTGAAATAATGCATTGAGTATAATAAATATAATGAAAAAAAATAATGATAAAATAAATATTATGTTATTAAGACTGACGAAAACTGTAGAAAACTGTAGAAATCAATAAAGGTCATAGATCTTAGGTCAATTTATTATAAGCAACTGTAAAACCTCACTAAATTAATCTAATACTTGCTATAATGTCATATTACCACTTGCCTAATAGTGATTTGTAAAGATCTAATAAGTACCTTTTCAAACGATATGAGTGTCTAATATATGTTATAGATCTCTATGACATGCAATAATATTTCACAATTATTTATAAGGAAATTGTTAATGTAATATATGACCTGCATCTATTTTTTTATTAGAACATTGCTTTTTAAAAATATCTTTAATAATAATGTACTGAATCTATAAAAATATAATCATTTATATTGATAGCTGCAATTATCACTGTTGCATCACAAATAACAACAAATGTACTGAGTGGTCTCTATTTCTTTTTTCTGTTTGTCACCAAAGTTTTGTATTTGCCTAAAGGAGCGGATTGCCGGTGTGTCCAAATCACATCATCAGCAATCAACATATGTTTCCCATGTCTCATGAGGGGTATCAGCCCACTCGGCTCTGATTGTAGTTTATGTGTTACCATGGCAACTCATTATATTTCTACATATTTCCTAATCAACAAATGTTTTTTGCAACTGATTGAAATAGAGGAGAATGTTAGAGACAGATTAATTGTGACATGTAAGTAGTATGACGTGCTTTGTCTACTGGATGAATCATTGTGCCATTAACATTAACAGGATAGGGCAAAATAGGGCCAGGAAAAACGATTATGAGTTGTATTTTTGCCATATTGGGTGTAAGACAATGGAGGGCCATTGAGGTTCCAACTGCATTAAATCACTCTGCCACCTTCTCTTGAACTGTAGGTGTAAGAGCAGAGGTAGAAAAGTAGAGTTGTGTGTAATCAGCATAGAGATGGTATTTGAAACCAAGGTTGTAGAGGGAAAAAGGAAGTGGGCCGAAGGTTGATAGAAGGTGTTGGTGTGAGAGACACTGAAAGTCCTATTAGTGAAGCAAGTGGAGAGCCAAGCAGGAGCTTTGTCCTAGATACCAATACTCTGGCAGAAAAGTGTGCTCAACAAAGTCAAGGGCAGCTCTATAAGACAATACTATATATATAATAGCCAGCACCCATTGGCTTTGAGAAGTAATATATGGAGATATTGCAACATTTTTTATATAAACCCATCTCAAATATTGGCTTTACTAGGACTAGTAAGGTGTCAACAGTAAAATTTCTTTCTCCCACACTGTTTATTATCTAATAAACAGACTCTGTCACATAACTTTGCACCTTGGACATGTTTAGATATATAGAAACATAGATTTGATGGAAGATGAGTACCCTAAGAAACCATCTAGTCTGCCAATTCTGTTTCTTATTTCTGCAAACTTCCTCCCCCTACATTACTCGTACAACATCCATCTTCCAACTTCAAATGATAACCTCTTGTTCTTGCATTATCCTTTTTCTGGAGGAGATTTAATCTCCTCCACACTATAAAACATCTCTCCGGTATTGTGAAGTTCTTAAAAGCAGAGAGATTAATATATTTATTATGTATAATTACATAGTGCATTGATCAAAATAATTATAAATGGATATACAATAAATCAATAATAAAATAAACCAGAGATAATAACTAGTACTAAACTTAATTGTAGTTTTAAAGCTATGGCATACATGGATTTCCAGTGAATATAATGGTATGGTCAAGCTCACATCTTTCGTAATTTCTCCAGTTGATCCCAAACACAAGATCAACATCTGATGCCTTGTGTCAGAGGTTAAACACCCAAGTCCCCTTTCCTTTTTCTTAAAATACCATTACTTCTCACTATTTGTAGTATAATACAGCCAGTTTGAGGTGTATGATAGTAAAATAATCATACAAGAACTGACTGCCACTTCTCTGCATATTTTTTTAAGTGCTGGGCATTTCATGTTACCTCTCTATACATTACTTGCACACATAAAATAGTAGACATGAATGTGTTACTTCTTATGAGCAAGTTTTTAACCACTTTAGACTCTTTATTCTGTCAAAATATTTTATCCAATGATATTAATATATATATTTTTTAATTGTTTATTATTGTAAATACTGTATATATTCGAGTATAAGCCGAGTTTTTCAGCCCTTTTTTTAAGGCTGAAAAGGGCTCCCTCAGCTTATACTCGAGTCTCCCCCCCCCCCCCCGTGTCTCTCTAACACCCCTGTGTCTTTCTAACCCCCCCGTGTCTCTCTAACACCCTGTGTGTATCTAACCCCCCCGTGTCTCTCTAACCCACCATGTCTCTTTCCCTCCCCCTCCTCATCCTCAACTCCCCTCCTCATCCTAAACCCCCTCCTCACTTTACCCCTCTAAATACCTCCCTCTCTCCCTTTCCCCTCACTTACCTCCATCTGCAGCTGCTCCTCCGCTCCTCCACGCTCCTTCCTGCGTCGGGACCCGGCATATGCTAATGACGTGACGTCACATGCGCGCCACGTCATTAGCATTGGCCGGGTCAAGACAAAGAAAGGAGCTTGGAGGAGCAGAGGAGCAGCTGCAGATGGAGGTAAGTGAGGGGAAACGGGGAGGTATTTAAAGGGGTAAAGTGATGAGGGTGGTTTAGGATGAGGAGGGGTAAAGTGAGTAGGGGGTTTTAGGATGAGGATGGGGGATTTTAGGATGAGGATGGAGGGGTTTAGGATGAGGATGAGGAGGGTTTAGGATGAGGATGGGGGGGTTGAGGATGGGGGGTTGAGGATGGGGGGTTGAGGATGGGGGGTTGAGGTTGAGGAGGGGGGATGGGGTTGAGGAAGGGGGTTGAGGAGGGAATTTGAGGAGGGGTTTAGAATGAGGAGGGGGGTTGAGGATGGGGGTTGAGGATGAGGATGGGGGTTGAGGTTGAGGAGGAGGGTTGAGGAGGGGGTTTAGAATAAGGAGGGTGGTTGAGGATGGGGGTTGAGAATGAGGATGGGGGGTTGAGGAGGGAGGTTAAGAAGGGGGTTGAGGATGAGGAAGGGGGTGGAGGAGGGGGGTTGAGGAGGGAGGTTGAGGATGAGGAGGGAGGTTGAGGATGAGGAGGGGGATTGAGGATGAGGATGGGGGGTTGAGGTTGAGGAGGAGGGTTGGGGTTGAGGTTGAGGAGGGGGGTTGAGGAGGGAGGTAGAGGAGGGGGGTAAGGATGAGGGGAGGGGTTGAGTAGGGGGGTTGAGGAGGGAGGTTGAGGATGAGGAGGGAGGATGAGGAGGGAGGTTGAGGATGAGTAGGGGGGTTGAGGAGGGGGACTGAGGAGGATGGTTTAGGATGAGGAGGGTGGTTTAGGATGAGGATGGGGGTTGAGGATGTAGGGTTGAGGATGGGGGTTGAGGTGGAGGAGGGGGGTTGAGGTTGAGGAGGGAGGTTGAGGAGGGGTTGAGGATGAGGAGGGGGGTTGAGGAGGGGGTTGAGGATGAGGAGGGGGTTGTGGAGGGAGGTTGAGAATGAGGAGGGAGGATGAGGAGGGGGGCTGAGGAGGGTGATAAGGGAAGGGGCGAAGAGACACAGGGAAGGGAGGGGGAAGAGACACAAGGAAGGGAGAGGGGAGAAGAGACACTGCGGAGGGAGAGGAGAGAAGAGACACAGGGGAGAGAGAGGGGTACACAAGAAAAGGGCACACAAGAGGGGGACACAGAGGGCACAAGAGGGACACAGCGGCAGCACATTTCCCACCCTCGGCTAATACTCGAGTCACTCATTTTTCTCAGTATTTTGTGGTAAAATCAGCTTATACTCGGGTTGGCTTATACTCGAGTATATACAGTAGTTAATTATCTATGGTCATTACATTCTTATTTTAATTATGTAATTCATGATTCTAGTCATGCAAATAAGCATGTTTTTCGATTTATCAAAATTACTATTATAACTTTATTCTTTTTAAATATTACTACCATGCTTCAACAGAACATTTGTTGTTGCCATTTGACTGACTTGGCGAGAATCACTGCAACAGCAAAAAGTTCCTTTCTACTATAAGACATTTTTAATTAGGGTTAGTAACTAGCGCTAAACCATCACTCATTTTAATTCTACAATATATATAGTTACATAGTTATATAGTAATTAAGGTTGAAAAAAGACTTTCAGTCCATCAAGTTAAACCTTTTAAGATCTCCTCTGATCTGCAATATGTGGATTAGATATTAATTAATTAGTTGTTAATTAATTATTAATCATTTATTTATTTATGTATTTATTTAAATTATCAGTTAATCCAGAGGAAGGCAAAAAAACAGAAAAAAAAAAAGTGAAACTTAGCCAATCGTCTCAAAGGGGAAAAAAAAAAAATTCCTTCCTGACCTCAGAGACCTGCGATCGGATTTCTCCCTTGATCAATACTCTCTCTTTAATTATCCAGGATAACCCTGAATTCCCTTTTTAATTATAAATAAATCCAGTCCCCTTTTAAAAGTTATCTATCAAATCCGCTGTCACCACCTCCTCTGGTAGAAGTCTTTTTTCTAGAGAAAATAAGTTTAATTTGGTTAGTCTTTCTTCATAACTTAGCCCCTCCATTCCCCAATATGTCCAATATATGGCAGTGCAAGTTTAAAATTAGTAAGATCCAAGGAATATTTTGATTACCTACAATTACAAACAGAATTACCATTTTATGCATATGTATTTTCCCTTGAGGTCACCAGAGAATCTGATCCTAGTTACAGATTCAGCAGAGACGGTTGACTCCCAAAGCCTGCCTTACACGACATGTACAACAGTCAGGGGAGGGCCCTGGTGCTAAGAACCTGAGGGATGCACCATTAATGTGGGTTTCAAGACTACCAGAGACTGTACCAGTTCCTGATACTGGACAAGAGGTCAAGCCTGCCGGATTAATATTCAAGTTAGGTTCTGTTGCCTCCCCCCCAGGAGTATAATCATGCTCCTGACCCAGTAGGGCCTGTTAAGGCGAGGAGCCTTCCTATAACCGCAGAGGCCAAGCAACATTCAGGGAAGGGATGAGACCCTAAGAACCTGCATTTGTTGTTTACTTGTTTTGATCTAGATTCAGCAGGGCAACCTGTTTTCCTAACTTAGCCATGGGAGATCGTGTTGGCTGTTGATGCTCCATGGCTGCCCCTGGTGCTACTCGCTTTCAGTTTTTGGATTACAATTAACAGGAAGTTGTTCCCAGCAACCCCCGGATACATTCTATGCCTGGAAATTGTGTGGGCTCGGTTGTCATTATTGATTCAATTCGAGCTACTCAAAAAAGAAGCATTTTACACTGTGGACTACGAACTTTGCAAGACTTTTGTCTTCCACCGATAAGAACTTATAGCTGAACTGAGCAGTCAGCTCATCAGGGACAATCCGGGGAGATTAACCTCCTCTTTGCTGAGTTGTAGGCGGGAATGCTTGTGGAGATCTGTTTTCCCTAACCAAGAGACTTTCAGATTCAAAAGCCATTTGTGTCAGAAGAACTATTTAGTTTCACATCATGTGGCTAATTCACAGCTGAATTAGGGATTGGTCCATTTGTTATCCTGCAATGACATCTTGTGGCCGTTTATGTGTATTATTTGTCCTTTGTTTATGTGTTCCTGCTCTCTCTCTATAGGTGCCTCCCATAGATCCAAACTCAAGGTTGGCACGTCAAATCAACTGTTTTCACTGCCTCCTGATTGGGTCTTTATGGACCAATCAGCTGCATTATCCTGGAGGCATATCTGTTATTGGTTAGTTCTCATCTGGGTGGGAAATTTGCATATGTTCAGCCCACAAACATCCAAATCCTTTGTGCTAAAATTTTATAAATAAACTGCCTGTAACCAGAAATAAAGTAGATAATGGTATGTTTAATTTAGAGCAAAGACTAACGAGCTAAAATCACTTTGGTGCCCTGAAGCTCTATTCTTCTCTTGGCAGAAGGGATTGTATACCATGTTGGACTCTGTTGGGTAGGATTGGTCTCCTTGGCCTTTTAAAGCTTACTGAAGAAGCAGATGATACCGGTTAGCTGAAAACAGTGACCGTTGGCTCCTGAGCTGATCCTGATCTGACCATCGGGCACAAAGAAACACATTCCTTCAAAGAAGATAGTCTGAGAGGGGATTCCTGTAGCCAAAGGCAGGAATTTCTGGAGCTGAAAAGCACCTCCTCCCTGGGATCTTCACAGCTTACACAGCTTCTAATATTGTTGATTTGTTACATACTACACGAACAAGTGCATTTTTTCTTAAACGTTACTGGCCCTTTAATACAATATTTATTTGTATGGATATTATTCCATATATTTAAGTTTTTATGGAATAGCTGGAATGTTTCCATGTTTTCAGAAGTGGCAACCAATCTTGCCATCAATAACTGTATATCTATAGAGATAATATTAGTGAGGTTTTAGCAGACAAGCTTGGGTATAGCAAGAGATGAGAAGATTCATAATGAGGAGATGATATACAGTATGACACAAGAGCTATAAGGAAGAGAATAGGAGTGAATAGCATTGTATAAAAATTAGAATGATATAGGCTATTATTGACTTAATTGATGATATTTAGAACAGTGGGAGATGATACAATTGGCTTTGTTGAGTATCAAGTATTGATTACAGAGGAGAGAGATGAGAAGCAGGAAGACCAGAGGATAAGGTGTTGCAGTAGACTAGAGGTGGTAAATATGTGTCTGGGTAATTGTCCTGGGTTCTGCTATCTACCAAGGAAAAAAAAAGAAAACAGTAGACATGAATGTGTTACCTCTTTTTAACCACGTTATGACTTTTGACTCTTTATTCTGTCAGAGTATTTAATCCAATTGATATTAATGATATTAATATATTTTTTTTAAATTGTTTATTATTGTAAATTGTTAATTATCTATGGTCATCATGTCTCGTGTATCATATTTATTGTTACATTCTTATTTTAATTTTGTAATTAATTATTCTAGTCATGCAAATAAGCATGTTTTTCGATTTATCAAAATTACTATTATAATTACTTTTAATTATTACTACCATACTTCAACAGAGCATGTGTTTACCTGCCATTTTATACTGTTTATAATCGTTATCTATAACTGGTATTGGCTGGATTTTTCATACATAATCAATTGACATCTATGATATTATACTCTGTACATCTATCACTTACAGGATCCAGCTAAGATTAAATTAAATCACTTAATCAGAAGCGAGAAAAAAAGAACATCAATACAGATAACAACTGTTGGATTAAAAATATATTTTAAACTAATATAATTTAGAATTAAACTGAGTGAAACAAATTAAAAGTGGCTGAAAGTAGAAGAGGGCTTTATGATCTTTAGTGCTGTCAGTCAGACAGCAAGAGGAAAAATGCTCTGTCCAGGCATTGCAATTAATTGTAACTAGCAACTTGCCCATCAAAAATTACGGGGCAATAAAATTGTAAGGCAGGTAATGCTGTTTGGCACAGACAGTAAGTGCTTTGGTCATCTGAGATTCTTCGGCGCTCATTGTGAGCCTCTTGGTTGGTGTATTGTTTGTTATCAGAGGCACTTTTGCTGTCATTGTAAGGTCCGTGCTGATCTCCTTTTTGCGCTTATTGCAAGCCTGTCCTCTGGTGTAGTTTGTGTGCTATGAGCCCCGTTGGCGCTGCTTGTGAGGAACAAGGTGAAGGGCTTTGGCGTTTATTGCGACAGTGTTGTTTTTTTGTTTTTTTTGTGTATATGTAGGTTTTCATGATAATTAATTAATTAATAAAATAATAAATTAATATACTTTACCTATTTGTAATTAATATATGCAGGAAGCAATGTGCTTAAGAGCTGGCAATCTGTTTTGATGTTCCTGCAGCGTCCAATGTACATTTGGACTGTTGCTGACCTGAGGTGTAAGTGTCAGCAATGTGTGCAGTGTGAAGTGCAAATAGGCTGCGTGCGCGAAGGGAAGCCGTTTGTGTAGCTGTGTAGTTCCAGATTCTGTAAGTTAGTGTTGTACAATGGCGGCGTTTATGTATGTGGTACGCGGGTGTGGAGGATTTAGCGTCCTTGCTAATAGTGTATGTTGTACCTCGGACAGGTTTTTATAAAAGTCGTATGTGCTTGTGGTGTTTTGCGGCTTTAGGGGTCGTGTAGCCACGTTTTTCATTTTTTTTGGCAGCCATTTTTCTCTTGCTTAGAGGATTTTCCAGTGGCTAAACTCTGTAAATTGGACCTAAATTGAGGTGTAACCTGACTCCCAGATGTCCTGGGTGACCCCCCTTGCTGTGAGTAAGTTTATTTTTTATTTTTGTGTGCATTTGGTGTTTTTTTAACGTTTTCCGCTGTGCGCCGTTCGGCCGTTAGGTCGTATTTTTGCCAGTTCCTAATTTTTTTTTTAAGTCCCTCAGCTCGTATTTGTTTTGTGTAAGTCCGTATTTTTTTTTCTAAGTCTTGCAACTCGTATTTTTTGGTGTAAGTCCGTATTTAATAATTGCGTGTTATTTTTTTTTTTTCAAAGTCCAGCTTCTGTGGCTGTTTGTAACCGGTTGTGAGGCGCCGTAGAGCCTCCACCTATCTGCTGTTATAAATATTATCTCAGTTTTTTTTGCACCTCAAAATATATTAGTATATATATAAGTACAGTAGCAATGCAAAAGCTCTAGATTAATCTGCAATTTAGAATAAAAGAGTGAATATATTTTTAAATAAATATAAATAACATTTTTTTTTCTTTGAGGTGATGAAAAACATAGTTGGGATGACTTGCTTTGACACAGAATGATATTCACTGAATTACAGAAATATTCCAGGTGTCTGGTCCAGAATAAACAGGATCTAATAAACATGTTGGACATAACTCAAGACAAATATAATCAGTATGAGGGAAGATGCTTGGAATGTGAAACATCACTAGATGTGGAGAAATAGTTGCTTCTGCAGAGATGCTCTTCCATTGTATACTAGTACACTAGTGTGCTGTAAGAGAATTGAGGGATACTTATGTGGGATGATCAAACTATTTTCATATTCTCCCAAGATTCTTTTGCACTACTGTAGGGTAGTGGAGGATCACAATATATTCAATATATATACAGCTATTCTAAATTCTGGTAAACTGGTTCCCTGCAGTTCTTAGTGTTGAATGAAGTTTATAGTCTTCCCACTGATCCAGGAACAAATGGCTCCTCACTGTCATGTCTTTATTAGGGTGCATCCTGCTGCTGCAGCCATTGCACTGAGTCCTGCATTTACAACAGGCTGCGGACATTGTGTTGTGAGTCCTGAGCAGGTGGGAATGGGAGTGGAGGTCTCAAGCATACAGTACATATTATATATGAATATGAAAGTGACATTAACTATAGTATTCTGTTGTATTTACTTACAGTATTATATTGAATATTAAAGCACTTACGCACCCTTTGGGGTGCTTTTGAAAAAGGATTCAGCACATATTTTTTCTACAATTCTGTACATTTTGACTCTTGTGTTATATTCAAGTTTTGCCCTTTTTAACCATTCACCTACCAATTTTGTAACCCTCGCTATATTTGGGTGCCGTTATATTTGAGTAACTACGGTATATACTTTGTATCAAAAGATGGAGGAGCGCTAAACAATCAGCAGAAAATAAGACCTGGAGCTGACTGAAGCTCAGATTATGAGCTTTATATTGCAAAGTTCAGATTTAAACAGAGGAAAAGAGGGAAAATCATCAGAGCAAGCAGATACGAAATTAAAAAAATAAATATATATATTTACTACCATTTTGATTAGTCAAGATATTATGATTATTGTATTCTTAGCACTTCATTCAAAAGTAACAGCAAAGAGCTGTAAGCTATACCATGTGGGGTCACCCAAGATGGGCAAGTCATAGCAGAGAAGTCAGACAAATCACAGTCCACTGGAGAAGGAACTAGCAACCCAATCCAGTAACTTTGCTAAGATAACTTTATGGGCAAGCAAAACCAGATACATAACAATATGGCACTGGAAGTTGAGCCCTCAGGTCAGAATGTGCCTATCACATTACTGAGGTATAGGAGAGGGCAAGTACAAGTAGCACCAGATCTAATAAAGTGGTTAGGCCAAAGCCAAGAGGACACCCAGCTGTGCATGTGTCTGAAGGGGAAAGAAAAGTCAGCAGCTGCAAAGAACAATTCATCATAGGAACCTGGAATGTTAGAACTATGGACCAAGTCAAACTAGATGTGGTCAGATATGAGATGTCAAGGTTAAACATAGATATCCTGGGAATTTGTGACCTGAAATGGACTTAAATGGGACATTTCATATCAGACAACCACCAGATCTTCTACTGTGGTCAAGAATACCCAAGAAGAAATGGAGTAGCCCTCATAGTCAATCAAAGGGTGGCCAAAGCAGTGCTCGGTTACAACCCAATTAATGACAGCATGATTTCAATTAAAATTTATGGCAAATCAATTAATGACAGCATGATTTCAATTCAAATTTATGGCAAATCATTTACCATCAAATTCTATTCTATTCTCCAACCATGGACGCTGAAGTTGTCCAGTTCTACGAATATACAGTATTCAACACGTCATAACACCAAGAAAATTATGTTACTCTCATAATAGGACATTGGAATGCTAAAATAGGGAACCAAAAGATATCAGGAATAACTGGCAAGTTTGGCATTGGTGTATAAAATGAAGAGATTAGTAGAATTCTGTTAATACTCTGGTCATAGCAGACACCCTCTTCCAACAGCCTCAGAGATGACTCTACAAATGGACATCACCGGATGAACAATATAGAAATCAGATTGACTATATACTTTGTAGTCAAAGATGGAGGAGCTCTATACAGTCAGCAAAAACAAGACCTGGAGCTGACTATGGCTCAGACCATGAGCTTCTTATTGCAAAGTTCAGAATTAAACTTAAGAAAACAGGGAAAATCAAAAGACCAAACAGATATGAAAAAATCTATATTCCTTTTGAATATGCACTGGAGGTAAACAATAGATTTAAGGGATTAGACATGGAAGATAGAATGTCTGAAGTGCTTTGAACTGGAGTTTACAACATTATTCAGAAAACTGCAACAAAGATTATCCCCAAAAGAAAGAAAACTAACAAGATAACCTGGCTGTCTGATTGGTCTTTGAAAGAAGACCCAGGAAGAAGGAAAGCAAAGGGTAGTGGAGGCAGGAAAAGATTTATCCATCTGCATGCAGAATTCCAGAGAATAGCAAGAAGAGACAAGGAGGCATTCTACAATGACCGATGCAAAGAGATGCAGCTCAATGATAAAAAAACAAAGATCATGACAAACAGCAATCTTAGTTCCTGGCAAATAGATGGGGAAGAAGTGGAGGCAGTGACAGTTTTTATTTTTCTGTGATCTAAGATCTCTTCAGATGGTGACTGTAGCCATGAAATTAAACTATTGTTTACTAAAAGCGATATAGCCAAAAACTGGAAATCCTTATGACATTATTTTCAAGAAGTCATTATCAACCTTAACTTAAAATTTATAAATGAAAGGCTAACACATATTTTAATGGACACATCGCTTTTTCTTAAAGATTTGGGAACTATGGTTAAGATCTCCAATTTATTTATCCTTATTTACCCTTCCATCCGGCGTCGTAATGGAGGCTGGGGGGGGGGGGGGGCTGGAGTCTAAGGATAGAGAGCGATGGTAAGCTAAATGTTTATATTGATATTTTTGTCTTGAAGAAATATAAGGCAAGGAGAGAGGCTTGGAGAGGGAATGGAAGTGGACAATGGGTTTAGAGATTGAATGTTAAGTGGTGGGGAAGGAATTCGGGAGGAGGAATGGTAAAGTGGCAGGACTAAAAGTCAAAGAGATGCCATGCTAATGATGTGTCTGGAGACGAAAGGCAAATGCTCTGCTGCAAAGAATAATTCAGCATATGAACTTGGAACATTAGAACTATGAACCAAGGCAAACTGGTCAAACTTGTCAAACTTGAGATGACAAGGTTAAAAATTGCTATCATGAAAATAAGTGAACTCAAATGGACTGGAATAGGACATTTCATATTATACAACCACCAGATATTCTACTGTGATCAATAATCCCACAGAAGAAATATAATTCAGACTCAAGGCAAGCCCTTTAACATCACAGTGATCTAAGTCTATGCTTCAACTATGGATTCTGAAGAGGATACATTTGTCAAATTCTCTGAAAATATTCATCACCTCTTTGATACAACACCAAGAAAAATTGTCACTCTTATCATAGGAGATTGGAATGCTAAAGTTGGGAACCAAAATACATCTGGAATAAAGATCAAGTTTGGCTTTGGAGTACATAATAAAAAGGTCAGAGATAAGTAGAATTCTGTCAAGATAATTCTCTGGCCATAGTAAACACCCTTAATTCTCTAGTTATAGTAGAAAGACAGACAGACTAAGGAGCCAGAGCAATTTTATAGGAGCCAGACTGGCTCCTATTCTTTAGAAAAACATTTAGGGCAGAGGAATTCCTACTATGGTATGTGTGTGTCCTAAATTAAGCAGGTAAGAGATTAGTAAAATTATGTCAAGATAATTCACTGGTTATAGTAAACACCCTCTTTCAACAGCCTTAGAGACGTCTCGTCGAATGGACATCACAAGATGAACAATATCGACATCAGATGGACTATATAATTTGTAGCATAAGACCTGGAGCTGACTGTGGCTTCTAACCGTAAAGTTCCGAATTTACAAAGTAAAAGAAGGAAAACTATCAGACCAAGCATATACAAAATAAAATGTATATCCTGTGAATATGTAGTGGAGGTAAACAATAGATTTAAGGGACTAGACATGGTCAATAGAATGCCTGAACATTTTAAGTTTGTGACATTTTCAGAAAATGACAACAATGAATATCTACAAAAGAAAGCAAACTAAGAAGGTAAACTAGCTGAGACCCGAAAATGGCCCAGGAAAGAAGGAAAGTGAAAGGTAGTGGAGATTTGTCCAACTGAATGCAAAATTCCTGAGGATAACAAGGAAACACTTTTTAATGATTGATGTATTATTATTATTATTAGTAGTAGTAGTAGTAGTATTGTTCATTTCTAACGCGTCAACATATTCTGTAGCACTATACATGTGTTGTGATCAAGGCAAAACAATATTAACACATTACAAAGATGGAGGACCCTGTCTTTGAGCTTAGAATCCAGTGTCCATAGAGCTTTAAAGACATAGAAGAAGACAACACAATGGGAAAATCAAAAGATCTCTTCAAGACAATTGTTGTTTTCAAGGGAACCTTTCATGCCAAAGTTGGCATGACAAAAGACAAAAATGGCAGGGACTTAACAGACACAGGTCAGATAAAGAAGAAGTGGCAATAATCTATATAGGAAGTATACTAACATCACTGAATACGTCAATAGTTTGGCCAATGACATCTTGGAGAGTGAAGCTAATAATAAGGCTGCAGGAGCTGATGAAATCCTAGCTGAGCTGTTCAAAAACCTACAAGATGATGCAGTGAAAGTGCAGCTTGTATTATGCCAACAAATTTGGAAAATTCAACAGTGTCCAGTGGACTGGAAAAAGGTCAGTCTATATCCCAATTCCAAAATCTATTAGAGCAGAGATGGAAATATGAGGTAAAAGAAGCAATGCACTTGAGCTTGTGGAAACTCAGAGTGACAGTGGCTAATAGAGTCGGACATGACTGAAAGACTGACCAGGATGAATTATGCAACGTACCTTGGTTCTCAACCTCCTCAGAACTCAACATTTTCGATACTCAACCTGTCTGGATGAGCTAAAAACCTTGGTACCCATTGTGCTACCTTGGTACTTATCGTGTTTGCTAAAACCAATTTACATTACTCCTTATGGGAGTTTGGTACTTATATAGAGTGACAAGCTTCTTTTGAGAGTTACTTGATAAAGAGAGGTGTTACTGTCAAAAACTTGTCACTCTAAAATGTTTGTCCAATAAAAACGGTATCCCTATATACTACTACTGATGATGATGGCTATACAAAATAACAAATCACTTGATAGTATAGTTAAGGAATACAAATATCAGTATGCTGAAAGTGAGACAACACAAAGTATTCTGTAGGTAATCTTTATCAAGTACAAGATAAAGATTGTAGGATGCCATTTTTCAAAACATCATGGCCTTACAGTACATTTATTATATGATTATTATTATTATATTTTTATTATTGTTGTTATTAATATTATTATTATCTATAAACGTTTCTGTTTAAATTTGTAGAAATGTCAGAAATTGGTTAATGCATAAAGTGTGTTTGTATATCCTTTTATGGACTTTGATAAGCTATCTGATAAGGAAACCCTTTGATATTTTCTCTTGAAGGAGACTGGATTTCTTTTTATACTCTAAACATTACTTCAGTATTTCTAGCAAATTGAAGTAGTTGGCTATGTTAATCATTTTGTCATATATCTTCTTTTCCTTTTGTATGCACAGATTATTTATTAAGTTTTTCTGAGGCTTTCATAACCTAGCAAGACTGTCAGATTCTATGTGTTTCCATTAATGTGTGATAACTAACTGTGCACGGTTAATTAAAATTCAGTTCATAGGGTCATTCTGCCAATTACATTCTGTTGGTTTCTAATTTAATAAAGCAGACCAAGGGTCAATGGCAGACTCTGTGCCTTTGATTTCATTAATGAACTGTATTAGTTTATTTGAGTCTCATAATTTGCAATGCATTTCTTTTTTATTTCACATCTAATACACTAATACATTCATTCTACTATGTTATTGACATTTCTCACGCTATTGTTTAATAACTGCTGGTGGCGCATCACCTACAACGTGTTGTCTACAAGAACATTGCGCAACTCTTGTCTCCTGTTCACTCTGATTGGCTCACTGGATTCACTGCCATACGTGGTTTGAGCGCCATTTACTTACAATGATACTGTGAGTCTTTCTATACCAACTTGGTACGTCTGGATCATTCTGGGCTCCCTTTATATTGCTGGTTTTACTTTGTTCTGGACTGTTCTCCTGTAATTGGGAAATACTGGGAAATACTGAGCAAATCTTCTCTACTTCTCCATGTAAGAAGTCAGGTTCCCCAGGGTAAACCAAGTAACTTTGCAGTTATCCAGTAGCTTAACCCTATGTCAGTCTCTACAAACCCAAAACTCAAAATCTTGACTCTTAAATACAAAACCTAAACATATGCGCATCTGCAACATATTTGATCTTAACTGCAGATCTACTTCTACCACCTCCTTCGGTTCACTCAGGACCTTTCTTACTCTCTAATTACCTCCTCTTACTTACTAACCTATGTAACTGCCTACCTTGCTCTCTGCCTACCTCCTCTCTTTTACAGCTTTAATATCAAATAAGCATGTCACATTTTAGCCCTTATACCAATCGCTTACTGATATCAACTGACCTACCGATTCATCGGTCACTACGACACGCAGCTACTGTCTTCAACTTACTACTGGTAACTCATCTCTTCCACTGGTTTTATATCACTTGCCAAACCTCTTCTTCTTAGGTAGCAATATTTGTTAAGAGTCCTCTGTATATAACGTATTTCTCTTGCACATAGAGCTGCATTAAATGTTAGCAATTTAAATATAAAGGTTATTATTATTAATATTTTTATTATTATTATTTTTTTTAACTAGCGAATTGCCCGTCACAAAATGACGGCAATAAAATTGTAAGCCAGGCAATGCTGTTTGCCACACAATGTGAGGATTTTGCTTCTCGGAGCACCTTCGGGGCTCATTGCGAACCTTTCCTCCCGCCTACTCTAAGGGGCCGCTCATTGCAGGGTTCAGTAACCTGCAAGTTTTGTGCTTGGGAATGCCATGTGTGTCTTTCCAGCATCTCCCCCTGTGCCTTCCCTGTGTGTTTCTCTTCTGTGTGTCTGCTGAATGTTTGGGGGGCGCGCGCTGACTGCTATTTGCTTTATTTTCAAAGTCCTGCGTGCCTGGCGTTGTTGGTGTAAGTGTTACTGTGTTTGCCGTTGTGTATTTTCTAAATCCTGCATGCCTGGCTTTGCTCAGCCTTGTTTTCATCGTTTCAGAATTATTTTAGTTTTTCAGCCGCCATTTTGTTTCTCGCTTAGCCGATTTCCGATTAACGAAACACGGCAAATAAGGTTTAAAAAGTCCTGCGTCCTGGCTTTGCTCAGCCTCATTTTCATCCAGTTTCCGAATTTATTACATTTTTCGTCCGTTATTTTTTTTTTCCGCTTAGATTTTTGAGTGATGAAACTTTAAATAAGACTCAAAATCACTTGCAACCTCACTCCCAGGCTTCCTGGCTCTCCCCCTCTGCTGTGTGTGAATGTGTTTTTAATTATTTTTTTATCATTTTTCTTGTTTTTCATGTTTTTCGATTTCCGCGGCTCTGCTGTTCAATTAATTGCGGCCTTTTGCAGCCTAAGTGCTGCACAGCTACTTAAGTGCTCATTTCAGCCTAAGTCCCGTGTGCTTCAATGCCTCAACTTCGACGTTCATTGCCTAAGTCCTGCAAGCTCAGAATTCTTCAATGCCTCAACGGCTCGCCTTGCAAAGCGATGCTCGCAAGCGTGATGACATTTCGCAGTTTGACAATTATAATTTGTGATTCCTGTGTCGAGCCCTTTCTCTTGGAGTCTCTTAAGCAGTTTTCAGGCCTTTGTGGAAATCTTAAGGTCTATCTACAGACACCTGAACTGTTAAGGCTAGCCTAAAATTGAAGACACTCATGCTGGACTTATGTTAACCTCCTATGTCTGAGGAGGGATTGAGTCTACAGGCACCCATAATTACATAAAATACTTCCAAACATTTACCAGTTTTTATCAAAAAAACTTGTGTAAGCTTTTTAGCAACCTAATTTGGCAGCGCAAGGAATTTCAATTTTTTTACACGTCTAGACATAAAAAGTACTAATCTAAATCAAATATGAACTTTTTTTTTTTTTTTTCAAGGAAATCTCTTCTCTCTATGATGATACAGCCTGTTGAAGCAAATTCCACATTCTGGCAATGTCTTTAGCAAGGGCGTAGGAAGGAAAAAAAAATCTGGGGAGAATGAGTTATATATATATATATACACATATACACACATCCATACATAGGAGAGGTAGGTGCTGTTGGCAAAATAAATATATGTTTTTGTAGTGGTATATGTACTAAAACTATATATAAAAAACTATATATATATATATATATATATATATATATATATACATACATATATATATATATATACTAGCTACTTGCCCCTCATAAATGACGGGAATAAAATTGTAAGGCTGGCAATGCTGTTTGACACACAATGTGAGGCTTTTGCTCCTCTGAGCACCTTCAGTGCCCATCGCGAGCCCCGCGCTGAGCACCTTTGGCGCTCATCGCGTGGCTCGCAATGAGCGCCCCTCTGTGCTGATTGTAAACCTCTTCCCCCGTTTACTTAAATTTTCCTGCTTTGCAATGATCACCTTCGGCGCTCATCGTGAGCAAGTTAGAGCGGGGAGAGGCTCTCATTCTTCCACACTCATTGCAAGGCCCTCAATGAGCCCCTTTAGAGGCCCGAAAGGTAGCCGGGGGAAGAGGCTGAGAACGGCTTCCAAGTTACGGGCCTGTAACTCAGAAGCCGTTCAGAGGTCACAAAAAGACGCCAATTGAATAGCAAATTAGCTTGCAACCTCACTTACGGGCTCCCTGCCTCTCTCCCTGCACCCATCATGGCAGTCAATTGTCCCCCTGGGCCTATTGCAGGCCTCGGGGGCCAACATGGTAGAGGGAGGTATGGGAGGTGAGGTGCTCTTCCACACCTCATCTAGTCACATAATCTGGGAGGGGGGGGGGGCTTCTCCCCCCCAGTTCCTACGCCCCTGGTCCTAAGCTACTGTGCCCCATAGAAGTGGTAATGGAACACCTGCTTGGATTGCTTGGAAACATTATTTGGAATTGCAGTGTGGTTGAAGTCAAGGGAAAGATTAAGTAATATTTTTTATAAGATGGCAATACCAAGTTACTCTATTTATCAGTATCATACGGTAACAGTAGTAAAGGTAAGATGGTAGCACATAGGATTATTTCATTACCTTAACTTTTCTTTGCTGCTTCCTTCTTCGCATAGTCATATACTTAAAGTAAATAAAGCAACAGTAAAACAAAGAAAACTGAATTAAAAGACATTGGAATACTAAAAGAAAATAGAACTTTCAGTTTTGCTCAAGTTCTTAGCAAAATGTTCCACATTGGTAAGTACTGGTAAGTAGAACCATGCGCGATTGATGAGAGTTTATTATTAGCCACATTAAATTCCCTCAACGTTGAAAACCGTAGCCCGTAACGTAGCCCGCAAGACTTACGGCTATTAAATCGACCTTGTAAAGCAACGCGCCGATGACTTGCAGGGTAGGGACGAGAAAACACTACGGGACGTAAGAATTTGGCTTGCGCACTCACAAATCCTTTGTCCTTTCAAGGCCGTAACTGTTACGTTCCAATAGCACTGTAAATGCACATATCACCACACTACTGTACTTATAATAAGAGGGAAAGTGATGTTAGGTATTAGAATTATTAGCACAATATCCTCAGGCTTGCAAATCTGCAATATGAAATACTTTATTTTCTGTTTAATTTCCGTGTTATATCGATCCCAGCAGCCAATGTGTTAATACATATAATGGAACTCACACGGACTAGAATATCATATTTACAGCTTTATCAATATTGCATTATTTATGGAATGTGGGTCTAACACGTAAGACTTTGAAATCTCACCTCCATTTTTCAGTGACGTAATTCTAACGATCTCGGTTGCCATTGGCTCCATCTAAACCCATAACTACGGGTTTGACTAATTGTTCACGTTCACGGCCGCGCATCCAACGTTCGACAAATGGTTTATGGGTTTGCATCTCAAGCCCGTAACTCGCAACCTGCTCAAATTTAATAGCTCTGTAACTCGACCAAATTTCAAGCCCGCAGCCGTTGCGGGTCTCACGTTGCACTTATAGGCTTCTAATTTAATGTGGCTCCTTTTTAAGACCTGTTAATTTTAGTGTATTACATGAATCCGACTTTTTATGAGTTAAATGTTGGTATTCTCAGTTTCTATAGTAATCCTATGGGCACAGTTTTCCTAAGATGTTCATACACATTGCAACAGATGGACTACTCCTCTAAATTAATTAGAGTTATTAAAGAAAATACAACTGAACTAACAGGCACTTTCCAAATGAAAAATAAAAACATAATTCATCTGTGTTTTTGACAGCAGAATAATTTGCAAAGTTAATTAATTCCGAAGGCTGAAACATAGTCATTTAGTTTATTTTGTTTTATCTCACCGGCTCAGTTGTATTTGTCCCATGATGCTTGTAAAATGGTACATATTACCAAGGTGCTAATGTACTCCTGCAATTTTATTATGTGTCAAACAATATATCATTTTAATGCTAATTCTTACATTGATGCATAAAATACTTTAGAGATATTATCAAGCAATCAGTGATAATTCGTATCTATCATTAAAATACTATTTTAAGAGTCATACTTATTGTTATGTAAGTTAGTTTAAAAAATAATTGTGAAAAGCACATTGTTTCTCTAAGTAGATAGTAATTAAAGTATTTGGATTATGTAGAGCATGCCATTTCCTATTTAAAAATATAAGATCAGGTATTGCATGGAAATAAGCTTCTATTTGTTTATCTTTATATACTAAAATATCCTTTCTCATATATCTTCGTTGATGTATTGATCACGTCTTGGCCTTTGTTTATTCATTTGTTCCCCACTGCACATGTGCAATCAAACAACCAATCACAGAGCAGAAATGGGTCATTAGAGATTTTTATTGATGACTTGGATAATATAAGTTAAGGACAGTCATCAAAAATCTGTAACTACAAGGGCCCCAAAATATATATCAGAGGCGCTTATTCAGAGAACATCTTAATAGGTTAGTTCTATGGCCATGATAACCCACTCTGAGAGCAACCTGTTTTAGCCACTTGTGCCCTTCACAAGGAGACATTTCCTGTAGTATATCAGTCTGGTCCCACTCACTACAGTGATCAAGCTTCAAAATATCAGGCAATTCTACCCTGAACAGGAGAAACAGCAAACCCCACTGACGAGGCCCAATGAAGGACGAAACGTACATCTGGGGTTTGCTGTTTCTTCTGGTCAGGGTAGAAGTGCCTGGTATTTCGGGGCTGGGTCACTCTAGTGAGTGGGACCAGACTGATATATTTTAGCTAGTGAACTTCTATCCAAAAGCAAGGTCTTCACTAACTAAAAACTTCTGTAAATAAAATATGCTATGTGCTTAATTAGAGCCCTTTTAAATTTACCGAATTGCAATTTAATAAGGCTGATAAACTCTATAAAGTTTTCATGGACTAAATATCGTTTTAAAGATAAATCTAGGATACCAAGTCCCATTAATGATTCACACTGAAGTTATAATTAAGGGGGCTAATAGAAAAGAAAAAACAGTGCATCGTTTGCTTGTGCTTCTGTTAATTACAGGCTATAACAGCCTTATTAAATTGCGATTTGGCCAATTGAATAGGGCTCTATATAAGCACAAAGCATATTTTTTGTGAACTTCTATCCAAAAGCAAGGTTTTCGTTAACTAAAAACTTCTGTAAAAAAAATATGCTCTGTGCTTATATAGAGCCCTATTCAATTGGCTGAATCACAATTTAATAAGGCTGCTTGGATGTAATTAACAGAAGCACAAGCAAACGCTGCACTGTTTCTGTGTTCAGGCCATTTCATAGATTTACTAATAGAAGCCCATGCAAATGTTGTACTGTCTCAGGGCCTCAATTGCGATTTGGCCAATTGAATAATGCTCTACAGTATATAAGCACAAAGCATATTGTTTTTTTGCAGAAGTTTTTAGTTAGTGAACTTCTATCCAAAAGCAAGGTCTTCACTAACTAAATAATTCTGTAAAAAAATATGCTCTGTGCTTATATAGAGCCCTATTCAATTGGCCAAATCACAATTGAATGAGGCCCTCAGTGTTCATGCCACTTTATATGCTTTTAGCTTAATATAATAGGCGCTACGCCAATGTTACACCTCTATGTCCTAAATTAGAGGACAGACTCCTTTCCACAATACTCTAGCAACTTGAATGGGATAGAAACGCTCAGACTACTCATCAACAGAGCACAATAGTTGCTAGCAGCCTTATTAAATTCTGAATCCAATTGGATAGGGCTCTATATAAGTACATAACATATTTTTTTTACAGAAGTTTTTAGTTAGGTAACTTCTATCCAAAAGCAAGGACTTTACTAACTAAAAACCTCTGTAAAAAATATGCTATGTGCTTAAATAGAGCCCTATTCATTTGTCCTTGCTATATCTCAAATCATAGGTGTGTGCTTGTTTATCTATACATACAGTATGTTAGAAATTATGGAACAGTCACAGACAGCAGTATCACTATATACAGAAATGTATTTTGCATATGCGCACATTATTGCATGACTTGCACTCCTATTAAATTCTAAGCCAGTAACCCCAATGTGATGCCCGTAACGGCTGCGTGCTTGAAATTTGGCAGAGTTACGTTGCTATTAAATTAGAATGGGCTGCAAACTACGGGCTTGAGACGCAAATCGTAGCTCGTTCATAGAACATTTGATTTGCGTTCTTGCGGATAATCATCTAGTGTAGACCGTAGTTCTGGGTTCAGACGGAGCCAATGGAAAAAGAGATTGTTAGCGTTACATCAATGAAAAAGGGGAAAGTAGATTTCAAAGTCCTACGGACTTCAATTACAGTTTGCGATTGGATCCACATTTGAAAATAATTCAATATTAATAAAGCCGTAAATATGATATTCTTTTACATGCGAGTTACAGTATATGTAATAACACATTGATTGACAGGATCGATATAACGCAGAAATTAAACATGAAATAAAATATTTTGGTTGGCCGATTTGCGGGCTTGAGAATGTTGTGCTATTAATTCTAAAACCTAACATCACTTTCCCTTTTATATAAAGTACAGTAGTGTGTTTTTATTTGTATTTACAGGGCTACATATTGGTCCTCTCCAGCACTCGTAGGGATTTGGGCTCCATTTGCGCGCTACGGGCTATCTTGCGGGTGACTTTGTTGCAATTTAATAGCATGATTGCATTTGTAGCAGTTACAGGCTTGACAGTTCAAAGGATTTGTGGGCTGCGAAGTTCCACATTCACGTCCCATAGGCATTTTTCATCCGTCTTAACCCGCAATAGGCGGTGGCCTCCTTTACTTAATAGCCATAAGTCCTACTGTCAACTTAATGGGCTACGTTTTTCACGTAGACAGAATTTAATGAAGCTGATATTTAGCAGCCTGCTGCCCTAAGCCTGGACTTTATGGCCTAGGCAGAAAAACACCCCATAACTATTCTTTTGTCTTGTGCACGCAGTGCGTCAATTTGTAACAAATCTCAGTAGACGCGTGTAATCTAAGTGCATTGTGGGAAGTTACACACATTCCTCATTGAGATTAGGTACTCATTTGTAAACCTACTCTGTAGTCCTCAGAGCCCTCCTTTTATGGTGCTCTACCCCCTGCTCCCCCTGATGCCAAAGGAGATTAGTGGGAGTAATTTATGGGAAATATATAGCACAATTGGTAAGTCTGTAACTAAAACAGTAACAGGGCATATAAATGTAAATGATGAATGCATGTTTGTTGTTTCAGCAGCATAATAATCTAAATCTGATACTTTTTTAACTGTATTTCATATCTATATATTCTATCTGTTCATTGAAGTATCTCACTCATTAGCACACCTACACTTTCTAAATATATTCATCAAGGATAATTTAGGTATAAAACAATGTAATCTCTGTTTTAAAACAATGATGGTTCTAATTAATGAGGTAATGTGTATGTTGCATGTAGGATTGAGTTGACAGTTTCTATTACAGAAAAATGTGCGCAATTTGACAAGACAAATAACGAATTAAATCAACCTGACTAAAACAAAGTTTATCTTTGATCATGCTGTACCTTACGTACAATACCATTTGTTATCTCCTATTAAAAATAGGTAAATTAATACAGATTTCCATGTTGCATGCAATCATATTTTTTAGATACAATGTAGTCAAATGTGTACGTTTGATATATTTGCAGCCTTATTAAATTGCAATTTGGCAAATCTAAAGGGCTCTATATAAGCACAGAGGATATTTTTTTACAACATTTTTTAGTTAGTGAACTTCTATCCAAAGCAAGGTCTTCACTAACTAAAAAAATCTGTAAAAATAATATGCTCCGTGCTTATATAGAGCCCTTTAGATCTGCCGGATTGCAATTTAATAAGGCTGTTGATTTTTAGGGTTTAACAAAGAAAAAAATACAGATTGATTTGGAACTCATTTCAGTAAGGAACAAAAACAGAGACAAATGTTTGACTTCATGCACTCTAGCCTGAGCTTGTTTTCCACCAGCCAGGGCTTAAGTCATTGTGTGCATGATGCCAGTGCCACCTTACTATATGCCAGTGAACAGTTTATAAGTGCCACATTTGTTTGTCATTTAGTCGTTCGGGCATATCTGACTCTCCGTCACTCTTTGGACCATAGCATGGCAGGTGCATCTCTCAGTCACTGCCCCTCTGAACTCCAACAAGTTCGTGTTCATTGCTTCAGTGACCTCATCTATCCATCTCCACCTCTGTAGTCCCCTTCTTCTTGTGCCTTCAATCTTTCTCAGCATCAGAGTCTTTTCTAGGGAATCCTGCCGTCTCATGATATGGCCAAAATATTTGACCTTTAGCCTCATGATCATACCTTCTAGTGAACAGTTAATCTTGATTTCCTGTAGTACTGATTTCAATTCAAAGGAGTCAATTCTACACCGCTCAGCCTTATTTATGATCCGTATGTTACTGGGAATACCATAGTTCTAACTATGCAGACCTTTGTTGATATTTTAATATCTTTACTTTTTACAATATTTTCCAAGCTTACCATGAGGTGTCTTCGAGAAAAAAGAGGAATGCAAGTACAAGAGGTCATGGTTTGAAGTTGGAAGGTGGAAGATTTTCACAGAAGTAGTAGTAGGTAAGGGGAACAGCTTCCACCTGACATGTCTCAATCATACTTAAACCTACCTGTACAAAGCATAAGGCTATCCTTAAACTTAAATAAGTCAAATCTTTTTGTAGATGTAATGGGCAGTCTAGAAGGGATTTTTGATTTGTATCTGTCATCAGATCTAGATTTCTTTGTTTCTATTCTTTTGCCTCAGGCATTTTTAAATGTACCATTTATGACTCTAACCAGTATTGGTCCTCAGACTGTGTATGTACTTGGGGTAAAAATGTAAATATTATCACAATATATTCTTATTTCTATTACAATTTGGTTAAGGGGAACCCCATACAGGGACATAGGCCTTATGTGGCTGGTTTCAGTAATCAATTGAGAAGTAAATAAGCTTATATATAGGATATTGATCATAGATTCTTCTAATAGGTCTATTGCCATATTTTACTCCACATTTTGACCCCACAAGTGTAACTTTTTCCTCATTTTATATTTTTACATAAAATACAAGTCCCAACATTTTATTTTTTTCATTTGAAGATTGTTGTTGAGCTTTAGAATTTTTGCCTAGAAGTTTGTATTCGCTAACATTATTTATTAGCATGAAAATCAGCAGTCAGCTTGTATTTAATTATAGGCTTAATATAATTTGATGGCCCTGCCACACATACAGCTTCTTTGTTACTAGACACACAAGATAACAGCAAATTAATGATTCAGTAATTAGAGAATACAGTTGTAAACCTCCAACAAAGATTATAAAAGAAAAGAATCTCATTAAATGTTCAGTCAAAATTAGGTAATGGTGCATTTATGTATATCCTCACAAAAAAATATAGATGAATGGATAGAAATTGGCACTGTGCATGCAAGCGATTTATATTTTCTAAAAAACATAGACAGTGATGAAAAGTGTGATAAATTGTTGCTGAATCTCCCACTAGAAATAGAACATAATAGATTGCATTGTGTATCTTCTTGTTTAACAGTCCCATTTATTGGAGCAATGAAAACTATACATAAAATAAAAAGAGTTTCTACTAGAAAATTGAGCTAAAAAGTTAGGGATTTTAAGCATAAAGATTCTAAAGATTATTATTACTATTTGTCACTATCTGTTACTTCAATTGGACTTGGTAAGAATCTGGTTCAAAGCTATCCAGCAGAATTGTGTGGTCCTTGTACACCTCTGATAGCAGAAGATGGACGAAACACCAGTACCACGCCCAGGAGCTTTCTTCAAGTATATCAAGAACACCAGGATATCAGGAACACCATACAATCCCTTATAATTAGGATTAATGCACAGAATGACATTTACACCTTATTTTATGTAAGTCCAGACACAACTTCCATACCTTTATTAATTGTCACATTTTATACAATTTCCTGGTACACAGGTTGGCCATCCCTAAAAAGTAGGCTGCCCCTGCTTACTGAGAAATCCTGTAGATCTGATGAGCTCAGGCCCTTAAGCTTATCATGGTTATTATATTAACTACAACCGTTTGCTGTAATTTTGAAGTGTGTGCACAAGGCTTATCTATGAGTCTATGGTCTTGGGTGTGGGTCGATGCAATAGCCTGCAGAAAACCTAATAGGTTTTTTACAACAATTCATATAACATGAAACATAATACATACAGTGCCTTGCAAAAGTATGCCCCCGTCTTGGCATTTGTTGTGTTTAGTTGCCTCACAGCCAGAACATGCCCACATTTATTGTGAAGCAAACAACAAATAGGACAAATTAACAGAAAAAGTCAATATGCATAACTATTCACCCCCTTAAAGTCAAAACTTTGTAGAGCCACCTTTTGCGGCAATCACAGCTCCAAGTCGCTTTGGATAGGTCTCTATGAGCTTGACACATCTTACCACTGGGATTTTTGCCCATTCCTCCTTGCAAAACTGCTACATCTCCTTCAAGTTGGATAGTTTGCGCTTGTGAACAGCAATCTTTAAGTCTGACCACAGATATTCTATTGGATTGTGGTCTGGGCTTTGACTAGGCCATTCCAACACATTTCCGGCTGCTTAAAAACATCCCCACAGCATGATGCTGCCACCACCATGTTTCACTGTGGTGTTCTTTGGGTTTTGTGATGTGTTGGGTTTGCACCAGACATAGCGTTTTCTTTGATGGGCGAAAAGTTAAATTTTAGTCTCATCAGACCAGAGCACCTTCCTCCATACATTTTGGGAGTCTCCCACATGCCTTTTCACAAACTCAAAATGTGCCATTTAGTTTTTTGCCATAAAGCCCAACTCTATGGAGTGTCTGGCTTATTGTCATCCTATGTACAGATACTCCAGTCTCTGCTGTGGAACTCTGCAGCTCCTCCAGGGTTACCTTAGGTCTCTGTGATGACTCTCTGATTAATGCCCTCCTTGCCCAGTCCGTGAGTTTTGGTGAGCGGCCGTCTCTTGGCAGGGTTGCTGTAGTGCCACGTTCTTTCCATTTGGTTATGATATATTTGATGGTGCTCCTGGGGATCATCAAAGATTTGGATATTTTTTTATAACATAACTCTGACTTTTACTTCTCAACAACATTGTCCCTTACTTGTTTGGAGAGTTCCTTGGTCTTCATGGCAGTGTTTGGTTAGTGGTGCCTCTTGCTTAGGTGTTGCAGCCTCTGGGGCCTTTCAAAAAAGGTGTGTATATGTAATGAAAGATCGCATGACACTTAGATTGCACACAGGTGGACATCATTTCCTTAATTTTGTGACTTCTGAAGGTAATTGGTTGCACCAGAACTTTTTATGGGCTTCAAAACAAAGGGGGGGAATACATACACACATGCCAATTTTCTGTTTTCTATTTCTAAAAAATAGTTTTATATATCTATTTTTCTTATTTCACTTCACCAATTTACACTATTGTGTTCTAATCCATCACATTAAATTCAGATTAACAAAACATTGAATTTAAGGCTGTAATGTAACAAAATAGGTAAAAAGTCAATGGGGGTGAATACTTTTGCAAGGCACTGTATGTCATACAGAACCTAAGCCAATATACATATAGTATAACAGTGTTATCATATTGTAACCATAAGCACTTAGATATACATAACCATAATAATAAAAACAGGGTAACTCTGGCAAGTTAGGCCCAGGCCATAGTGTAAAGCACTCCAGTCCGTCCCTGGGCATGACACTGACTTTTATTTATAAAGCACCAACTTATTCTGTAGTGCTACGTACAGGGGATACAGTGAATATATAAAACATATGTGACAAAAGTTACATACTGGTAAAGAAGGTGTCAGCAGGAGGACAATATTGAAATCCTATTGACTATATGTACTTTATAGCCAAAGATACAGTCAGCAAATACAAAACCCGGAGCTGACTGCGTCTCAGATCATGAGCTTCTTATTGCAAAGAATTAGTATAGAATTAAACTGAAGAAAAGAGGGAAAATCATGAGAGCAGCCACACAGATATGAAATAAATAATATCCCTAGTCAATATTTAGTGGAGGTAAAGAATAGATTTAAGGGACTGGACATGGTAGGTAGAATGCCTGGAGAACTTCACTCAGTCTACAACCAAAAAGGAGTGCTCCAATTATTGAACATTTGCCCTCATTTCACTTGCCAGCAAGGTAATGCTTAAGATCCTACAAGTTTGGCTCCAACAATATATGGACCAGGAACTATCAGATGTGCAAGCCGGGTTCCGCAGAGGAAGAGGCACAAGAGATGAAATTGTCAATGTTCACTGGATAATAGAGAAAGCAAGAGAGTTCCAGGGAAACATGTACCTCTGCTTCATAGACTACTCTAAAGCCTTTCACTTTGTGGATCACTACAAATTCCAAATTGTGGCATGTTCTTAAAGAGATGGGGGTACCAGACCTTTTCATCCACCTCAGGAATTTGAATGTGGACCAAGAAGCCACAGTCAGAACCGTACATGAAACAATCGAATGGTACAAGTTCGGTAAAGCAGTGCGACAAGGTTATATATTGTCACTTTATTTATTGAACATATGTGCAGAATTCATTGTGCATGAGGCTGAACTGGACAAATTCAAAGCAGGAATTAATATTGCTGGCAGAAACAGCAATAACGTCAGATACGCAGATGATACTAATCTGATGGCTGAAAGTGAGGAGGAACTAAAGGTCTTATTGATGATAGTGAGAGAAGAGAGTGTAAAAGATGGCCTGTTGCTCAATGTTAAAAAGTTGAAGATCATGGCAAACGGCAATCTCAGTTCCTGGCACATATATGGGGAAGAAGTGGAGCCAGTTACAGATTTTATTTTCCTGGGCTTAATTTTTTCTGCTGATGGTGATTGCAGCCATGAAATTAAAAGATGTTTGCTGCTGGACAAGCTGTTAAAAAGTAAAGATATTACACTAAGAACAAAAGTCAGAATACTTTGAATTAAGGTATTCCCAGTACTAACATATGGATGTGAGAGCCGGATCATAAAGAAGGCTGATCGCAGTAGAATTTACACCATTGAATTGGTCTGGGAGGCTACCAAAAGGCCTACAGCAACATTAAAGGAACTGCATGGATATCTGGCAAGTACTGGCTGTGTGGTACATGTGACAACAATCTCCCGTATTCTTCATATGTCTGGGCTATGCGGTAGAGTGGCAAGACGAAAGCCTTTTCTTACGAAGAAAAACATCCAAGCCAGGCTACATTTTGCAAAAGCACATCTGAAGTCTCCCAAAAGGTGTTATGGTCTGATGAAACCAAGGTTGAACTTTTTGGCCATAATTCCAAAAATGCACATCACCAACACTGCACATCACCAAAAGAACACCATACCCACAGTGAAACATGGTGGTGGCAGCATCATGCTTTGGGGCTGTTTTTCTTCAGCTGGAACTGGGACCCTAGTTAAGATAGAGGGAATTATGAACAGTTCCAAATACCAGTCAATATTGGCACAAAACCTTCAGGCTTCTGTTAGAAAGCTGAACATGAAGAGGAACTTCATTTTTCAGCATGACAACGACCCAAAGCATACATCCAAATCAACAAAGGAATGGCTTCACCAGAAGAAGATTAAAGTTTTGGAATGGCCCAGCCAGAGCCCAGACCTGAATCTGATTGAAAATCTGTGGGGTGATCTGAAGAGGGCTGTGCACAGGAGATGCCCTCGCAATCTGACAGATTTGGAGTGTTTTTGCAAAGAAGAGTGGGCAAATCTTGCCAAATCAAAATGTGCCATGCTGATAGACTCATACCCAAAAAGACTGAGTGCTGTAATAAAATCAAAAGGTGCTTCAACAAAGTATTAGTTTAAGGGTGTGCATACTTATGCAACCATATTATTTTATTTTTATTTTTTTTCTTCCCTCTACCTAAAAGATTTCAGTTTGTTTTTCAATTGAGTTGTACAGTTTATAGGTCACATTAAAGGTGGAAAAAGTTATGAAATGATTTATCTTTGTCTCATTTTTTCACACCACATAAACCTGACATTTTAACAGGGGTGTGTAGACTTTTTATATCCACTGTATGTATCTGTATATGTGTGTATACATATTTGTTGTCTATTTTTCATATATTTTAACCACTTAAGGTAAGTAAATGCTTATTCACACGCAGTTTTATGCTGTTTATTTACAAAATAACATCATGAAGGGATTTTCTTTAAAAAATTGCATTTCTGTGCTTGTCAATTGCTCATTAGACAGGTTTTCAATTGAACTTTGCTGCCTATTTTCCTCCAGGCGTACCTTGCATTGATCCTGTCTTTCTCATTTAGATTCTGCCCTTGGAGACTGGCAGCATTTATTTCCGAACCGAAATCTCTTGTTCATATTTGTAAGGTTAGCAAACAGAATGGTTTTCAGCCTTTGCTGGCCTTTGTAAATGTTTAGCGGTCAATGTCATACAATTTCATGTGGAAAGTAATATAAAGTCATATAAAACAATCACATTACCAAAAATGTTATTCAGTTTAAAAACAATATAGCACTAATCTGAAAAAAAGAGGTGTGGAGAGCAAAGGCACCACAATTGGATGTATACATGAACCATAAGTGTCTGCTTATCATTTTAAGTTAATTTGTATGCACAAAATGGTTGATGTGTATTTGGCAATAGGGATGCCATCATAAATCTTGGGGCCCAGTACTAATGTAATAGTCAGTACCCCAAAGCTGGCACAGATTTTCCCCATCTCCCACAGCCAGTCTTTACGTCAACTGCACATATAGTAGTGACATATTATAAGCCTTTAAACAGGTAAATTACACTTTCAAATATTTAGTAATTAGAAGTATATATTTAAGGAGCACTGAAAATTTTACATAGATAATATACTAAAAAAACAGTATAGGCTGGGGTGTAGGAACGGGCAATGGGGGGGGGATTCAATTAATAGGGGACACAAAAAATAGCAAAATTAAACATAATCATGCATTATCAGATTTAACCACTAGATGGCTATTGAGCAGTATGCCATTCCCATGAAAGCTTTCAGCCATAATATGTATATATATATATATATATATATATATATATCTATATATATATATATATATATATATATATATATATATATATACATATTTTATTTTTTTTAAATTATATTTGGGGGGGCTAGGAGCATTGAGAATTTAAATTAAAACATTTTATGGGGCAGGTAGATCTGCCCCTGCTTCCTGTCCTTGGAGTTGAATTTAATTATCCCACACATTTTTGGGGGCTCCTACGCCCATGAGTATAGGCACTGTATATGTTAAGAAACAAAATACAGTACATCCTTGCAAAGATTTAATATTACTTAAAAAGACTACATGGTCGCATATCATGTATAGTTTTAATTAAGAGAAAGATATGTTTTATTTAATATATTTATAAAATTACATTGATAGTCGTCCTCTGATAGATACAGGATATACAGTCTGTGCAGCAGACTTATGGAACCTGTACTTACCAACTATTGCTCCCTGCTGATTATATTAGGACACCAAGTGGGCACATGCTGGTGTACTGCACCAGTCACTCACCATCCCATGAGTAACTGATCATTTTTAATATAAGCTGCTTCCTCTGCAATTTGGGAACTCCAAATCATAGGACCCATACACACACAACTAGGCGAAACGATTGTTAGGTGTGTGAATCATCACATAGGGACAGAGTTACTAGGATCGATTCACATCGCCCAATGCACAGTGTAATCTAGGGAACTTGAGGGATATGTAGGTTGTTGTTGAGAGCTTTAGTTAATTATGCCCTGAAGAGGCTCAAATGAAAGCCAGGGAAGAGTAGAATAAAGTATATAATGCAATGCCTGGTTTAAGAGACACGCCATCCCAGGACTTTCAGTAAGCATAAATATAGAAATTAAGTCTTAAATATTCCCTAGGATATTGTTCATATGTAGCAAATATTATTAATATATGGGGGTATTTACTGATACTGTTCACAGTAAATTGACAATTATTATAGTAATAAAAGTAAATATAAATATTTTAAATATTGATTATTAACATAGATTTTTTTAAGTGGTTTTAATTGAACTCATTCTAGTGCAATAAGATTTAATAAAGTTTGTTTTTATTTGTTTTGTCCTAGCTATTTGGATCAAAATAGGTATTCTGCAAGACACTATTTTTTTTTTGTGCCCATATTTGCAATTTGTAGTGACAAATATAATCAATATGCCTTGAGAAAAGTCTACACATTGGGAAATTGTGTTTCATTAAAAATGGATAAAAAATATGAAAGCTGAAAAAGTCAGTAGATCATGAGAAAAAAAAAATCTGATCCAAGAGTGTGATGGGTGAGTGTTGCTTACAGACTTTTCTTTCATACAAAGAAGAAGATACAGACTTGAAATAAAACTATTCTCTCAGTGGGGGACAGGTTTTTCAGTAAGCTAAAACTGCAGCTCAAGCCGGCAGGAAGAGTTTCTTTTTGTAACCTCAAGTCTGCTCAACAGTGCATGTTTTGTTGAAGTATAAACAGTATTAAAAATAATATTATGCTGCAGAAAGTTTTTTTTTCTTCTGATTTTCCTTTGATTCCACTACCTTCCCAGAAAGAAGCAGTTTGAAAAATGTTCTACTGATTGGTAATGGCTTTTTTTCTTCACACGTTTTGGTAATATTTAAACTCATAATTTTTTGACAAAATTATACTTGTGAACATTTACTTTTAAATAGTTTGATTATAAATTTATATTATATTGTTAAAATATGCTAAAGGTTATTTTTAATATACAAAATGCAAGATCAGGCACATACAACCTATAGAGGGGACTTATTAACCATCTAAAGGGCTACAGCGCTTCCCAAACATTCATTTCAGCTCTTTACAGTAGACATAAATATACATGTATTGTGACTCTTCACCATCAGAGCGTATTATAAGCTTGTGTGATTGTGTTAATGAACGTGATTAAAACAGTTCGGGGCAGTACTTAACCCTCTGGTGCATAACACCTATACCATCATATAGAATCAATAAGTAAGTGAGTAAGCTAAAAAAAATAATATGTAATTCACTAGCAGTATATGAAACTAGTCTAAAAGTCTTTAATAAGTATGATATTAAAAAGGGAGACTATTTTGCAAAAGTATTATAAAATATATATGTGATAAATAGGGTATCCTCATAAACTAAGTCAAATCATAGGATAACCCAAAAATATAATTGAAAAAAGTGAAAAACAAACATATATAAAAGACTATAAAAAAAGTATTCATAAAGATACTGTAACCAATGATAGTAGAGAGACAGGCAAACCAACCATACAATGAGGAAGTTTGCAAAAATGAGTGGACTATATAATAACTTGTGTTTAAGAGCACTGAAACACCTGACATGTAATCAAGGCGCAGGCCGTAGTTACTTCTACCCACTGGTCTGTATCCTCAGCGTCTCTGGAGCTCTGTCAATGCGGATGCCCCACGGTTTAACATGTTCCTGGTGTTGGCGTCCTATTGCTTCCAGTCTCTCATATCACCCCCATAAGGAGGCTGGTTATCCCCACAGATCAGCCAAGAGAGTTCTGCTCTGACACCTGACCGGTTTCATTCCACAGGGCTTTTCGAAAGATATTAGCAGTCTGCTATTTAAAGACTTTCTAGTTTCTTATACTGCTAGTGACTTACATATTATTATTTTTAGCTTACTCGCTTACTTATTGATTTGATATGTTGAATGTGACCTGAATTTTTTATAAGTTTCTATTTTCAAAAGTTTAAAACATTTTAATGAATTGCTATGGGATGCAGAAAACAAGTTATGTCTATGTTTATTATTGAATAACATTTGTTATAAACCAAGTGATTCAGATTTTAGTAGAAACTAACTGGGATATAAATATTTCAACCATCTAGCTTCTATTAAAATAGGAATCCTGCATGTAACAAATTGAATTCAATAATAAAATATTGTCATGATCGAACCCCTATCCCCTCCCTAAAAGAGCTCATTATGATCTGATAATACAGCCGGACTTGCTGGCACCACTTCCCCTGTGTCCATGAGATCTGGATCCTCAAGGTCTACCATATCTATCTCAGGCGCATTTAGGCTGAGTGGTGCCTCCTCCATTGGCACTTCTGTAATTGAGCAACACCTATGTGGGAAGAGAAATTCAATTGTGCAATATTTATCTGGTTAATGATTGACGTTTGCCATTTTTTTACAAAGATATGGTTGAAGTTGCTAAATGTTTACTTTGAAGCCAATGCCGAGAAATATCACATTATGTAGTTAATGTTGGGAAATTTCTAATTGGTCAATGTTTATTTTGCAGTAAATGTTGCACAAGCAACTATTGTTCGGGTTCGGGTGCTAGCCCGTCTCTGAATAAAACAGTGTCTCTATTGTATAAAAACAAGTGTCAGCTGTACTTTGTACTAGTGGTAGATGTTTATTATTGTATTATTGAAACCTTTAATCCTTTTCTGGAGATATCATGCAGCAGTGTCAGTGTGCCAAGACGACACTACCACATCAGGTAACTGGTGGGATTGTTCTGCATGGCCAGTCTAGCTGGCTCTATTATGTCACAATACTCATTCATATTCCTTAAGCCTGAATTAGGAAAAATCTTTTGCTAGTTTCATTCCAGCTGTGAATTCAAGTCAATATTTCCATGTTCTCTATAGCTCATTTCACTGTTTCCTTTATAACAACAGACATATACTCATCATGCAAAATAACATGCTAACATTAACATCTCCATTTCCTATATTTAATATGGAGAGTATTTATTAAATGGACTTCAAAAAGACTGCTGTGCACCATTAGATAGATATTTGAAAGCTATATGAAAAATCTGTTTACATCTTTGAAATAAATCAACTATTGACTGAGTTATCATCAATTGTAGTTTTTGCTAGTATAGAGATTGAAGCCCCCGACAAGAAGCTGTAAAGATAAAGAGCACTGAGTCATGTTCATGCAAGCAATGAGTTGCTTCATGTGGCCAGTAAATTAAATCATGTGTTGAGACAGCTCTAATGAGAGACAAGCTACAGAGTCCAATAGTCTATGGCCCCTAATCAATTGAGCAATTGTTAGTTACTGGAGCCCGTAATGTAGCCCATAAACTAATTTGCTATTCAATTGGCGTATTTTAGCTACCAACAAACTATTTGCGGGTTACAGGCTAAAAATCCCTGCAGTTGTCAAAATTGTAACTCCATTAATAAAAGCCTTTGATCTTTCAAGCCCGTAAATGTTACAATGGCAAATCGCTATTCAATTGCTACAATTCCTCAAGCCCGCAATTGTTTTCACACCCATGAATGGCAAATGTAGAAGAAAATCCTACGTATACCAGATAGCACTCACAAAGGGGTTAAACACCTGTTTTGCAGCACTGTAACAGCAAACAAAAAATCAATTCTGCACTTTAAAAGATGGGGAAAGTGATGAAAGACATTAGAATTAATTGCACAACAGTCTCAAGTTCGCAAATCTGCAATAAAAAAATATTCTTTTTTCGTTTCATTTCAGGCCACCCACATGGACCATAACATTTCCTTCATTCATTTTTATTATTTTGTCCATTGCCAGATTGCGATGATGACGGTCTCATTTACTATTTTCTGTTTCTAAATCCGTAGTTACGGCCTTGCTTAATTGATCATAATAAAGCTCTGAAATGCTATTGCATGGTTTAAAAAGTACTTAAACAAATCACCTGGATTTGAACTCTAAAACTGTTATAATGTAGTCTGATATTCTTTCTGCTATGACATCTAAGCAGATTACTCATAGTGAGTCTAAACATTAAATAGCAATACATTAATCCCTTAACCTTGCTGAGGTATTATTGCTATGATACTCCATGGCTCTGAATGGAAATGAGATAAGAAGTTCTCACCTTGCAGAAATACAAATTGTAAGTGTCATGACTGATTTTTGTGGACTATGACATGTTGCTTTTATGAGTAATGTTTAAAGGATATTGTGGGCCTCATTCTATTATCGCCCGTAAATCAGCCGTAAGGCTGCGATTCCTTGCATGGGGTTTTGTTACCTCGCAAATTCTATTATACGGCTCCGCAAGGATCTCCCCTTACGTCCCGCCGCATATCTTGGAACCGGCCGTAAGCTCCAAAATCTTTAAAGTCAAATATAAATTGAAGACTGAACTGTAAATCTTTGTAAATGCTAGGGATCATATTGGGGGACATGAGGATTAATAGCAACCCCCTCTCAAGCCTGCACATCAGCCCAAATCCGAGTTTACATTAACTGTTTATTTTCCGTCCGCAGCGTGGGTGGGTCTGAGGTGCTCCAAGCACTCTGGACTTTTTACATGGATATTTGACATATATTAAAAAATAATTTATTTACGGATTTAAGTATAGGGGTATGTTGTGCTATTTTTGCTAACACCTAAAATCACTTTATAGTCTCCTCAGAGTGCATGATGGCTTTATTTGGGCTATATTTTGTGCTTAATTGGTGCTAGTGGGACCTTTTTCCTGCAAGTAAGCTGCGGCTCGGTTTAAGCCTTGCAGAGAGGGTTCCCGGAGCAATTGAATTGCAAATAGGATTTTCTTGCGGCCGATTCTCTTGCGGCCGTTTTAGATCAAAGGCTTTCCTGCGGTGCGAGCGGCCGCAAGGCGCCGGCCGCAAGCCTGCCGGAATCCCCGGCCGTAGGGGAATAGAATAGCCGGATAGCTTGCGGCCCGGTCCTTGCTGCCCCGCATCTCCTACGGCCGCTAATAGAATGAGGGCCTATGTGTTTTACTGCTATTGTAATATTTGGTCATTAATAAGAAACAAAATGGAGCCCATAGCATGTAACTGGTTTGAACTAGTTTCCATTCATTAATTTCCTTTGTTTTAGGGGGCTGCTTGCTTTCAGCTTAGGTGACACAGACTGGCCACCAGGTGAGGGATGACCCTTCTGTGACATCATTACAGACACAGGACTATTCTGATTGGGCTATGCTAATTCAAGCAGTACAGCTATCCAGCTCATTGGTGTTTGTTCATTAAAGTAGGGAATTCAAACTTGTTCACGTTTTCTTGTTTTGTCTTAAATACTATGTTGGGGAAGCCAGTATTCTATCATCAAGGATGTAACAGAGTTTATTATTTTTTAATAAGTCAGTAACCTTATGGCTGAGCTTGGAACCTGTGATTTACAGAGTTCCCCTAGGAGGTGTTTACTGGGAGCTGTGAGATTGAACACAAAAGGCATGACCTAGAGGGAGAAAATTGAGGTGCACCTGGCCCCTCAACTCAGGGTCGTAACAGTAAAGTTTAATCGATCTGTAGTATACATAAAAGCAAAACATCTTTATGGAAGTATAAGCTAATGCTCTGTGTTTCTGGTGTGTTTTTGGTCCTGCTGAATGCAATGTTGATTATTCAGTAAGCTTTCAGAATGCCATCTCAATGGATTTCTCTTGGAAGGGCATCTACTTTTTTTTTATGGATGTACAGTGATGGAAAAAAGTATTTGATCCCCTGCTGATTTTAACAAAGAAATGACCAGTCTATAATTGTAATAGTAGGTACTGTATATTTTAACAGTGAGAGACAGAATAACAAAAAACAAAAAAAAACAGAAGAAAAAGGCATGCAAAAAAAGTTATTAATTGATTTGTAGGTTAATGAGTGAAATAAGTATTTGACCCCTTTGACTTAGTCCTTGGTGACAAAACCCTTATTGGCAATCACAGTGGTCAGATGGAATACCCATCCACGACGCCCATTTTTAATGCTCTGGCTGAGGGAAGGAGGTTCTCACACAAGATTTGAAAGTACATGGCCCGTCCATCGTCCCTTTGATGCGGTGCAGTTGTCCTGTACCCTTAGCAGAAAAATACCCCCAAAGCATAATGTTTCCACCTACATGTTTGAAGGTGGGGATGGTGTTCTTGGGGTCATAGGCAGCATTCCTCCTCCTCCAAACATGGCTATTAGAGTTAATGCCAAAGAGCTTGATTTTGATCTCATCTGAGCACAACACTTTCACCCAGTTCTCCCCTAAATCATTTAGATGTTCATTGGCAAATTTCAGACGGGCCTGTACATGTTCTTTCTTGAGCAGGGGGTCCTTGCGGGCACTGCAAGATTTCAGTCCTTCACAGGTTAGTGTGTTACCAATTGCTTTCTTGGTGACTATGGTCCCAGCTGCCTTGAGATCATTAACAAAATCCTCCTGTGTAGGTTTGGGCTGATTCCTCACCGTTCTCATGATCAATGAAATTCCGCGAGGTGAGAACTTACATGGAGCATCAGACCGAGGGGCACTGGCAGTTATTTTGTGTTTCTTCCATTTACCAATAATCGCACCAACTGTTGTCACCTTTTTACCAAGCTGCTTGGCGATGGTTTTGTAGTCCATTCCAGCCTTGTGCAGGTCTACAATCTTGTCCCTGGCATCCTTGGACAGCTCTTTGGTCTTGGTGGAGAGTTTAGAATCTGATTGATTGATTGCTTCTGTGTAGTGACGTCGCAAACATAAAATTTTGGGTTCGCCAACAGCGGACGCGAACTTCATCAAATGTTCGCGAACGGGCGAACATCGGCAAACCGCCATAGACTTCAATGGGCAGGCGAATTTCAAAATCCACAGGGACTCTTTCTGGCCACAATAGTGATGGGAAAGTTGTTTCAAGGGGACTAACACCTGGACTGTGGCATGCCGGAGGGGGATCCATGGCAAAACTCCCACGGAAAATTACATAGTTGATGCAGAGTCTGGTTTTAAGCCATAAAGGGCATAAATCACCTAACATTCCTAAATTGTTTGAAATAACATGCTTTAAAACATCAGGGATTATGTTGTATCGGTAGTGTAAGGGTTACACCCGCTTCACAGTAACAAACCAATCTCCCCGTTTAATGCACAGCAAACAACCGCAAACAGTCCCTTTGCACAACCGCAAACTTCCCATTTGCACAAGGTTGGATACCAAGCTAGCCATGTCCCATTCCTTGTCCTCACTGATGTCATTGAAGGTCTCTTCCTCCACCCAGCCACCAAGGGTGCAATCTCACGCCTGTAGGCAGGCAACTGATATTCAATCGATTACAGTCAAAAAAGTGTTGTTTTATGTCACTGTACACTACGGTTGCACCAGATATGACGTATCACTGTGCACTGGCAAAAGTTGGCAGAGTAGATGCAATAGGCTTCACACACACGCCTGTAGGCAGGCAACTGATATTCAATTTATTACAGTCAAAAAAGTGTTGTTTTATTTCACTGAGCACAATATAAGCTGTTAGGTGTTAGCCTGTCACACACACGTGCTGGCAGGCAGGCATATGCAATTAGATTACACAGAAAAAAATTATAAAATAAAATAAATTATGTTCTAGCCCTAAAAAGGGCTTTTTGGGTTGCTGTCCTTCAGATGGAAGGCTCTGGAAGGGAGTGCATGCTGCTGAATGGCTGGAATGTGTCTGCTGACTGTTAGGTGCTGGGTCAAAGTTTCCTCAATGATAAAGAATAGGGGGCGAACTGAAAGGTGAATATGTTCGCCGTTTGCTGCAGACGCGAACATGCAAAAATAGTCGCTAATAGTCCGCCAGCGAACTGTTCGGGACATCACTACTTCTGTGGACAGGTGTTTTTTATACAGGTATCGAGATGAGATTAGGAGCATTCCCTTTAAGAGAGACAGAAATCTTGCTAATTGATAGGGGATCAAATACTTATTTAACTCATTGACCTGCAAATCAATTTATAACTTTTTTGACATGCGTTTTTCTTGGGTGTTTTTTGTTATTCTGTCTCTCACTGTTAAAATACACCTACCATTAAAATTATAGACTGATCATTTCTTTGTCAGTGGACAAACTTTAAAAATCAGCAGGGGATCAAATACTTTTTCCCCCTCACTGTATCATAGCAGTTTTTTAAGTTTTATATTATTGTTGACATTGAGTATTTTACATTATTTTTAAATAGCAGCTGGATATGACAAGCACAGTGGGTGCTATTTCCTTTCTTAACATGTTTCAATACTCTAGTGACAACATTTTGAGCATATTCAACTCTCTAAAGAAAGGAAACCTTTGTAGATAAGAGATCCTTTTCTACAGAAACATTTTTTGTAGCTATACAATCTTTCAGATTCAATAAAAAAAAATCTAATATAATAAAGCATTTCCATTTTCCATTGTGTAGCTTTGCTTGGAAATACAACCTGGCTGACATTGTTTTTCAGTCTTTCACTGTTTGTTATCTCAAAGGCCTTTTCTGTTGCAACTAATCTGAAGTCTGATTGACGTCTCTTTTAACATATTTTCTTTATGAAAAGGTTTCTAATCAAGCCGTTGCAATGGAACAGCTGCCATCAGGTAGATATTTTATGTCAGTTCTTATCGGCACAGGTTAGCAGTACAAAAACACACATTTTTATTTAATTTGAAAGGCTACAGAAATCTATTGAGTAGTGTCTGAACTTTACAAAAGTCAACATTAAAATGATAAAATGAGAGTTGGTCCTAATGGGGAATTTTGCTGAATTTTACATTCTACATTTAAAGTATTACTGAACTGTTATATTTACACAAGGCTCCTATAAAGAACATGTCTTGCTAGTGTGCTAATTTTTTTAGAAATGTAATTTATTTATTTTTGACTATTGTATTATATATATATATATATATATATATATATATATATATATATATATATATATACACTCCATGGGAGCGTACACACTTACTTCCTCTATTCCATACAGAGCTGTGCGTAGTGCAAGCTGTATGCAAGCTGTATTGGAAAACGGGATGGGGTGGAAGAGGGCGGGGAAGGGGGAGGAAGAGGGAGGGGAGGGGGGAGACACAGGGGAGGGGAGAGGGGGTAAGAGAAAGGGGGGAGAGACACAGGGGAGTTATAGTGGGGGAGAGACAAATGGGAGGGAGACATAGGGGAGGGAGAAGGTGAAAGAGACACAGGGGAGGGAGGGAAGGAAAGAGACACAGGGGAGGGAGAGGGGAGAGAAACACAGGGAAATGACACAGGGGAGGGAGAGGGGGAAGAGACATGGGGGGGAAACAACACAGGGGAGGGAGAGGATGAAGAGATACAGGGGAAGGGGGTGGGAGAAAAAAATATATAATGCCATTATTTATGGTGGGCAAACAACTAGTATATATATATATATATATATATATATATATATGAAACATACATACAAAGATTTTTTTCATACCTTTTTCATGACAATATAATATTTCCAATGTGGCAAACTGATTGGTCTTCAAATGAATCAATGCCACTTCAATTAATGTTTTTATTTTTTTATTTTCCTTCCTCTGGATCAATTAACAGTTAATCTGCATATTACAAGGATCAGATGAGAATGAAAAAGATTGAACTTGCTTGACTAAAAGTCTTTTTTCAACCTCAAATATGTAATTTTATTGAGGAGCTCCAGTACTTAAATTATTTTTAAAACAAAATACTGGAATAAAATTCTTCTTGTAAAGTGACTAATACTGTATAAAGCATGTATGCTATTTTACTGTGGAATATTCTAATTACCTGCAGAGACAGACTGACATATCATTCAGCAGAATAGTCAGTTATTACTAGGTTATATTATAATAGCAATACTTATTATATATGTACATACTAGCAACTTGCCCGTCAAAAATGACGGCAATAAAATTGTAAGGCAGGTAATGCTGTTTGGAGCCAGACATTAATTTTGTTGGTGGTCTGAGATCCTTCGGCGCTCATTGCGAGCCTCGCGCTGAGCGCCTTCGGCGCTCATTGTGAGGCTGCTGTATTTTTGTCTTTTTTTGGGGGGCTTATTGCAAGGCTTTGTGTGCTATGAGCAGCGTTGGCGCTCTTTGTGAGTGGCGCTGTGTATGGCTTTTGTGTTTATTGTGAGAGTGTATTTTTTTTGTGTATATTTTTTTTGTATGCTAATTAAATAATTAATAAATTATTAAATGAATATACTTTACCTATTTGGAAGCAATCTATGCAGGAAGCATCTTGTTGAAGAGCTGACAATCTGTTTTGATGTTGCTGCAGCATACAATGTAGGTTTGCACTGTTGTGGAGCTGAGGTGTAAGTGTCAGCAATGTGTGAAGTGTGTAGTGTAAATAGGCTGCGTGCGCGAGGGGAAGCCAGTAGCTGTGTACTTCCGCATTGCACCATTGTGTTGTAAAATGGCGATAAATGTGTGTGGTACGCGGCTGTGGATGATGTAGCATCCTTGGTAAGAGTGTATCTTGTACCTCGTATGGCTTTGTTGAAAAGCTGTATGTGCTTGGTGGTGTTTTGCGTCTTTAGTGTTTTATGTTGTTTTTTTAATGTTATCTTGAATTGTTCGTGCTCTCTGTGCACTCTCTCTCTCTGTGCACTCTTCCTATGCGCTCTCTCTCATTGTCTGTGTGCGCTCCCTCTGTGTTTGTGCTCTGACGGTTCTGTTCCCCTCCCTCTCTGTCTCTCTCTCTCTGTGCTCTTTGTCTGTGGCTCTCTCTCTCTTTGTGTTCTCTGTCTGTGCACTCGCTCTCTGTGTTCTTTGTGCACTCTGTCTGTTTGCACTCGGTCTGTGTGCTCACTCTTTGTGCACTCTGTCTGCGCTCTCGGTCTCTGCGCTCTCTGTCTGTGCACTCTCTCTCTCTCTCTGTGCTCTGTCTGTGCTCTGTTTGTGTGAGCTCCCTCTCTCTGTGTGAGCTGTCAGCTCTGTACTTCTCTCTCTCTGTACCCCTCCCTCTCTGTCTCTCTCTTTCTGTCTCTCTCTTGGCGCTCTCTGTCTGTGCACTCTCTCTGTGCACTCTCTCTGTATGCTCTCTCTCTCTGCGCTCTGTCTGTGCATTGTCTGTGCACTCTCTCTGTGCATTGTCTGTGCACTCTCTCTCTGTCTGTGCACTCTCTCTCTGTCTGTGCGCTGTCTGTGCGCTCTCTCTTTCTCTGTCTGTGCACTCTCTCTGTGCATTGTCTGTGCACTCTCTCTCTCTGTCTGTGCACTCTCTCTCTCTGTCTGTGCGCTGTCTGTGCGCTGTCTCTCTCTCTGTCTGTGCACTCTCTCTCTCTCTGTCTGTGCACTCTCTCTCTCTGTGCACTGTCTGTGCGCTCTCTCTCTCTGTGCCTTCTCGCTCTGTACTCCTCTCTATCTGTAACTCTCTCCCTCTTTCTCACTTTGCTGTCTGTCTCTCTGTGCTGTGTATCTCTGTGCTGTGTCTCTGTCTATCTGTACTTCCCTCTCTCTCTCTTTCTCTCTCTCACTCACTTTGCTGTCTGTCTGTGCTGTGTCTCTCTCTGTCTCTCCGTACCTCTCTACCTCCCTCTCTCTATCTCACTCACTTTGCTGTCTATCTCTCTGTGATGTGTCTCTCTGTGCTGTGGCTCACTGTATGTACCTCTTTCTCTCTCTTTCTCTCTCCCACTCACTCACTCACTCACTCACTTAGTTTGGTCTGTGTCTTTCTGTGTTGTGTTTTCTCTGTGCTGTCTCTGAACTGCATCATGGCTGCCGGCTGCTATCAATTCTTGCTTTTAGGCCCCACCCCGATGACGTCACGGCCATGCCACTCGATGACATCAGCGTTACACACTATGAAAACTATTACAGTGATATATATATATATATATATATATACTGTATATATATATATATATATATATATATATATATATATATATAAATATTCATATTCAGTATATTACTTATATCTGCTGTGCAACGGACTAACAGACTACAGCTGTCATCCTGCTATGTAGAGAAGAGAGGAAGTCTCTTTATGAGCTGCACAATTCAGCCAATCAGAGAAGCCCTGGTATAGCTATGTGCCTTTTGGTTCTTATTTGTAATCAAATCTATCTATTCATTTGATGTACGGTGTACTGATACATTTAAAAAAATCTAGTATCTAACACTTCAAAATAGATAACACAGGTGGGATGCAAATCAACCAATCTAACACCGACCTAATTAAGAAATACAAGTGAATACAAATGAATATACATAACACATTTTATTAACTCATCCGTGAACTACTAAACTACTAAAATTGAGTTTACAGATCATTGGTGATGTCTCTCATCAGAGTTTGGTTACCTCTCATCTAAATGCAGTAAATAATTTCTACAATGGTGTCAGTTACTCAGCTGGGGCAACTGTCTATCAAAACCAAAAATTAGTTTGTCATGTACGAACAGTTAAAAAGCTGATTTTGCCCATAGGTTCAAATGGTTGTACTTTGCAGAGAGCAACATTTGTTTTTAGAAATGCATCCTAGAAAAGCTGGGGGTTCATGAAATTTTAAGGACATACATTAAGATATTTATGTTAATAGAAGTTTGTGAGTAATTCCTATTTTAGTTATGGCATCAGTATTGTATCTTCATCAGTTCAAATATATCTACAACCTGGTTGCTTATGGTCAATAACAACTCTGGATAATTTTTCTTCATTTCTTAATTTGTCAATAAACAAATTAAAACATTGTTAATCTGATAAACCCATTAAACAATTGGAAAGATTTGCTATCAAGACATCTTACTTGAAAGTGACTCTGCCATTAGCAGATTGTCCATATCAAAGCTCTTAAAGTGGAACACAGGACATTTTGGTATTCTGTTATATTTTTGTTTTATATCACTTAATGTATCCAAAAAAACATTTCAATTTATCCCCATGATTTTCTTATGAAATGTCAGCACCACAACTGTTATTTATTATAAACCAGAAATTATGCATAAGAGTTATTTACCATTGAAATGTATTTATTTGTTCTATGGGACAGCAACAAAATATTAAAAACACTTAAAATGTAAATAAAAATGAAAACCAATGTACAGAGACACCTTTAGCATTCAGCTAAGCATATGTTTAGCATAGAGCTAAAGGTGTCTCTGAACATTGGTTTAATTTTAATATTAAGTGTTTTTAATATTTTGTCACTGTTCCATGGAACAAATAAATACATTTCAATTGTAAATAACTCTTATGTATATTTTCTATTTTCTATGTTAATAATGTTTTCCAGTTGCAACTTCATTCAATTCGAAGCCTGCATCTCAGTATACAGGCCGTATGTCTGCGGGCTTGCTGCGCGCTCGCAGTCTGCAACAATTCCGGTGCTATTCAATTGAACAAGCCCGCAAGTTACAGGCCGAAAGCCAAAACTGTAAACCATGCATTCGTATGTAGCATTTCAGGGCCGGGACATGATCAATTAAGACAGGCCGTAACTACCCATTTAGAAACAGCCAATAGAAATCATTAGGTCAGTAAAACATGAAGGTTACAAATCAATCAATTAGCGTTTGGGGTTCCGATATGCAGTCAGACTTGCAAAACCACAAAATACAAAATAATAAAAATGAATGCCGATACTGTTCTAGTCCATGTGGGTGGCCTGATACGTATTAACTGATTGTTTCCTGAGATCGATATAACTCTGAAATGAAACATAAAATAAAATTATTTTTGATTGCCGATTTGCGAGCTTGAGACTGTTACATAGTTACATAGGGCCTCATTCTATTAGCGGCCGCAGCCGTTGCGGGGCCGCAAGGACCGGCCGCAAGCTATTCGGCTATTCTACTCCCTTACGGCCGGAGGCTCCGGCAGGCTTGCGGCCGGTGCCTTGCTATCTCTTGCGGCCGCTCGCGCCAGAGGAAAGCCTTTGATCTAAAACGGCCGCAAGAGTTTTGCAATTCAATTGCTCCGGGAAACCTCTCTGCAAGGCTAAAAACGAGCCGCTGCTTACTTGCAGGAAAGAGGTCCCGCTAGCACCAATTAAGCACATAAAATAGCTCAAATAAAGCCATCCTGCACTTTGAGAAGACTATAAAGTGATTTTAGGTGTTAGAAAAAATAGCACATAATTATCCTGTACTCAAATCCGTAAAATATTTAATTTTTAATATCCGTAAAATATCCATGTAAAAAGTCCAGAGTGCTTGGAGCACCTCAGACATGCCCACGCCGCAGCCGGAAAATAAACAGTTAATTTGAACTTGGGATTGGGCTGATGTGCAAGGTTGAGAGTGGGTTCCTTTTAATCCTCATGTCCCCCAATATGATCCCTAGCATTTACAGAGCTGTACAGTGCAGGCGTGAATTTATTTTTGAGTTTTTATATTTCACAGCTTACGGCCGGTTCCAAGATATGCGGCTGGCCGTAAAAGGAGATCCTTGCGGGGCCGTATAATAGAATCGCGAGTTAACTGAACCCCCGCAAGGAATCGCAGCCTTACGGCCGCTAATAGAATGAGGCCCATAGTAATTAAGGTTGAAAAAAGACTTTCAGTCCATCAAGTTCAACCTTTTATGATCTCCTCTGATCTGCAATATGCGGATTAGTTATTAATTAATTTGCTGTTAAATAATTATTAATAGTAGAGTATTGGAGGATGAATAAAGAGTTAGTCCATCAAGTTCAACCTTTTTAGATCTCTATCTTTTTAATATGTAGACTGTTTATTATTAATTGTTAATTGATCCAGACAAAGGCAAACAGAAAAAAAAAAAAACATTGAAACTTTGCCAATTGTCTCATAAGGGGAAAAAAAGCTAAATTCCTTCCTGACCCCAGAAACTGGCAATCAAATTTCTCCCTGGATCAATATTCCTTCGCTAGTTATCTAGGATAACCTTGAATGCCCTCTTTATTCAAAAATATATCTAACCCCTTTTTGAAGTTGTCTATCGAATTCGCTGTTACCACCTCCTTTGGTAGAGAATTCCACAGTTTAACCACCCTAACTGTGAAGAACCCTTTTCTTTGTTTAAGGTGAAATCTTTTTTCCTCTAACCTCAAGGGATGTCCTCTTGTCAGTTGAAAATCTCTTGCTACAAAAAGTTCACTTGACAAAGCCTTATATTGACCCTGGATGTATTTATATAAGGTAATCATATCCTCTCGTAGACGCCTTTTTTCTAGCGAAAATAAGTTTAGTTGGGTTAGTCTTTCTTCATAACTTAGCCCCTCCATTCCCCTTATTAGTTTTGTTGCCCTTCTCTGTACTTTTTCCAGCTCTAAAATGTCCTTTTTATGAAGTGGTGCCCAAAATTGTACTCCATATTCCAAATGAGGGCGTACTAGGGATTTGTATAGTGGCAGAATTATATCTGCTCCCCTTGCTTCTATACCCTTCTTAACACATGCTAATAGTTTACTTGCCTTTGCAGCTGCTGCTTGGCATTGGGCACTCCCAAATCCCTTTCAATATCTGATACCCCTAGATTTGCTCCATTAAGATTATAAATTGCATGGCTATTTTTCCTTCCCAAATGCATAACCTTACATTTATTTGTATTAAATCTCATCTGCCATTTAGCCGCCCATTTCTCTAATTAATGCAAATCCCTTTGTAGGGAAAGTACATCATTATCTGTTGTGCAATTAATTATAATTAATTTCTTCGCTTTCCCCGTCATTTAAAGTGCAGTATTGATTTTTTATTTGCTTTTATAGGGCTACGGATATGTTGTTAAACCCCTTGCGGGTCCTCTCTAGTACTTGTAGGATTTTCTTCTACATTTGCTGTTTGCGGGTTTGAGGAACTGTAGCAATTGAATAGCGATTTGCGATTGTAACTCTTGCAGACTTGAAAGATCAAAGGCTTAGATGGGGTGTAAGTAGCCCAGTTGCGGCTCGCAAAAAAAGCATAATGAATAGCAAATTAACTTACCGCCTCTATTACGGGCTACTGGAACTTAAAATTGCTAAATTGATTGAGGCTCAGGGTGTTAATCACTAATGGGATTTTGGTTTCCACCAAACTATTCAATAGTGTCAGATACAGGCGTGAGAAATACATTTGGACTCCATTCTGTGCGTAAGACAAGTTCATGCATGTGATAAGCTAATGATAGTTCACATAGAAATGTGTTTGTGGCAAATATAAGGTTGAAAAATAAGAATGATCCAGTAAAATGGTGTATATTTATCTGAAGCTATTCTATTTCTGGCATGCTTTAGAGTTCAATCAATATTTGATGTATACACCTTTATCAACTATTCCCTGTCAGACATTATGGGGTTTTCTTCTACAGGGGTTACAGGTAATAACAAGTTAAAATAATACATACTCCTATAGAAAAAGTTGAGGGGCCTACTGTCTTGAATAACAAAAATATATTAGCAATTTTACATTGTCATTAAACAATACTTTTGAGTCCCCATTTTTAGGCCTGGAAATGGGTCATCCAAAAAATATAATTTTAACAAAAATGTTAAAACATAAATCAATCAAATAAGGATTCACACACCAAAGTAACCATTCTGTATTCAAGAACACAACTTCCTTAAGAATATCTTTTGTACAAAAAAATATAATCTGAATAATCATTAGTCTAAATGCCATTAATATAATTACTTATATGAATATGCAAACATAACTACTTCTAAGCACTTGAAATCATTTTTCGAGATAAAACTACATGAATTAATTATGATTTTTATGTGCACATATGATCAGACAGAGCATGTAAACAAAAAAGCGAATTGAATGAGGATTGACTGCAAACTACACAGGCCTACGCAATTTGATGGAATATCTCTTAATCCTACGCATACACCATTACTGAAGAATAAAAGAATGATGTCTGCCAATGATTAGCTGACCCAGGTTTAAATACCTGGGTTTTTGATTCATAACAGCTTTTATAAGCTTGAATATAGTGAAAAGCTAAAACATAGTTTTATTTGAAAAGTAGAAGCATAGTACCACCAGGTAGGAGAACATGTTAAGAAGGATAAAGTATTTAATGTGACACCGTGGATGCACCAAATATGGTATAATTTAAAACTATAGGTAATACAGTTATTTATTTAATGTTATTCAAATTGTGTTCTCTTACAGTACAAAATTAAAAATTTTAGCATACAATTTTAACTATCAATATTTCTGATCTTTTCTTAATTAGACATAATTGCCATTTGTTAGTAATTAGCCCCTGGTGCACTGACCCATTGTCATGAGCGTAGTCACTTTCACAAAAAAAAAAAAAGACTAGGCATGCTCAGATCCAGATGATGGCACTCAAATTAATGCACATAATGTCTCAGCGGCTACTCAATTAATTAAGGCAATGATATCATGTTAAAAAATAATCTATGTAAGTGGATCAGAAAAGTGTACGGACTGCTCAAATGTTAATTTATTGTACGGAATTAATTTCAACTGATAAAGTACTTGCAATTTTAAATTATACCATATTTGGAACCTTTACTGTGTCCTTTTAAGACTCCTTTCCTATTTCTATAACTACTATGTATTCCCCAGATGCATCCAACAATCACCTGAAATGGCTTTAGTTGTCACTGTTCAAAAACAATATAGTTTCTGTAAAAAGGAAAAAAAAAATAGACTTTATTACCAATATGACCAATATGAAAAGTCTCATGATTTTTTTAAAATGCACCGTATAATATACTACTTATTTTTGTTTCATTGTGTTTTCTTTGTCTTTTATTGATTTTATGTAAAACCGTAAAAGTTAGATTTTATGTGTTTTCTCAAGTCATGTTCCTCTCTAGTTACTCAAAACCTGCCAAGCATAGCCATTTTCTTCCTCTCTTTCTCATTGATTGACATTTAATTACAGGTCTAGAATCATCTCTGCAATCACAAAGATTTTTCTGCAGTAAACATACTATTATAAGTCAAAATGTGTAGAAAACCTTAATAATAACCACAAAAAAATAACAACTTAATGTTTTCATGTCCCAAAATAGGATTAGCATGATAGTAAATTGAGAAGTTAACCTCACTATACTGTATTGGGTTTCTATTTATAAGGGACTTTTTAGGCAATCTGTTTTCTGTAAATGTTTTACGATGTGACTTTTGTGTCCTCTCAAATTTCATTGTAGTTTAAAATGTACTTTTATCTAAAAAGCTGTAAAGTTAACTTTTTAAAATTTTCCTCTTTCTTCCTGTTCATTCTCATACAGGATGCCAAGCTTCACAGCTATGATCTACCACAGGGGAGGGAATTCACAACACGGGGGTCTCATGCTGTGTTTGCAGCAGAAATAAACTGGTAGTGTGAAGCTCCTCCATGGTTGTGTGGCCTTAGGTCACATCAGTGAAACATGTAGCCACATTCGATTCTTTCAACGTTAAACGTAGCCCGTAAAGTAGCCCGCAAGACTTACAGCTATTAAATTGGCCCCGTAAAGCAACCCGCCAACGTCATGGGGTAGGGGTGAATAAAGGCTACGGGACGTGGAAATTTGATTTGCTCGCCGGCAAATCATTTGATCTGTCAAGCCCATAACTGTTACGTTCCAATCACGCTATTAAATTGCCAAAAAATTCACTGGCGTTCAAGCCCGTAACCCGCAAATGGAGCCAGAAAGCCTAGGGGTACTAGAAAGGACCCGCTAGTGGATTAAAGTCCAATCTGTAGCACTGTAAACATGCAAAAAAGGGTTTATGGGTTTGCATCTCTGGCCTGAAACACGCCAGCTGGTTTAATTTAATAGCTATGTAACGCAGCCGAATTTCAAGCCTGCAGCCGTTGCGGGTCTCACGTTGCACTTAAGGGCTTGGAATTTAATGTGGCTGATGGCATTTTATTACACATTTTATGAGATACTTTCATGTTGAAAGGATAAAAATAATGAAATCACCTAGTTAATTATATATATATATATATATATATATATATATCACATATTATAATTGTCTAACTACGATTCGTCGTCACGCTGCGTTGCGTAGTGCGTACGACTTAGCGATGAGCACCACAGGCGCTCATCGCCCGGCGAGCCGTTAAATCGTAGCACTTTGGCAATGAGCGCCGCAGGCGCTCATTGCAGGCGAGCCTCGCGCAGCGAGGCGAGCCGTTAAATTGTAGGACTTTGGCAATGAGCGCCGCAGGCGCTCATTGCAGGCGAGCCTCGCATAGCGAGGCGAGCCGTTATGTTAAATCGTAGCACTTTGGCAATGAGCGCCGCTGTGCGAGGCTCGCCGGGCAATGATGGCCTGCGGCGCTCATCTCTCAGCCCGCTAAAGTACTACGGTTTAACAGTAAATATGGTCAAACGGTCAAAAAATTAAATGTAGTGAAATGTGTTTGCCACACAACATGACGCTACATTTGTCCCTTTTTTTTTTCTTAAAATAAATAAAAATTTTATTTTTTTATTTTAATTTTTCTAACTTGCAACTTATATTTCACATCAAATGCGTTGGTTTAGGCATGCGTGGTGTGTAGGGAGAGGGGGAAGAGACACAGAGGGAGAGGGGGGGGAAACACAGAGGGTGAGGGGGGAAGAAACATAGAGGGGGGGAAGAGACACAGATGGATAGGGGGAAGAGACACAGAGGCATAGGGGGGAAGAAACACAGAGGGAGAGGGGGGAAGAGACACAAAGGGAGTGGGGGGAAAGAGACACAGAGGAGGGGGAAAGAGACACAGGGGGGGGGAAGAGACACAGAGGAGGGGGAAAGAGATGCATGGGAGGGAGAGGGGGAAAGAGACACACAGCAGGGAGAAGGGGGAAAGAGACACAGGGGAGGGTGAGGTGGGGAAGTTACACAGGGGAGGGAAATGGGGGGGAAGAGACACAAGGGAGGGGGGAAACAAATACAGGGGGAGGGTGGACAGGGGGGAAAGAGACACAGGGGAGGGAGAGGGGGAAACAGATACAGGGGAAGGGGCAGAGACACAGGGGAGGGGGGAAAGAGACGCATGGGAGGGAGAGGGGGGAAAGAGACACAGGAGGGTAAAAACACAGGGGGAAAGGAGACACAAGGGAGGGAGAGGAGTGTTTTCTCAAGTCATGTTCCTCTCTAGTTACTCAAAACCTGCCAAGCATAGCCATTTTCTTCCTCTCTTTCTCATTGATTGACATTTAATTACAGGTCTAGAATCATCTCTGCAATCACAAAGATTTTTCTGCAGTAAACATACTATTATAAGTCAAAATGTGTAGAAAACCTTGATAATAACCACAAAAAAATAACAACTTAATGTTTTCATGTCCCAAAATAGGATTAGCATGATAGTAAATTGAGAAGTTAACCTCACTATACTGTATTGGGTTTCTATTTATAAGGGACTTTTTAGGCAATCTGTTTTCTGTAAATGTTTTACGATGTGACTTTTGTGTCCTCTCAAATTTCATTGTAGTTTAAAATGTACTTTTATCTAAAAAGCTGTAAAGTTAACTTTTTAAAATTTTCCTCTTTCTTCCTGTTCATTCTCATACAGGATGCCAAGCTTCACAGCTATGATCTACCACAGGGGAGGGAATTCACAACACGGGGGTCTCATGCTGTGTTTGCAGCAGAAATAAACTGGTAGTGTGAAGCTCCTCCATGGTTGTGTGGCCTTAGGTCACATCAGTGAAACATGTAGCCACATTCGATTCTTTCAACGTTAAACGTAGCCCGTAAAGTAGCCCGCAAGACTTACAGCTATTAAATTGGCCCCGTAAAGCAACCCGCCAACGTCATGGGGTAGGGGTGAATAAAGGCTACGGGACGTGGAAATTTGATTTGCTCGCCGGCAAATCATTTGATCTGTCAAGCCCATAACTGTTACGTTCCAATCACGCTATTAAATTGCCAAAAAATTCACTGGCGTTCAAGCCCGTAACCCGCAAATGGAGCCAGAAAGCCTAGGGGTACTAGAAAGGACCCGCTAGTGGATTAAAGTCCAATCTGTAGCACTGTAAACATGCAAAAAAGGGTTTATGGGTTTGCATCTCTGGCCTGAAACACGCCAGCTGGTTTAATTTAATAGCTATGTAACGCAGCCGAATTTCAAGCCTGCAGCCGTTGCGGGTCTCACGTTGCACTTAAGGGCTTGGAATTTAATGTGGCTGATGGCATTTTATTACACATTTTATGAGATACTTTCATGTTGAAAGGATAAAAATAATGAAATCACCTAGTTAATTATATATATATATATATATATATATATATATATCACATATTATAATTGTCTAACTACGATTCGTCGTCACGCTGCGTTGCGTAGTGCGTACGACTTAGCGATGAGCACCACAGGCGCTCATCGCCCGGCGAGCCGTTAAATCGTAGCACTTTGGCAATGAGCGCCGCAGGCGCTCATTGCAGGCGAGCCTCGCGCAGCGAGGCGAGCCGTTAAATTGTAGGACTTTGGCAATGAGCGCCGCAGGCGCTCATTGCAGGCGAGCCTCGCATAGCGAGGCGAGCCGTTATGTTAAATCGTAGCACTTTGGCAATGAGCGCCGCTGTGCGAGGCTCGCCGGGCAATGATGGCCTGCGGCGCTCATCTCTCAGCCCGCTAAAGTACTACGGTTTAACAGTAAATATGGTCAAACGGTCAAAAAATTAAATGTAGTGAAATGTGTTTGCCACACAACATGACGCTACATTTGTCCCTTTTTTTTTTCTTAAAATAAATAAAAATTTTATTTTTTTATTTTAATTTTTCTAACTTGCAACTTATATTTCACATCAAATGCGTTGGTTTAGGCATGCGTGGTGTGTAGGGAGAGGGGGAAGAGACACAGAGGGAGAGGGGGGGGGAAACACAGAGGGTGAGGGGGGAAGAAACATAGAGGGGGGGAAGAGACACAGATGGATAGGGGGAAGAGACACAGAGGCATAGGGGGGAAGAAACACAGAGGGAGAGGGGGGAAGAGACACAAAGGGATTGGGGGGAAAGAACACAGGGGAGGGGGAAAGAGACACAGGGGAGGGGGAAAGAGACACAGAGGAGGGGGAAAGAGATGCATGGGAGGGAGAGGGGAAAGAGACACACAGCAGGGAGAAGGGGGAAAGAGACACAGGGGAGGGTGAGGTGGGGAAGTTACACAGGGGAGGGAAATGGGGGGGAAGAGACACAAGGGAGGGGGGAAACAAATACAGGGGGAGGGTGGACAGGGGGGAAAGAGACACAGGGGAGGGAGAGGGGGAAACAGATACAGGGGAAGGGGCAGAGACACAGGGGAGGGGGAAAGAGACGCATGGGAGGGAGAGGGGGGAAAGAGACACAGGAGGGTAAAAACACAGGGGGAAAGGAGACACAAGGGAGGGAGAGGAGTGTTTTCTCAAGTCATGTTCCTCTCTAGTTACTCAAAACCTGCCAAGCATAGCCATTTTCTTCCTCTCTTTCTCATTGATTGACATTTAATTACAGGTCTAGAATCATCTCTGCAATCACAAAGATTTTTCTGCAGTAAACATACTATTATAAGTCAAAATGTGTAGAAAACCTTGATAATAACCACAAAAAAATAACAACTTAATGTTTTCATGTCCCAAAATAGGATTAGCATGATAGTAAATTGAGAAGTTAACCTCACTATACTGTATTGGGTTTCTATTTATAAGGGACTTTTTAGGCAATCTGTTTTCTGTAAATGTTTTACGATGTGACTTTTGTGTCCTCTCAAATTTCATTGTAGTTTAAAATGTACTTTTATCTAAAAAGCTGTAAAGTTAACTTTTTAAAATTTTCCTCTTTCTTCCTGTTCATTCTCATACAGGATGCCAAGCTTCACAGCTATGATCTACCACAGGGGAGGGAATTCACAACACGGGGGTCTCATGCTGTGTTTGCAGCAGAAATAAACTGGTAGTGTGAAGCTCCTCCATGGTTGTGTGGCCTTAGGTCACATCAGTGAAACATGTAGCCACATTCGATTCTTTCAACGTTAAACGTAGCCCGTAAAGTAGCCCGCAAGACTTACAGCTATTAAATTGGCCCCGTAAAGCAACCCGCCAACGTCATGGGGTAGGGGTGAATAAAGGCTACGGGACGTGGAAATTTGATTTGCTCGCCGGCAAATCATTTGATCTGTCAAGCCCATAACTGTTACGTTCCAATCACGCTATTAAATTGCCAAAAAATTCACTGGCGTTCAAGCCCGTAACCCGCAAATGGAGCCAGAAAGCCTAGGGGTACTAGAAAGGACCCGCTAGTGGATTAAAGTCCAATCTGTAGCACTGTAAACATGCAAAAAAGGGTTTATGGGTTTGCATCTCTGGCCTGAAACACGCCAGCTGGTTTAATTTAATAGCTATGTAACGCAGCCGAATTTCAAGCCTGCAGCCGTTGCGGGTCTCACGTTGCACTTAAGGGCTTGGAATTTAATGTGGCTGATGGCATTTTATTACACATTTTATGAGATACTTTCATGTTGAAAGGATAAAAATAATGAAATCACCTAGTTAATTATATATATATATATATATATATATCACATATTATAATTGTCTAACTACGATTCGTCGTCACGCTGCGTTGCGTAGTGCGTACGACTTAGCGATGAGCACCACAGGCGCTCATCGCCCGGCGAGCCGTTAAATCGTAGCACTTTGGCAATGAGCGCCGCAGGCGCTCATTGCAGGCGAGCCTCGCGCAGCGAGGCGAGCCGTTAAATTGTAGGACTTTGGCAATGAGTGCCGCAGGCGCTCATTGCAGGCGAGCCTCGCATAGCGAGGCGAGCCGTTATGTTAAATCGTAGCACTTTGGCAATGAGCGCCGCTGTGCGAGGCTCGCCGGGCAATGATGGCCTGCGGCGCTCATCTCTCAGCCCGCTAAAGTACTACGGTTTAACAGTAAATATGGTCAAACGGTCAAAAATTAAATGTAGTGAAATGTGTTTGCCACACAACATGACGCTACATTTGTCCCTTTTTTTTTTCTTAAAATAAATAAAATTTTTATTTTTTTATTTTAATTTTTCTAACTTGCAACTTATATTTCACATCAAATGCGTTGGCTTAGGCATGCGTGGTGTGTAGGGAGAGGGGGAAGAGACACAGAGGGAGAGGGGGGGGAAACACAGAGGGTGAGGGGGGAAGAAACATAGAGGGGGGGAAGAGACACAGATGGATAGGGGGAAGAGACACAGAGGCATAGGGGGGAAGAAACACAGAGGGAGAGGGGGGAAGAGACACAAAGGGAGTGGGGGGAAAGAACACAGGGGAGGGGGAAAGAGACACAGGGGAGGGGGAAAGAGACACAGAGGAGGGGGAAAGAGATGCATGGGAGGGAGAGGGGAAAGAGACACACAGCAGGGAGAAGGGGGAAAGAGTCACAGGGGAGGGTGAGGTGGGGAAGTTACACAGGGGAGGGAAATGGGGGGGAAGAGACAAAAGGGAGGGGGGAAACAAATACAGGGGGAGGGTGGACAGGGGGGAAAGAGACACAGGGGAGGGAGAGGGGGAAACAGATACAGGGGAAGGGGCAGAGACACAGGGGAGGGGGAAAGAGACGCATGGGAGGGAGAGGGGGGAAAGAGACACAGGAGGGTAAAAACACAGGGGGAAAGGAGACACAAGGGAGGGAGAGGAGTGGGAAATGAGACACAAGGGAGGAATTAGACAGGGGGAGAGACTCGAAATTAGCTCCAAAGACGCTCATTGCGAGGCCCGCGATGAGCGCCGAACCCAGAAAAGCGAGACTTTGAAAGCAAAAAGCGCGCCGCAGGACTTAGAAAAAAATAGATACAACCCGCAAGACTTAGAAAAAAAAAAACAATAATGCAGAATGAGGAATTACAGACTTAGACAAAAAAAATTACAACCCGGGGGAAAAATAAAAAAAATTGAGGTCCGAAAAATACGAAGTTAACGGCCGAAACGCTTACATCAAAAAACACCAAAAAAACATTAAAAAAAACATCACACACAGCACAGGGGGGACAGCCAGGATGTCTGGGGGTGAGGTTGCACACAAATTAAAATGGAATTTAAGGAGTATCGCCACTTGAAAATTGACAAAGCAAGAAAAAAAATGTCGGTCGAAAAAAATGAAATCAAGGCTACACGACCCTGGAGTGCGCAAAACACAGCCAGGCACGTACAACTTTTGCCAGGGATGTACGAGGTACAAAAATACACACTTAGGAACCACAAAAAATGCTCGTGAGGCAGGTAACACAAAGACAAACTACGCCATTTAAAAAAAATAATAATACAAGGTCGCAAAACTACGAACCCGTACATCCAAAAACACCAAAAAAACACAAAATACCAAAAAAACATTAGAAAAAGAAATAACACACAGCATGGTGGGACAGCCACGACATCTGCCAGTGAGGCTGCACGCAAATTAAAGTCCAATTTAAGGAGTTTCGGAATTTGAAAATCGGCTAAGCAAGAAAATAAATGTCGGCCGAAAAAAAATAAAACAAGGCTTCACGACCCCGAAGTGCACAAAACACGGCAAACGCACGTACGACTTTTGCCAGGGACGTACAAGGTACAAAAATACACAGTTTTGAAACACGGAAAATGCTTATGAGCCGCTTAGCATTTAGACAAACAACGCCATTGTACAACATTAACTTGCAACATTACGAATCTAAAATGGCGCTTTACACAACTAAACCAACGGTTTGCCCTTGCACACACAGCCTATTTCTAATGCACAGTTGCGACATTGATGACACTTTCTCCTCAGGGCAGCAACAGTACAACTGTACATTGTATGCTGCATGAAAATAAAAAAGTGATTGTTAGCTCTTCAGGCTATTGATTGATGAATATATCAATTACAAATAGGTAAAGTATATTAATTTATTAAGTCAATAATTAATTAATTATTATTTACAAATATATATATATATATCTGTCTTTCTGATGAGCGCCACAGCCGAAAGCGCTCAGCGCGAGGCTCGCAATGAACGCCGAATTATATTGCCCAGTCATTTTTGACAGGCAAGTCGCTAGTATACTGTATATATATATATATATTGTTTAGTCATTCAGTCATCTACGACTATGGACCATAGCACACCATGCGCATCTGTCAGCCACCGCCTCTCTGAGCTCCATTAAGTTCATTTTCATTGCATCAATAACCTCATATATCCATCTTCGCCTGTGTCTTCCCCTTCTACTTGTGTCTGCAATCTTTCCCAGCATTAGAGTCTTCTCTATGGAATCCTGCCATCTCATGATATGGCCAAAATACTTGAGCTTCAGCCTCATGAACATAACTTCCAGTAAATAGTTTGGCTTAATTTCCTGTAGTACTGAATTATTGGATCTTCTTGCAGTCCACAATTCACAGGAGTCAATTCTACAGCGCTCAGCCTTCTACATGATCCAGCTCTCACATCGCATGTTACTACTGGGAATAATATAGTTCTAACTATGCAGACCTTTGTTGATAATGTAAATTACTTTTTACTATCTTGTCTAGACTTGCCATGGCTTTCCTCCCTAGAAATAAAAGTATTTTAATTTCATGGCTTCCATCACCATCTGAAGAGATCTTGGAACTCAGAATAATAAAATATGTCACTGCCTCCACTTTTTCCCCATCTATTTGCCAGGACCTGAGATTGCAATTGGCCCTGAACTTCATCTTTTTAACACTGAGCAGCAGGCCAGCTCATCGCCGTGCTGTGAGTTAACGGCTCACCTCGCAAAGCGTGAAGACGTTTGACAATTATAATATGTGATTATATGTCCCAGCTCAACTTCTCAGAATGCAGTGTAATAATTGTTTTTTCTCGGAACTCTGAGCTGGAAGCAGGCTGATGATAGCCAGTAAGCTTGAAACAGCTGTGCATGGATTGGATACTCAGCCTGTGTTTATTCCAACCTTGGCTTTGCATTAAAGCTGTGTAATACAGCATGCATTATCTTAAAGAAAGCCATAGTTGATAATGACTACGGAATGAAGAGCGAGGCATTTGTGGCCACATTTGTGTGTCCCAGCTCAACTTCCCAGAATGCAGTGTAATAACTGTTTTTCTCGGAACTCTGAGCTGGAAGCAGGTTTTTTAACTTGCTTTAGACATTCAAATGTGAACACAGATGTACTTTTTATTTACTATATATATATATATATATATATATATATATATACAGCCTTATTAAATTCCAGCCTTGTAGCTACAAGGCTTCTACTTAAACCCTACATGCTGAAAATTTACAACGCTATTAAATTTGCCCTGCTATGAGCAACGTGTGAGCTACGCAGCAGGGCTCTGTATCAAGACGGGGAAAATCTACATGAGGAGTGACAGCCTGCGAGTTGATCGCAGGCTCCCACACCTCATCAATTGCTGTTTGGGTCATGAACGGGACCTCGGCGGCAGTCCCACACATAAGGCCTGCTGTGGGGGGACTCCAACAACCCATGAGCACCTAAAATTACCCCCCCTCTATGCCGGGGGTCCCCATCGGAACCCCCCAAGTGACCAGCATTAACCACTTGCTGCAGGGGTCCATTGGGATACCAGCAGCACCCCCACATTAACCCCTTGCAGCCCGCCACAGCTCCTTAAATGGCCCGTGGTACACTATTAGCCAATCCCGGTCGCAGCACATAAAATTAACCCCCCTCTATGCTGGAGGTCTCCATCGGGACCCCCAAAGTGTCCCCACATTAACCCCTTGTTGCAGTGGTCCATAGGGACCCCCGAGGGCCCCCACATTAACCCCTTGCAGCGGGGGTCCCCGATCTGCACCGATCATAACCCCACTGCATTTAAAAATTTTAATGTCCTGCCTCGCGGGTCCTTAAAGGACCGTAAAGGACCTTAAAGGACCCGCGCTAAAAAATATTAACCCCCAGGCAACTAAAATTAACCCCATAGCTCATGGGGTTCTAAACAGACCCCCATAAGCCCTTAATTAACCCTGTCACTCATGGTGATCAATACAGACCCCCATAAGCCTCTAGTTAACCAAATTAGTCCCATAGGGGTCTATGAAGACCCTCATAGAACAATTAGAAGCCTATTATTAACCTCATAAGTGCCATGAGGGTCCTGTACACTAAGTACAAACACTACACTACACTTTCCCCCCAATAAACCACTAAATCTAAACTAACCCCCCTCTACCCTAACCTATTAACCCCTACCTACCTAACACTACCTACCTAACCCCCTATTAAACCCCCCACCCTACTAATTACATAAAATAAAAAAACCTAAGGTACATAAAAAAATAAAACATCACAAACCCCCCGCTACGACATTAAATAAAAAAAAATAGGGTACAGAAAATAAAAAAAGCATCACACCCCCTCCCTCACCACTACATAAAATAAAAAAACAAGGGTACATAAGAAAATAAATAATCACAACCCCCCACTACATAAAATTAAAAAACCTAAGGTACACAAAATTAAAAAAAAGCATCACACCCCCCCCCCTCCACCACTACATAAAATTAAAAACCTAGGGTACATAAAATAAAAAAAAATCTCACCCCGATCATTACATAAAATAAAAAAAGAATTACACACCTCCAAAGGAAAAGGCATACAAAAATACACATAACATAACAGTCATAAATACATTATAAATATACACATAACTACAATACATTTCCCCCTATCTATACCTAACGCCCAATCTAAACACCCCCATCTATACCTAACCCCTAATCTAAACACCCCCCTCTCTATACAATTCCCCCATCTAAACACCTGCTATCTATACGTAACCCCCTAAATCTAAGCTAAAATAGAATAAATAAAACCACTTACCTTTGCAGATGTCCCTTCTGATTGCACCCCCTGGGAAAAAACAAAAACAAACAACAGATTATTCAAACAATAAACATTACATATAATAAATAAATATTACAAATACAGTATTAAACTTACCTTTCCAGCATGTCCCCGTCCATCTTCATCTGTTCTCCTACTCGGCCCCTGGAAAAAAGATACATATCATTAGTATAAAACATACACAACATCACAAACATCAAACACAAAAAATAATAATATTAACATTAGACATTGAAAACGTACATGTCCCGAACCGAGGTCCGCACTTGCAGACCTTCCCAATGCTAATGAGCCTCCTAGAGCCTTTTCTGAGCCAATAAGAAGGCGCCAATGTGTGAGCCAATCAGGATGGGATACACCCCATGGGGTGATTGGCTGAAGGCATATGTGCCTTCTGATTGGCTGTTGTCAGCAGCCAATCAGAAGGCACATATGCCTTCAGCCAATCACCCTGTGGGGGTGTATCCCATTGTGATTGGCTGAAAGCAATAGTGCCTTTTGATTGGTTTAAAAAAGATTGATAGTTCCTTCTGATTGGCTGAAATCTGATAGACAGCGTTTTCAGCCAATCAGAAGGCGCTATTGCCTATTCCATTCCGGAAAAGGCTCTAGGAGGCTCATTAGCATCGGGGAAGTCTACGATTGCGGACCTCCGTTATTTTTTTATTTTATAGAGCGCGGATTCAGCAAGGGCCCAGCCGGTGTAGAAGAGAAGAAGGCCGGGGACATCGTGACAGGTACGTTTTCAATGTCTAATTGTGTTTTGTGATGTTGTGTATGTTTTATACTAATGGTATGTATCTTTTTTCCAGGGGCCGAGCCGGAGAACAGATGAAGATGGACGGGGACATGCTTAAAAGGTAAGTTTAATACTGTATTTGTAATATTTATTTATTATATGTAATGTTTATTGTTTGAATAATCTGATGTTTCTTTTCTTCCTAGGGGGTGCAATCAGAAGGGACATCTGCAAAGGTAAGTGGTTTTATTTATTCTATTTTTGCTTAGATTTAGGGGGTTAGGTAGAGATAGGGGGTGTTTAGATTGGAGGTATTGTATTGATAGGGGGTGTTTAGATTTGGGGTATTGTATAGATGGGGGTGTTTAGATTGGGGGTTAGGTATAGATAGGGGGGTGTTTAGATTGGGGGTATTATATAAATAGGGGGGTATACATTGGGGGTTAGGTATAGATAGAGGGGTGTTTAGATTGGGGGTTAAGTATAGATAGGGGGAAATGTATTTATGTTATGTGTATTTGTGTATACCTTTTCTTTGGCAGGTGTGTAATTCTTTTTTTATTTTATGTAGTGAGGGGGGGCAGTTGTGATTTTTTAAAATTTGATGTACCCTAGGTTTTTTTGTTTTATGTAGTGGCGGTGGGAGTTGTGATTCTTTTTTTATTTTATGTACCTTAGGTTTTTTAATTTTATGTAGTGGCGAGGGGGGGTTGTGATGCTTTTATTATTTTATGTACCTTAGGTTTTTTAATTTTATGTCGTGGCGGGGGGGTTTGTGATGTTTTTCTGTACCTTAGTTTTTTTATTTTATGTAATTAGTAGGGTGGGGGATGTAATATGGGGTTAGGAAGGTAGTGTTAGGTAGGTAGGGGTTAATAGGTTAGGGTAGAGTGTGGTTAGTTTAGATTTAGTGGTTTATTGGGGGGAAAAGTGTAGTATAGAGTTTGTACTTAGTGTCATGAGGGTCCTGGAGAACCCTCATGGCACTCATGGGGTTAATAATAGGCTTCTAACTGTCCTATGAGGGTCTTCATAGACCCTTATGGGACTGATTGGGTTAACTAGAGGCTTATGGGGGTCTGTATTGACCCCCATGAGTGACAGGTTAATTAAGTGCTTATGGGGCTCTGTATAGAGCCCCATGAGTTATAGGGTTAATTAAGGCTTATGGGGGTCTGTATTGACCCCCATGAGTGACAGGGTTAATTAAGGCTTATGGGGGTCTGTATTGACCCCCATGAGTGACAGGGTTAATTAAGGCTTATGGGGGTCTGTATTGACCCCCATGAGTGACAGGGTTAATTAAGTGCTCATCGGAGTCTGTATTGACCCCCATGAGTGACAGGGTTAACTAAGGGCTTTAGAGGGTTTGTTTAGAGCCCTATTAGTTATGGGGTTAATTTTAGTTGCCTGGGGTTAATATTTTTTATTGCAGGCCCTTTCAGGACCTTTACGGTCCTTTAAGGACCCGCAAGGGGGTAAATTTAAAAGTTTTAAATGCAGCGAGGTCGCGATCGGTGTTGATCGGGAACCCCAGCTGCAAGGGGTTAATGTGGGCAGGCTGCGGGGGTCCCTATGGACACCTGCAGCAAGGGTTTAATGTGGGGACACTTTGGGGGTCCCAATGGGGACGCCCAGCATAGAGTGGGTTAATTTTAGGTGCTGCGGCCGGGATTGGCTAATAGTGTACCGCAGGGCCCTTTAAGGAGTTTTAAATGCAGTGGCGGCCTGATCTAAGCCGATCGGAGACCCCCGCTGCAAGTGGTTAATGTGGGGGGGGGCTGCAGGGGTCCCGATAAGGACCCCTGCAGCATAATGATGTGTTTAGGGACAGGGGGGAGTATAACACGGCTGTCTCGGGCTGCTCCGAGGCAGCACGTATGTGGTTTAGGAGCCCTTGCAAGCACTTCCGAGGTGCAAGATTCACTTCATAGATTTAAGGCTGCGTGTTACTATGTAGCTCTCTCGGAGCTTATTCTCTGCCATTTTTCGGAGTCATCTCGCAAAGCAGGCTGCGAGGGAAGTATTGAGGGATCAGTCTTTGCAAACAGCAAAAAACTGCCTTTTGCGAGGACCGAGGGAACTACGAGGGCTAATTTAATAAGGGCCATAATGTTTTAGCTTTAATTGACTACACCTAACACACAATATTTAAACATTTATGAGAGTACTATTCAGAGGTCCTCAGATTCTCAAAAGCTTTGCTTGGAAAGTGAAGTGAATGCAAGTTTTTCCGACTTCTCCAATAGTGATGTCGCGAACATCAAATTTTCGGTTCGCGAACCGCGGACGCGAACTTCCATCAAATGTTTGCGAACGGGCAAACCGCCATAGACTTCAATGGGCAGCGGAATTTCAAAAATTGTTTGGAATAACATGCTTTAAAACATCAGGTATGATGTTGTATGGATCAGGTAGTGTAAGGGTTACAACCGCTTCACAGTAACAGACCAATCTCCCCGTTTAATGCACCGCAAACAACCGCAAACAGTCCCTTTGCACAACCGCAAACTCACCATTTGCACAAGGTTGGATACCAAGCTAGCCATGTCCCGTTCCTTGTCCTCCCTGATGTCATTGAAGGTCTCTTCCTCCACCCAGTCACCAAGGGTCCCCGAAAGGTGTCAACAAGCCACCTGGGACGCCTCCTGTGTTTGGTCTTCCACCTCCTCAAAGCCACCTTCCTCCTCTGACTCCTCTTCTTCAGACTCCTCTCTCTGCGTTGCCTCTGTCTGCGTTATTATAAGGTGTGTACTGTTAAGTAGTACTATTCCTATCGGTTTAATCCCTGTTACGTCCACTATTAGGGGACGTGTATATGTCATTGATTTTTGGAACAGGGAGATGGAAAAAGATGCTTGGTGGGACCTCCTACTTCGAATTTGGGGCACTGCACGTGCAATGTAATGTGCCAGCAGATAGGAGTGGTGTATTAAGTTGTACTATTTATTCCTATCAGTTTGATACCTGTTACGTCACCTATCAGGGGACGTGTATATGGCATGGATTTATGGAAGCGGGAGATGGAAAAAGATGCTTGGTCGGTCCTCCCACTTCAAATTTGGGGCACTGCGCATGCAATCTAAGGTGCCACCAGATATGAGTGTCACTGTGCACTGACAAAAGTTGGCAGAGTAGGCGCTGTAGGCCTCACACACACGCCTGTAGGCAGGCAGCTGATATTCAATCGATTACGGTCAAAAAAGTGTTGTTTTATGTCACTGTACACTACGGTTGCACCAGATATGACGTATCACTGTGCACTGTCAAAAGTTGGCAGAGTAGATGCAATAGGCTTCATAAACACGCCTGTAGGCAGGCAATTGCTATTCAATCTATTACAGTCAAAAACGTGTTGTTTTATTTCACTGAGCACAATATAAGCTGTTAGGTGTTAGCCTGTCACATACACACGCTGGCAGGCAGGCATATGCAATTAGATTACACAGAAAAAAATGATAAAATAAAATAAATTATGTTCTAGCCCTAAAAAGGGCTTTTTGGGTTGTTGTCCTTGCAACAGAAATCAGATGAGTCCTTCAGGTCTGTAGTGGAAGCTAAATACAGAGCCTGGCTATCTATTTCCCTATTAAATCTCCAGCAGCTACACTATCTGTCCTCTCACAACAAATGCAGCTTCAGAATGATTCTAAAATGTATGCTGTCCTTCAGATGGAAGGCCCTGGAAGGGAGTGTATGCTGCTGATTGGCTGGAATGTGTCTGCTGACTGTGAGGTGCAGGGTCAAAGTTTCCTCAATGATAAAGAATAGAGGGCGAACCCAAAAGCGCATGTGTTCGCCGTCCGATGCGAGCGCGAGCATGCCAAAATCGCCGCGAATAGTCCGCGGGCGAACTGTCAGCGACATCTCTATTCTCGAAACAAATGTTTGTATGTTTTGTAGTTTGTAAAATCTGATAAGCTACACTAAAGCTCAGATTCCATACTACTTTGTAATATACTTGCAAAACAAACTGTGCTTAGCGTGTATTCTCTGAAGTCAGCTATGACATGCAACTCAAACCGCTATGAATGTTCATGTACACAGAGGGGTTCCTGCTAATTGTTAGAATTTTGTTATATTTCCTAATGCAACAAGGTGCTTAACATGTACACAAGTCCCTACAAATGTTATTCAGTGTGTCAGAATGGGAAAATATATTAGTCTCCTACAGTAATAGTACTCATAATAAGGAAAATCAGAGAAGGTTGCATCATCAAGTCTATATAGAGATGGTGGGCAACACAACAGGTTTACCATGAGTCACACACACAGTCCTCATGTACTTCCCATGAGATTCTCCATTGGATAACAAGTCCTCCACAACAGTACACAATCCACTATATCCATGTAAAACAAGCAAATACAGCTATACCTCGTTAATCGCAAAAGGAGTATTAAGCCAAACAGCTTGAAACGGGGCAGTTTAATATGGGAAGATAGGGATAGGGGAACTAATGAAAAAAAATACACAATTGCAATTTAAATGTAAAACTTTTGTTGTTTTATATGAACTTCAAGCAAACAGCAAACATAACACTAGCACAAACTGACCATTACCAGAAATATAAACTTTAAATTTGTGATGATGAAGCGTCTGGTTTATTCTGGATTCTGTGTTTTTTTTTTGAGAATTAGAGCATTAAAAGGGGTTTGGCAGGAAAAACAGCCTTATAGCATGGTTTACCTGTATATAAATACTGGCATACCTATTTTAACTCTGTAGATGTGTTCCTAGAAGACCATGTGCTAAAAGAAACAGTGTTAAATGGGTCAATTTTAATAGGCAAACTCGATTTTAAAATTCATTCCATGGCTCTTGGTGTTTTGGAATGATACACAAGTATCGAATAAGTGTTACTCAGGGATATGTCGGCCATAATGGGGGATGTGTCAGGCAAAAACAGCTTTATAGTGAATCAGTGTTAAACAGGGTAGTGTTAAGCGAGGTCTGCCGGTAATACCCAATTGTACTCTGAAATACTTTTCATTGTAATACCACTATAATTAATAATTTCCTTTCCAACAGTTATTTTACAATTTAGCTTGGGAAACAATAAATATTTCTAAAACAACTGAGGCCTTTTTTAGGAACTTAGGTGTCCCACATGAGGCCTTTCAGGTTGTCCGTCATTGCCATATAGGTAAGAAGTTCCTCTTCTATCCCTCCATTGCTTTTTTAGTAAGAACAAAAAGAAAATGTTCTGAAGAGAGGTGGAGCTGTGGGCCCCCACAATGCTACCTGGGCCCCTGCGGGTCCTTGGTTGCCCTGTGGGTCTTCTGTAGCCCCCAAACCCCTGTGGCCATGTGGATCCTCTGTGGTACCCCACAGGTTCACTGTGGCCCACAGTAGTTCCCCTATGGTCCCCATGGTTCCTATGTGCGCCCTGGGGTCCCTGAGGCCCCAAGGCTGGCATGACCCCTCCCAACTCTGTGGCCACAACCCATCTAGTGATGCTTCATCTAGCAGGTCCAGATATCCTGCTTCCAGATGTACTTCCTGCCAGATCAATGGCATCAGTGACAACACCCCCAAAGAGTTACTACGTCTCTTGAGCACATCTATTGTACGCTGTAAATTGCCCACCCCACAATCCAGAGGGCCATATGCCAGCTCCCAGAGTGCCTCTTTCATCCCCAATGACAAATAGGGCTCCACACCAGGTATTTCAACAGTGGCCAACCAGACTGCATACTGGTCCTCTAAATTCCTTTTCTGCACCACCAGGTCCTTCTGCGAGCTTGCAAGTACTGCATTCCTTCGCGAAGCAAGGGATGCAGTTTGCTCCGCAAATGCGGACCCTCGCCGGCCGAGGGGCCGCATTTGCGGAAGGTGGAGGCTCCAAAGTCGGCTGTGTTTGTCTGCAAATGCGAACCCTCGTGCAGCGAGGGTCCGCATTTGCGGAGGTGGAGGCTCAAAGGCGCCTCACACACGCACGACTTAGTAAAAAAACCGAACTCGGAACCAACCTTAACGTAACAAACACCCACACGCACGAAAAATACGACCATAACGCCGATCCGCGCGCACCTAAAAACAGTCAAAACACACCAAATATTCACAAATAATACATGAAAAAAATTACCCATAGCAAGGGGGGGGGGGCATCTAGGACCTCTGAAAGTGAAGTTACACCTCCATTTAAGTCTAAATTCCCGAGTTCAGACACACGAAAATCCCCTAAGCGAGAGAAAAAATGGCGGCCGAAAAAAACAAAAACGAGGCTCAATGCCCAGCCACGTACAACTTACCCAAGAAGGGATCCGAGATAAGCTCGGAGACCTGCATTAACCCCACATTAACCATCGCAGTGGGGGACTCCATCGCACGCGATCGGGGACCCCCGCTGCAATGAAAATTCGAAATTCCTGCGTTACGGGTCCTTAAAGGACCCATTATAAAATAAAACAAATATACAATATCACCCTGTCACTCATGGGGGTCAATATAGACCCCCATTAGTCCTTATGTAACCCTGTCACTCATGGGGGTCAATACAGACCCCCATAAGCACTTAATTAACTCCCTCACTCATGGGGGTCAATCCAGACCCCCATAAACCCCAAATTAACCCTGTCACTCATGGGGGTCAATATAGACCCCCATAAGCCCTTCATTAACCCTGTCACTCATGGGGGTCAATACAGACCCCCATAAGCCATTCATTAACCCTGTCACTCACGGGGGTCAATACAGGCCCCCCTAAGTACTTCATTAACCCGGTCACTCATGGGGGTCAATACAGACCCCCATAAGCACTTAATTAACCCCCTCAGTAATGGGGGTCAATATAGACCCCCATAAGCCCTTCATTAACCCTGTCACTCATGGGAGTCAATACAGACCCCCATAAGCCCTTCATTAACCCTGTCACTCATGGGGGTCAATACAGACCCCCATAAGCCCTTCATTAACCCTGTCACTTATGGGGGTCAATACAGACCCCCATAAGCACTTAATTAACCCCCTCCCTCATGGGGGTCAATACAGACCCCCATATACCCCTAATTAACCACAAAAAATAAAAAAGCAACATTACAGAAAATAAAAAAACACATTACAACCCCCCCCCACTACATAAAAAATAAAACTTACACACCTGAAAAGGAAATACATATAATACAATATAATACAAATACATACAATACAATACATACAATATAATACAATACAATACAATTAAATACAATACAATACAATACAACCCTATCTAATATACCATACATCCTATCTATCTAATATACATTACACAATCTATCTAAATAAATAACACAATCTAATATACAATACATGCTATGCTATCTATATAAAACAAATACCCCTAGCTAACATACAATAAATGCTATCTATATATAAAATAATCTAATTCTAAGCTAAAATAAAATAATTAAGACCACTTACTTTTGCAGATATCCATTCAGATCAGACACCTAGATAAAAAAAAAAAAAAAAATTAGTGCAACACATTTACAGTAAATACTAAACATTCTAAACATTCTAAATATTCTACTCACCTTTCCAGCATGTCCCGTCCTTATTCTTTTACTCTTCTCCAGCGCAGCACCTGTTAAAAAAAACATAACATTAATACACATACATGAACATAAAAACAAAATAAAAGAAACATAATCTACATTGTACTTACCTCCCAGCGATGTCTCCGGCCTCCTTCTCCTCCTCTTCTGCCCCGCCCTGTAAAAAAACAATTAAAAAAATACTCACATCCGCACTCACAGACATCACCGACGCTAATGAGGCTCCCGGAGACTTTTCTGGAAGAAAATTGGCAATGGCGCCTTCTAATTGGTTGAAAACGCTGTCTATCAAATTCACGCAATTAGGAGGCGCCAATGTGTGAGCCAATCAGAAAGGGATACACCCTAAAATCCCACTCTGATTGGATAATGCATCTGTCAATCTTTATTTAAACCAATAACAAGGCGCAGATGCCTTCAGCCAATCACAATGGAATACACCCCCACAGGGTGATTGGCTGGAGGCATCTGCGCATTCTGATTGGTTGCACTGACAATAACCAATCACAATGGAATACACCCCCACGTACTGATTGGTGAAGGCATTTGCGCCTTCTCATTGGCTATTGTCAATGTCAATCAGTATTACAGCCAATGGGAAGGCGCAGATGTCTTCACCAATCAGTACGTTGGGGTGTATCCCATTGTGATTCACTTATGGCAATAAAGCCTTCAGATTGGTTCAAATAAAGATTGACAGGTGCGTTATCCAATCAGCGTGGAATTTTGGGGTGTATCCCTTTCTCATTGGTTCACAATTGGCGTCTTCTCATTGGCTGAATTTGATAGACAGCGTTTTTAGCCAATCGGAAGCTGTCATTGCCAATTTCATTCTTGAACACTCCGTAGGAAGCTCATTCGCGTCGGAGACATCTGCCAGGGCGGATGTGTGTTGTTTTTTTTTTTTGTTTTTTTTAAAGAGCGCAGATGCTTCCGGGGCAGAACACGAGGAGGCCGGAGACATCGCGGGAAGGTAAGTACAATGTAGATTGTTTTTATTTTACTTGGCTTCATGTTTATTTATGTGTATTAATGTAATGTTATTTTTAAATCTTTTTTACCCTAGGTTGGTGATCTGAAGAAACATCTCAAAGGTAAGTGGTCTTAATAATTTTATTGTAGCTTAGAATTTATGGTTGCTATATAGAGATAGCATGTATTGTATATTAGATAGATAGGGTGATGTATAGTACATAGATAGGGGCTCATTCTATTATCGGCCGCAGCCCTTGCGGGGCCGCAAGGACCGGCAGCAAGCTATTCTGCTATTCTTTTCCCCTCCGGCCGGGGATTCCGGCAGGCTTGCGGCCGGCGCCTTGCTATCTCTTGTGGCCGCTCAAGCCGGAGGAAATCCTTTGATCTAAAACGGCCGCAAGGAAATTGGCTGTAAGAAAATCCTATTTGCAATTCAATTGCTCCGGGAACCCTCTCTGCAAGGCTAAAACCGAGCCGCAGCTTACTTGCAGGAAAGAGGTCCCGCTAGCATCAATTATGCACGAAATATAGCCCAAATAAAGCCATCCTGCACTTTGAAAAGACTATAAAGTGATTTTCGGTGTTAGCAAAAATAGCACAAAATTCCCCTATACTCAAATCCGTAAAATATATTTTTTTTAATATACGTCAAATATCCATGTAAAAAGTCCAGAGTGCTTGGAGCACCTCAGACCCGCCCACGCCGCAGCCGGAAAATAAACAGTTAATTTAAACTCGGATTTGGGCTGATGTGCAAGCTTGAGAGTGGGTTACTTTTAATCCTCATGTCCCCCAATATGATCCCTAGCATTTACAGAGCTTTACAGAGCTGTCTTGAATTTATTATTGACTTTTTAGATTTCAGAGCTTACGGCCGGTTGCAAGATTTACGGCCGGCCGTAGGAGGAGATCCCCGCAAGGAATCGCAGCCTTACGGCCGGTTTGCGGCCGATAATAGAATGAGGCCCATAGTATTTATTGGATATTAGATAGATAGGGGATGTATATTAGATAGATAGTATTGTATATTAGATAGGGGGATGTATATTAGATAGATAGTATTGTATATTAGCTAGGGGGATGTATATTAGATAGGGGGATGTATATTAGATAGGGGTGTATTGTATTGTATTTAATTGTATTGTATTGTATTTAATTGTATTGTATTGTATGTATTATATGTATTTCCTTTTCAGGTGTGTAATTTTTTTTTCTGTAATGGGGGGGGTTGTAATGTATTTTTTTATTTTCTGTAATGTTCCTTTTTTTATTTTTTGTGACTTAGGTTTTTTTTTCTTTCTGTAATGTACATTTTTTATTTTTGGTGATTTTTGTTTTTTTATTTTATGTAATGTAGATTTTTGATTTTTTTGATGACTTTAGTTTTTTTGATTTCTGTAATTACAGTGGTGGGGAGGGGGTTATTAGGGGGTAGGTAGTTAGGTAGTGTAGGTGTTAATAGGTTAGTGTAGAGGGTGTTTAGTTGATATTTAATGTTTTATTGGGGGGGTGTAGTTCAGTGTAGTGTTTATACTGTAGTGTCATGATGGTCGTTGAGGATTGTCATGGCACTTATGTGGTTAATGTTGGGTTGTAACAGGCCCATAATGTTCATAATATACCTGTATGGGACTGATGGGGTTAAATAGAGGCTTATGAGGGTCTGGATAGACCCCCATAAGTGACCGGGTTAAAATGGTGTAGTGCTTACACTTTGGGTCATGAGGGTTCATTAGTGTGTTAGAGGGGTCTATATAGTTGAGGCACACAGTACACTCACATTGTGTGACAAACAGCATTTCAACACTTTCTTTTATTGACCGTCATTTTTGACAGGCAAGTCGCTAGTATTATATAATATTTTATATTAAAGGTTTGTAATGTTCACAAACATACAATAACAAACAAAAAAAAAGGAAAATGTTGGGAAAAATTTAAGAACATGTACTCCACATTGACATTTGTACTTTCTTCAGTCTGTTCTTGCTATATAGTATGCATTTAACACGCTACTCTTTTGTTTTTCATTAATAAAAAAAAAAGATTTTTTTTCCACTTCTTAATAAGTGATTTAACTGTACTGACTGGCATTTTCAAGGCTTTGGATATCTTTTTATATCCTTTTCCATCTTTTTAAAGTTCCATTACCTTGTTACGCAGTTCTTTTGACAGTTCTTTTCTGCTCCCCATGGCTCTGTATCTAGCCTGTGCAGTGCATCCACGTGAGAGCAAACAAACCAATTGACTATTTATGCACAGACACTAATTGCAATTTTAAAAGCCACGGGTGTTAGAAATTAACCTTTAATTGTGTCTGTAACAAGGCCAAACATTCAAGGGTATGGAAACTTTTGATCATTTGGGTGATTTTTGTTATCATTATGATTTAAAAAGGAGCCAAACAACTATGTAATAATAAATGGCTTCATAGGATCAAGATACTTCAATAAAATATTTTTTTTTTTTGCATGATCAGTCATATTTTCAAAATAAATGCCAAAACTTCACAATTTCTGCCAGGGTATGCAAATGTTTTAGCACAACTGTATATACACACACACACACATATATGTATATATATATATATATATATATATATATATATATATATATATATATATATATTTATATATATTATATATATTTGGTAAAAGCACTGTGTAGTGACATGCAAATAATAATCCATCTGTAAAGGGCATAGTATACTCAGACTTTTTCTTTCCTTAAAATGTTTTTTCAAGCAATTGCTGTATCTTTATTTTTCAAATTTCTTGCTTTTTGTGTTCAGCAGTCCAAAGGTCCAAGATTGTACGGGTCATTAGCTGTGCTATTTTCCTTTCTGCTGAAAAATATTCTACAATTTTCGCACAGTCTCTAATTTTTTTATGTGTGCCCCTCTGCTATTTTCTAATAGCAAAGTATACTTTATAGAGAAGTTTTGGACATTTCATTTTCTTTTACTGAATGTGCTGACTTGTTTGGCTCTGAAAAGGCAGTTAACACAAGTGTAGCAGGTTTTGCAAGCTGTCCTTTTTTAATTTGCTCCAGTGATACACATCCATTTAGGTGGACAGTGTCTTTTCTGATTGCCTGGAAGGAGTAAGAAATCAATGTCTATTTACTTCCAGGGCATTGATTAAAATGTTCTTAGCCCAATTATTTAGCCGAGCAGTTGATGCCTTTGACTTTGCTGACAAGTCTGCGTCTGTGAACTGAAAGCTTATTTTCATCTTGCAAGGAAATAAGCTCAGAGCGTCTTTTTCGAGTACAAACCCCTCTCAATGATATATTAGTGCTGCTGAATCAAAATAATGCAGCAAGTTAACTTCTTGGCAATATTTATTACTTGAAATAATGTGTAATGTGATACTGTTATAGGACCACTGTAGTTTAGGATGAGCTTTTGAACATTTGCAACACTATCAACTATGGCCCCAATTTCATTTTGTCACACAGAATCGAAAAAGGGCTCAATTGTAACAGTAGGAGATTTATTGGCTAGCCAGGGACCCATTCTATGGCCCCTTTCAAAGAATATCCGCTCAAACTGCATTACATGAACTAACAATTGTTTCTTGTTGCTCTCTATCCTTAAAGTGCTTGCAGGGGAGTCGGAAGATCAGTGGTCTCCATAGAAATGCTACAGAATGGTACCCACTAGGTTATCACACTACACTAGCCCTAACATCCTCCCTCATCCCTATCTATCTATATAAACCCCTTCCCATGAGAGAGGTCACTCTGAGGTAATGCATGACCCCCCAGTGGCACATACCTTATAGATGGGGGCTCCTAAATTATTTTGCACTGGGGATCTCCAACAATATTTTTTAAAAAATTGCATTTTCTTCCAGTAAATTTACACGCCAGACAATTTAAATGCTTTTCATTGATTTTATTGTCTCTAAAGATCAGTGAAATAAATTTGATAAATATCCTGTGTATAGAATTGTGCTTGACTTTTCTGTTTTATTGCAATACACACGGTACTCCATCAAAATGAAAGGACTATGTCAATATTCATTAATAATTCTCTCTATTTTAACAATTTAAAGTTTCTACCCAAGAAAGTTTGAATGTTAAACTGCAAAAAGCTATTGATTTGTCTGTTCAATTATTAATTCTGACTTTTCCCAATACACATCCTTTTGCTCACAGGGGGCGTCTGAAAGACATCTACGTAGTTAGACTACAATAAATGTAGCAAAACTGATTTTTCTTTTTATTCATTTTGTGTTAGCAGAGCAATATTTCATTGTTTATGTGTTATTGATTTAAATTACAAAGAAGTACGAGTGTACTTTTTTATTAATTTTGGATGTTTAGCCTGGATTCACTAAAGTTTGTCAAGGATGTTCATAGAAAGTAGACATAATGGTCCTTGTGCAACCTCAGAAAAATTGCTGAATTAGACCCTTTATGATTTTAATTGCATGTGATCATAATAGTTATCCAAAATAATTTTTATGGAACAGTTCAGTTACCCTAACATGCCTCAGATATATAAAACTACGATTCTCAGAGATAGCAAAGGCTAATGATCTGAAAAATATAATGAATCAGACCCATACGGTACCTTTACAAAGTATATAGGAGGATGTCAGGAAAGGGTAAAATAAATGGTAATTAGCAAAAAATGTTGACTGTTTCAAAGAAAAAATTGATAGTGATTGATAGTTTTTTGGGATCAGGAAATAAATGCCCTATATGAGTATTGCTTAGTTGTTCAGTAGTGTGCAACTCTCCATCTCCCTATGGACTGCAGCATGCCAGGCAAATCTTGTGTCTGGTTATACTTATCCATAAGGTTATCTTGGCAAAGATACAGGAGTGGGTTGCCAGTTCCTACCCCAGTGGACCACAATTTGTCTAACATTTCTGCTATGACTTGCCTAACTTGGGTGACCCTACATAGTATAGCTCACTGAAATACACAAGCCCCTTCACCACGACAAGGTAGAGATTCAGAAGGGTATACGACTATTACCTAACTTTTATTGTCATTTTATAGAATATATAAAAAATCAATTAATTAATTAAATCATTTCAATATTAAATAATGAGTAGTTGCATAGTATTAAGATACAAAATGATATAGACACATATTTTTTAATATTTTTGCTTAAGTTGCAAATTGCATTGTAAAGAAAAATGACATTCTAGAAGCACTCCCCATTCACACAAATTTTAATCAAATGAGAAAAATAAAATAAGTATGAGATAACAAACTTTTGAAACATCCATACGTTAACTATATATTGAAATAATAGAACCTTAAAATGTGAATTATTAAAATACAAAATATTAAACAATGTTTAAATAGTAGAGTCATCGCAACTTAATTAAGCAATATATTTAAAGTGAAAAATATTATATGTATCCAACACAAACTGATCTTCGTGCATGTTTCTGCATCTTTTTATTTGTATGCATGTTGAGTATTTTAGTAGGTTGGTGACATGATTGATTCTGTGAATATTAATGTGATGACAGCTTTGACTGGGAAGAATCTTGGAGTGAAGTGCTGTGGCATTGCAGGTTGCAATGGTAACAGTGAAATTGACAAGTGGACATCAATGTTCTGCATGCAACTAAGTGTTGTTTTGGCTCATGAGCTCAGAGGAATGGGAGCAGAACATAATCTTAACATTATGGATACCCAATGCTTTTCTACTTATTGGTGTGGGCTTAAGAAATACAGTAGTAAGGAAAAATAATGCATTAAAATCATTTTCTATTCAGTGCTTAAGACAGAGTAATTTATTAGCTGCCATCTTGCCCAGATCGTGAAGCAGCCTCCTTTCAGGGAATCCCTAGCACTAACATAGGAAACTCTCAGAGAAGAGGACCTAACTGGTGGTATCTATTCATTGGCCGGTCCAGCTAATCCCTACTCTTCTCAAATGATAGTTTTTAATTTGTAAAAAATGTTTGCTATAAACATTTGATAGTGGTGTAGACTGTACAAATTCAATGTCAACAGCGTGTAACTCCAAAAACCCACCAAAACAAAACAAAATGTACAAAAAATTAGAACACACTCGCCCACAGCACAGGGGGAGACACAGGAAGCCTGGGAGTGACGTTGCAAGCGAATTACACCCATATTTGGTGTTTTTCGGCACTCGAAAATCGCCTAAGCAAAAAAAAGAAATGGCGGACGAAAAACGCAAAATTTCAGAAACAGCATGAAAACGAGGCTTGCAAAAATACACCGAACACACTAACACTTACAACAACAACACCAGGCATGCAGGACTTTGAAAATAAAACCAACGGCAGTCAACGCGCCACGTAAGCATTCAGCACACACACAGAGGAGAAAGACACAGGGAAGGGACAGGGGGGAGATGGTGGAAAGAGACACATGGCATTCCCAAGTACTAAACTTGCAGTTTAACGAACCCTGCAATGAGCGGCCAGTACAGTAGGCGAGAGCAAAGACTCGCAATGAGCGCCAAAGTCGATCATCGCGGGGCTCACAATGAGCACCGCGAGCGAGAGAGGCATGCAATGAGATCCGAAGGCGCTCAGCGTGGGGCTCGCGATGTGCTCCGAAGGTGATCAGTGCAAAGCAGGAAACTTGAAGTACACGGGGGGAAGAGGCCCGCAATGAGCGCCAAAGCAGCTCATTGCGAGCCATGAGATGTTCGCCAAAGGCGCTCAGCGCATGGCTCGCAATCAGAGCCAAAGGTGTTCAGAGGACCAAAAGCCTCACATTGTGTGGCAAACAGCATTGCCAGCCTTACAATTTTAATCCCATAATTTTTGACTGGCAAGTTCCTAGTGTATATATATATTTATATATATATATATATATATATATATATATATATATATATATATAAATACAATTACTGTATATTTAATAATCTTATATATCAATTTAATATTTACATACATACTACTTTAAAGAACAGTTATTACTTTTTAAAAATATGTTTTCAAATATAGCAAAGTGTTTAAATTAGAAGTAAATTAGAAGTTTACAATAGGTTTATGCTGTTTTAAAATTATTAATACGTTAATCATTAATAATTACAGTACTTCAGATTATTATGCTATCCAATATTGCTATATATCTTGTTGAGTTTCCATCAAGCCAACTCTTTAAAAACACCATTTGAGAGAAAAAGAGACAAATTCAACTTTATTTTTAGCTATAGGCACAGCTGGGACTTCATTTTGATTCCAGTAGTAAGCAATTGATCTATGAGCCGCACAATTGATGTGGCATGCTAGGATCTTTATGTTTTTATTAACCTTCTGTTCAGTATAATTTAACAATGAAAAAGAGGATAACTCATATTTGATTTTAAAGGGCAAGAATGCAGTATTTTTAAATTTTTGCCAAAAATATATAACTTTAGATCTGCATTTTTGAGATCCATGCAATCATTTTATAATATCAGCAAAAAACAAACCTTATAAAGTATATTTAATAGCGAGTGAGTTGTTCCTCAAAAATAAGTCTAAGAATAGAGTTTCTTTGAGTTCTATCCAGATTCTTTGTGCTACGTTACTCAACTCAACATACTCAACCAGCCCTGCATAAGACTATACATATTGGTTGGAAAGGAAGCTGCTTCTGTGCAGGTAACTATAATCTAACTAGCGACTTGCCCGTCAAAAAATTACGGCAATTACATTTTAAAGCTGGGAATCCTGTTTGTGACACAATGTGATTGGGGCCCCCCACTGGGAGAGTTAATGTGGGGTTAATGTGGGGACCCTCCAGGGGTCCCAATGGAGACCCCCAGCACTGGGGGGTTAATGTTAGGTGCTGGTGGGGGTACTTACAGTACCCCCGCTGCTGTACTTAATGTTTGTGTGCCGCTGGCCCTTTAAGGAGCCGCGACAGGGAATTGATAGGTTTTAAATGCAGAGGGTGGCACGATAGTGACCGCCACTGCAAGGGTCAATGTGGGGAAATTGTGGGGGTCCCCCATATTGGCACACTTTGGGGGTCTGATCGGACCCCCGCTGCAAGGGGTTAATGTGGGATCTCGAGCTTATTTCAGATCTCTTGGGAAAGGTTGTACATGTTTAGCAGTTTTCTTCGCGTTCCTGGGTCGAGGAGCCTCGTTTTCATTTTTTTCGGCCGACATTTTTTTCTCGCTTAGGCGATTTTCGAGTGTCGAAACTGGGGAAATTGGGGTTATATTGGCGTTCAACCACATTTGTAGAGGTCCTGGTTGTCCCCCCGTGCTATCGGTGAGTGTTTTTTTTATTGGGTTTTTGTTTGTGTTTTGGTGTTTTGTGGTTGGCCCGGTTACGTGTTTGTTTTACGGGTCGTAATTTTGGGTCACGGGTTGTAATTGTAGGTCGCAGGCAATGAGGGCCAGAAGGGGAAGAGAGACGCAGAGGAAGAGAGATGCAGGGGAAGAGAGACGAAGGGGAAGAGAGGCACAGGGGAAGCAGAGGAGGTAGGGAAGAGAGACACAGTGTAAGGATAGGAGGATGGGAAGAGGTTGTTTTGGGAGCATAGGGATAAGCGCCTATGGCACTCATCTCCACCAGTGCAGTGAGCGCCTTTGGCACTCCCTGCCTAAGTCGTACTATGGCGCTCATCTCCCCCAGCGCAAGGAGCGCCTTTGGCACTCCTTGCCAGCAACTGCGGCCCTAGCTTCGGGAGGGCCGCAGTTGAAGCGGGCTCCCTACGCGAGCCCACAAGCATTGGCAACAACCCGTATTGCTGAGAACTATATATCTGCTTCCAATATCAATGCATGCATGTCTATGGGATCATAAGTGTTGTTTAGTTGTGTCTGACTCTCCATGACCTCATGGACTGTAACACACCATGCTGATTCACTTGGTATTCATGGCAGAGATACTGGAGCGGGTTGCCACTTCCATCTACGGTGGGCCACAGCATACAGCTCCTGGTATTCTTAGATGGTCTTCCATCCAAGTACTGACCAGGACTAACCCTTCATGGCTTCAGGGAGGTGTGATCTCTTGGTTTCCTGACTGGTATCAAACTCAGGTTGCAGTGATGAAAGAACCGAATCCTAATCACTGGACCACCAGGGAACCCGTCTATGCTATTACACTGTGTTAGTTGAATAAAACAATTTAGATGGCTTGACTCCTACAAGTGAAAAAATGATATGTAAAAAAGTCTCCTACTAACATATGTTTTGAGACTAAAGCAACATGGTGTACATATAAATTGCAAGTTCCCTCTTTAAATTATGTGCCATTCCATGTGAGCAGTTGATATTCTGGCTTCTGTGGATTTTAAATGTACTGATATTTGTTGAGTTGATAGAAAATAATAGGTTCTAGACTATCAATGACAAAACTTGATAGGTAGAAGAACTAAGCCCATTTAGAATTATAGATGACCCTGTATTCATCAGAATCTTCTTGCAGTTCAAGGGACTCTAATCAGTTTTAGTTAAGACCACAATTCAAATGTGTCAATTCTACAGCGCTCAGCCTTCTTCATGGTCCAGCTCTCACATTCGTATGTTACTACTGGGAATACCATACTTTTTACTATGCAGACCTTTGTTGATAATGTAATATCTTTACTTTGTACTAGCTTGTCCAAGCTTGCCATAGCTTTCCTCCCCAGAAGCAAACGTCTTTTAATTTCATGGCTACAGTCACCATCTGAAGAGATCTTGTGTCCCAGGGGGAAAAAAAATCTGTCACTGCTTCCACTTCTTGCCCATCTACTTGCCAGAAACTGAAATTGCTGTTTGCCATGGTTTTTGTGTTTTTGAAATTGAGCAGCAGGCCAGCTTTTACACTCTTCTTTCACCCTGATCAATAGGTCCTTTAGTTCCTCCTCACTTTCAGCCATCAGAGTAGTATCATCAGCATATCTTAGGTTGCTGATATGTTTTCCAGCAATATTTCTTCCGGCTTTGGATTCATCCAGTCCGACCTTACACATGATGCACTCTGAATATAAGTTGAATAAGGAGGGTGACAATATACAACCTTGTTGCACTGCTTTCCTGATCTTGAACCATTCTGTTGTTCCATGTTCGGTTCAAACTTGCCATTCGAGAATATATCTATTTGAAAAGGATTATAAGTAGGAATCAACATGGATTTATGAGGGATAGGTCATGTCAAACAAATCTAATGGGAGACTATTGTGCAAACTAAGAGATACAGGAATTTCAGGAAATATCTGCTCATGGATTGAGAGCTGGCTAAAAGACAGGAAGCAAAGGGTTGTTGTAAATGGAACATACTCCGATTGGACTAATGTGGTAAGTGGGGTTCCTCAGGGTTCAGTATTAGGTCCTCTCCTTTTTAACATATTTATTAATGACTTAGAGGTAGGATTGGATTGTGGTGTCTCCATTTTCGCTGATGACACAAAGTTGTGCAAGGTAATTAAATCAGATAATGATGTGCTTTCCGTCCAAAAGTATTTACATAAAATTGAGGAATGGGCATCTAAATGGCAGATGAGATTTAATACGAATAAATGTAAAGTTATGCACCTGGGAAGGAAAAATAGCCATGCAATTTATATTCTTAATGGAGCAAATCCTGGTGTATCAGATATTGAAAGGGATGTGGGAGTGCTTGTGGACAACCATCTAGGTAACAGTGCTCAATGCCAAGCAGCATCTGCAAAGGCAAGTAAAATATTAGAATGTATTAAGAAGGGTATAGAAGCAAAGGAAACAAATATAATTCTGCAACTATACAAGTCCCTAGTACGCCCTCATTTGGAATATGGAGTACAATTTTGGGCACCACTTCATAAAAAGGCCATTTTAGAGCTAGAAAAAGTACAGAGGAGGGCAACAAAACTAATAAGGGGAATGGAGGGGCTAAGTTATGAAGAAAGACTAACCAAATTAAACTTATTTTCTGTAGAAAAAAGGCATCTAAGAGGAGATTTGATTACCTTATATAAATACATCAAGGGATCTTTTTGTGCCAAGAGGTTTTCAACTTACAAGAGGACATCCCTTGAGGTTAGAAGTAAAAAGATTACACCTTACAGAAAAAAAAGAAACTTCACAGTAAGGGTGGTTAATCTGTGGAATTCTCTACCAGAGTAGGTGGTGACAGCTTATTCGATAGATAACTTTAAAAGGGGACTGGATTTATTTCTAATTAAAAAGGGAATTCAGTGTTATCATGGATAATTAGAGAGACAGTATTGATCCAGGGAGAAATCTGATCGCCAGTATCTGGGGTCAAGAAGGAATTTATTTATTTATTGTTTTTTTTTTTGCCTTTCTCTGGATTAAAAAATAAAAATAAATTAATAATTGATTAATAATTAATTAACAACAAATTAATTAATTAATATTTAATCTGCAAATTGCAGATCAGAGGAGATCTTAAAAGGTTGAACTTGATGGACTGAAAGTCTTTTTTCAACCTTAATTACTATGTAACTATGTAACTATCTAATATTAGCATGTATTAAGAAGGGTATAGAAGCCAGGGAAGCAAATATAATTCTCCCACTATACAAATGCCTAGTACTCCCTCATTTGGAATATGGAGTACAATTTTAGGCACCACTACATAAAAAGAACATTTTAGAGCTGGCAAAAGTATACAGAAGAGCAACAAAACTAGTAACATGAATGGAGGGGCTATGTTATGAGCCTGAAATTTAAACTTATTTTTTCTAGAAAAATGGTGTCTAAGAGGGGATAACCTTATATAAATATATTCAGGGTCAATACAAGGCTTTGTCAAGTAAACTTTTTGTACCAAGAGGTTTTCAACTAACAAGAGGATATCCTTTGAGATTAGACGTAAAAAGATTTCACGTTCAAGAAAGGAAAGGGTTCTTCACAGTAAGGGTGGTTAATCTGTGGAATTTTCTACCAAATGTGGTGGTGGCAGCGGATTCGATAGATAACTTTAAAAAGGAATTGGATATATTTTTAATAAAAAGGGCATTCAGAGTTAACCATGGATAGTTAGAGAGGGAGTATTGATTCAGGGAGGAGTCCAGTCGCCAGTATCTGGGGTCAGAAAGGAATTTTATATTTTGTTTCCCTTTTGAGACAACTGGCAGAGTTTCACTGTTTTTTTTTTCGGTTTCCTTCCTCTGGATCAATGAACAATGAATTACATTAATAATAAGTTAATTGAAATACGTGTTGCATAGTTAATCATGAATCCTTTCATAGATGTTTTATGTGCTTGACATATCAACACTGGGTTTGAGAAGTTCAGTGGGTTTGTGTCAAATTAAGAATCAGGTTCAGTTTGGATATGATAAGTGATTTTTTATCTAGCAGTAGTTCATTTAATTTCAGATGTTAAAATGCCAATCTAGACATCAGTGGGTAAAAGTTATCATGGTCCAACAACGCTGCAGGATATATTTCACACTATATTATTCTGGAATACTATTCTTGCAAAATATATTTCTTAATCTGAACCTTTGTGCTCACTTTTCCCCTGATTTAATAAAGCGGTCGATGGCCATATCCTTTTTGAAAGGCAGATGGTCTTTTTCAGACACATGTTTGTGATTGTGGTTTAAGATTATAACTTATTTTTATATCCAGTGCAGTTATTATCATTAGATTTAATAATTCCAGGCAATTCCTAACTAGCAGCCCTATTAAATTCCCAGAACGTGTAAAACCGTAACCATAATGTAGCCAATAAGACTTACGGCTATTAAATTGGCCCCGTAGTGCTAGCCGCTGCTGATCTGCGTGTTATGTGCGAAAAATGCCTACAGGTCATGGGACGTGGAACTTTGCGGACGCAAATCCTTTGTTCTGTCAAGCCCATAATTACTAGGTTCCAATTTAGCTATTAAATTGCAACAAATTCACTGGCGTTCAACCCCGTAACATGCAAATGGAGCCACAAAGCCAACGGGTCCAATCAGTAGCACTTTAAATGCAAATATACACACACCACTGTACTTATAATAACAGGAAAAGTGATATTAGGTCCTAGAATTAATAGCACAACACTCTCAAGCTCGCAAATCGGCAATATAAAATATTTTACTTCTTGTTTATTTTCCGTGTTATATCGATCCCAGCAATCAATGTGTTAATATATATCACATATATAGTTGTGAGCATACGAGTCATTGCTCACGCTGGCGGGCTCACGTAGCGAGCCCGCGGCCCTCAGTTGCTGGCATGGAGCGGCGAAGGCGCTCCTTGCCAGCAACTGCGACCATCGCAAACTTTACGTCGCAACGCAAACAACGCGACACACCAACTACGACCCTCCCAAACTTTACCTCGCAACGCAAACAACATACGAGGCACGTTAACACACATTAGGAACCTCACAACAATCGGACGCAACTCGCGAACATTACGAAATTCAAAACACAATCAATACACACAGCACATACATAAAAAGCTTACCTACAGCAAGAGGGAGCATCCAGGACCTCAAAAAAACAACTTACAGCTTGATTTCACTAAAAATAAAAGAGTTTGAACACTAAAAAAAAATCGCTAAGCAAGAGAAAAAATGTCCGCCGAACAAAACGAAAACGAGGCTACAACCGCAAACAACATACGAGACACGTTAGCACACATTACGGCCTCGCAAAAATCGGCCGCAACCCGGGAACAGCAAAAAATTCAAAACACAATAAATACACACAACACATACATAAAAACCTTACCTACAGCAAGAGGGAGCATCCACGACCTCAAAAAAGCAACTTACACCTTAATTTAACTAAAAATAAAAGAGTTTAGACACTAAAAAATTCTCTAAGCGAGAGAAAAAATGGCCGCCGAACAAAACCAAAACGAGGCTACAGCACTCTTAACACGCAAAACACCACAACAAACTCAAAACACACCACAAGAAACTCGCAAAACACCACAAAACATCTACGGATATTCCGCTAAGACGCATACCACACATTACCCGCCATTTTACGCCAATGCGGAAGTACACCACTACGCTAACGGTTTGGTCTCACGCACGCACACTATTACACTGCACACATTCATCACGCTTACACAGCAGCTCCACACCACTAATGCTGCAGCAACATCAAAACAGATTGCAGCTCTTCATCACAATGCTTCAAAATAGGTAAAGTATATTCATTTATTAATGTATTACATATTTCATTATTACACACCAAACAGCATTAGCTACATTACAATTTCATTGCCGTCATTTTTTGACGGGCAATTCGCTAGTATATATATATATATATACAAATATTTATTGAACAATAGTTATTTGTGTTCATTTTAAAGCTTTTTAGTCTCAAAGTAAAACTGTCTATCAAACATGAGTTCCTACCTTTTTTCCAGAATAAAAGCTGCACATATAACTAAGATAAAAAAAAAAACAATGCTCCAAAAAAGGTTTTTACAAAAAAAAATGGCATTTCCCTTTAACAAGAGCGATACAAATAGAAACTAGATCTGAAAAGATATATTGCTATCATTTGTTTTTCGCTCAATATCTTTTTAGCATAAAAGATACACTGTGAGAGAATGTCAAATAATTCTTAACAATAACATCTGTATATTCTGTTGTAAAATCAGTTTTAAATGCTTGAGAACTGTTGGCAGAAAAAAATCTGATAATGGAATGCAAATGAGAACATGAATTGTTCACTTCATAGCTTCAAAGTTTGAGAGCTCTGTCTTTTCTTTTTCAGGCCCACCAGAGCATGAACAATTTTTGATAGAAATATTCACATCATCAAATGCCTCGATCTTGTGTAGTGGGTATTGGTGCTTATTGCCAAGAATGGTATTTTACTGCCATATACAAGAAGAAAAAAAGATGGTGGTCAATAAAATAAGGAAAAAAAAAAAAATATATATTCTTGCAAAATGATGTGTACTGCCATTCTGTAAAATATTTTTTAGAGGTGCAAGCACCTAATATGTACACAATGCTGCACACAGATATATATTATATAGATCTAAAACTTTAGGCTTCTATCTCTTTCCTATGCTTTCCAAGAAAGTGGGACATGATCATGGCTAGAAATTATAGATTTGGCCTTAAATGTGGCACTGTTCTTCAAAATATGGAAATTTGGGAGTCTAAGAATGACAGGAGGTCTACAAAGAAAGGAGAGACTATCCCTCCAAAAGTTGGAGGTAGAGTTGTATCCATACTGGCTGAACAATTTAAACTAGTGGTTCTCAACACAAGTCCTAAAACCAATGCTGTCCTAGGGACCTAATCTGTCATTCCTTAGGAACAAAGAGGGATGAGAGCCTAACACTATAAACATATACTCATATTCATGTTAGATTGTGGATGTATTGGTAGTTAATATTTGCTCTTTTCCAATTGAAAAGTAGATGGAAATTTTGAATGTCACATATAGTATCACCTTGTGATACATTGGATAGGACTGGTAACCTTCCATGAACATTGGAAGGTAATCAACCAGACCCATGTATGTAGTAACTGGGGGTATGGGGTGATTTTTCTATGTTTGCATGTAGGTATATACAAGCTCTTTTACGTATATATACGAGCTGTATCCCCCCCACCCCCAAAATTATTCTGGCTCCTACACCCCTGCCCAGACCCCATATCAAGTTGAAATCCACTGGTTTAAACTATTGCCAGTAGTATGTAGCTTGAAAAAATCTCCAATGTATTAATATGAAACAAATTCTAGTCTATTTTAAATACCATTGAGTCCTATAATATTCAACATTTGTACTCCTGTTCACTTGAACCACACATTTCATATTCACTGCCCTGTTTAAATTTATCTTATCTGAGAGGAAACATCACATATAATTTTTTAGACATTTCTAAAAGATGTATTATTAAATAATATAGTACAATGTTATATTGTCTTCTTTGAGAAATGCCTAACTGTTAGATAAATCTAAGGCTACAAGATGTCTTCAAAATGAATCATACTTGCAAATTTTAAGATGGATAGTTTTTTAGAACGCCTTACTGGTAAGCCAAGATGTACAATAATGCAAATATATTCAACACACACAAGTGAATCCCATTTTCCACAATAGAAACTTGGATCCAGTTCATTATTTGAATGACTTTTATTGTAGAGTTCTAAGAATAGCCTGCTAGATACAGAAAATAAAAACTGGTAAAAGTCTGTTTTTCCATATTTCACAAAATAGCATTTGTCACGTTGCTATTTCATTCCAATTCTGAAACACTGAATTAATGACATTTCTATTATTTCCTGAAAAATAAATGTATTGCAATAATAAATGTATACATTTTTTGCACAAACATTTCATTTAGAAAGCAACATTATTTTCAGTCAAAAGCAATACTAATTTGATATTACCATTTATGCCTCTATATAAGTGGAAATTATAATTTGTAATGTGTCCATAAAATCTGTGAGGGATAATACAACTTTACTCCTATGGCCAATGCACCAGGGTTCAGCATTTTTTTAATTCATCTGTTTAAATTCTCAATGCCCCTGCCCCCTAATATACAGTGCCTTGCAAAAGTATTCACCCCCTTGGCTTTTTACCTATTTTGTTACATTACAGCCTTAAATTCAATGTTTTGTTAATCTGAATTGTATGTGATGGATCAGAACACAATAGTCTAAGTTGGTGAAGTGAAATGAGAAAAATATATACATAAAACAATTTTTTAGAAATAGAAAGCAGTAAATTGGCATGTGCGTATGTATTCACCCCCTTTGTTATGCAGCCCATAAAAAGTTCAGGAGCAACCAATTGCCTTCAGAAGTCACATAATTAGTGAAATGATGTCCACCTGTGTGCAATGTAAGTGTCACATAATCGGTCATTACATATACACACCTTTTTTGAAAGGCCCCAGAGGCTGCAACACCTAAGCAAGAGGCACCACTAAGCAAACACTGCCATGAAGACCAAGGAACTCTCCTAACAAGTAAGGGACAATGTTGTTGAGAAGTACAAGTCAGGGTTAGGTTATAAAAAAAAATATCCAAATCATTGATGATCCACAGGAGAACCATCAAATATATCATAACCAAATTGAAAGAACATGGCACAACAGCAAACCTGCCAAGAAATTGCTGTACACCAAAACTCAAGGACTGGGCAAGGAGGGCATTAATCAGAGAGGCAGCACAGAGACCTAAGGTAACCCTGGAGGAGCTGCAGAGTTCCACAGCAGAGACTGGAGTATCTGTACATAGGACGACAATGAGCCGTACGCTCCATAGAGTTGCGCTTTATGGCAGAGTGGCCAAAAGAAAGCCATTACTTTCAACAAAAAACAAAATGGCACATTCTGAGTTTGCGAAAAGGCATGTGGGAGACTCCCAAAATGTATGGAGGAAGGTGCTCTGGTCGGATGAGACTAAATTATAACTTTTTGGCCATCAAAGAAAACGATATGTCTGGGGCAAACCCAACACATCCCATCACCCAAAGAACACCATCCCCACATGCTGTGGGGATGTTTTTCAGCAGCCAGGACTGGGAAACTGGTCAGAGTTGAGGGACAGATGGATGGTGCTAAATACAGGATTATTCTTGAGCAAAACCTGTACCACTCTGTGCGTGATTTGAGGCTAGCTCGGAGGGTCACCTTCCAGCAGGACAATGACCACAAACACACTGCTAAAGCAACATTTGAGTGGTTTAAGGGTAAACATGTAAATTTGTCGGAATGGCCTAGTCAAAGCCCAGACCTCAATCCAATAGAAAATCTGTGGTCAGACTTAAAGATTGATGTTCACAAGCGCAAACTATCCAACTTGAAGGAGCTGGAGCAGTTTTTCAAGGAGGAATGGGCAAAAATCCCAGTGGTAAGATGTGGCAAACTCATAGAGACTTATCCAAAGCGACTTGGAGCTGTGATTGCCGCAAAAGGGGGCTCTACAAAGTATTGACTTTAGGTGGTAAATAGTTATGCACATTGACTTTTTCTGTTATTTTTTCCTATTTGTAGTTTGCTTCACAATAAAAAAAAAACTTGAAAGTTGTGGGCATGTTCTGTAAATTAAATGATGCAAGTCCTCAAACCATTTATGTTAATTCCAGGTTGTGAGGCAACAAAACACGAAAAATGCCAAGGGGGTGAATACTTTTGCAAGGCACTGTAAATCAAAATTATATATATACATATATATATTGCCATGCATTGTCTTTCCCCTGAAAGATTTGACTTTTAATATACAGTGTATATATATATATATATATATATATATATATATATATAGTATATAAATAGTACATTTGTGTTCACATTTGAAACTCTAAAACAAGTTAAAAAAAACTTGCTTCCTGCTCAAATTCAGAGAAATACAGTTTCACACTGCATTCTGGGAAGCTGAGCAGGGACATGCAAATGTTTGTTTTTCAATGTATAATTGTTCTAAACATGGCTTCTTTTTAGCTTATGCCCACTGAATTAGACAGCCTTTATGCAAAGCCAAGGTTGGATTATACACAAGCTGAGAATCCTATCCAGATACAGCTGTTTCATGCTTACTAGGTATCATCAGCATGGAGTGGGATCTCAGGTTGTGGACCTTATGAGTAGGTAGTTCACCCCAACAATCATTTAATATATGGTGGGCAAAAGAGCAATAGAAGACCTCCACCATACAGTAGTACAGTAAATAAATAGTACATTTGTGTTCACATTGATAAATAAATATATTTTTGCTTTTTTTATATCCTCTATTCATTTGAACTGGGCGATTGTCCCTCCCCCCACCTAGTTCCTACTCCACAGTTTGATTTGAAAAAAAATAGTTGCATCTCTCTAAAGTTCATCACTCTCTTTTTTTAACTACTGTATTACTGAACATACTCTGTTTCTCCAGTCTTTGTTATTATTACTTGTGAATTAAACACACTTGTAATATTATAGCTTATTATGACTGATTAATGAAAATGTAACTATTCATTAAAGTATTTAAAAAATAAAATTAAGTATAAGTGCTATAATTGCTGACCAGTTTTATAATAATCTGTCAATTTAGTATCTGATTTGATATATTCATCCAATGTAAATTCCTAGAAATGCTATGCATACATTAATATGCAATAAATATTACTAACAGCCTAGTATTAGAATTTGTTAAAATATATGAATAGGGTTTATGGTACAGGCAGACATCAACAGATGATATAATGTGATGTTGCATACAGATGGAAAATCTTTTTTTAACATAAAGCTTTATGACATAATGATATATCATAAAGGACAGCAACTGCTACAGCATAATATTCGTTAAGGGTGCTTTTCTCTTTGTATTTCCTTTTGTGATTATTCCAGATTGATCGTCTACATATGACCTTGAATTCTGACCTTGACCATTTTTTGATTTCCTTAACCAACCCACTGTGATTGCAACAATCGGTCTGCACGCAACCAGTTCTGTGAATAACAATTTTTTTTTATAAAGTATTCATCAAATGGAAAAAAAAGTTGGTAAATAGGTAAATAAGTTAAAAATTGTAATACTTTTTGTTCTATTTCCATATGTTTACAAGAACAATTAGATCTGTAAGCTACATTTATTAAAACTGGTTAAATGTATGGTGTAATAGGTGTTACTTTATCTAGGGAGCCTATATATAAAGTAGATCTGATTATTACCCATACTGATAAATTGTCTCTTAATCAATTGGTACTGTAGAACATAGGGACAAATACTCTCTATTCCATGTACCATGCGTTATTATTTAGCATTGTTATTTACTCATAAAAAATAGGAATTTGATGAATAATAACACTTTGAAATAACCCAGCATGGTATTAGAATCTATCTCTAGGTTTAGATATACCTTAATGCCGGTGGTCCCCGGGTTACAAACGACCCAACTTACAAACTACCCCTAATTAAGAACAAGCTTCCAAGGCTTTTTGTATGAGTTTTTTTAATGTTCTATTTGCTTGAATTAAAAGAAAGAGCACAATAATTTGTTGAAACTTATAATTACAGGACATGGTGATTATTATTATTATTATTACACTGTATTATTATTACCACATATGGGCCATTATAGTATTATTATTATTATTATTATTATTATTATTATTATTATTATTCAGGGATCCAACTTACATATAAATCTGACTTAAGAGCGTTCTCAGAAACGGATCTTGTTCTTAACCTGGGGACCAACTGTATACATGTTCAAGAAAAGATGATATTGAAAGGAATGAATATTATAGAATTTGTAATATCATTACACATTTTAACTTTTACCATATCAAAAATACTGAAAATGTTGTATTTTCCAATACAATTCAAGACATACAGATAGATAGACTAGCTTTGCATTTAAACAGAAAATATTTACTGAAGATGAATCAAAGGTTATGTGGGAACAATAAATATCAACCAACAAGATTGCTTACCTTAAGGAAAGAATCATTCAAGCTTTACTGTAATCTTATATTTAAAATATACTGTTTGAACAACTACTCTTAATGCTTTTAAATAAAATAAAAATAATGTAGCCTCTATTTTATTACTTTGTATATGCAACATTGTAATCTACCATAAATAGTTGAGAAAAAATGAATATTTGTATATAATGGTTTAAAATATACAAATCATTATCTTTAGGATCCCTTGGTCATGTATCTAAATGTCACCTCTGACAAATGATTACAAAAAAAGTCAATTTTCTTATGACTTGAAATATAAGCACATCTTCGTATTTATTCATTTATTCATAGAATTTTAGAATTGATAAGAATGTGTCCAAAATATCTAGGGCACAATGTCAAGTATTCATATATACCGTAACTGTTTTTGGCAAGCAGAAAGATGCACTAAGGTCCCTCATGGTTCCTCAAGTGGACTTGATAAACATCTTGGATATCAATATCATAAATTTCAGGCCTTGCTGATGCACTAAAGTGTATGCATTTTATGGAGTACCATTCAATTTCTCATTACCGTTGACCTAAATGCAATAGTACTAGTACTTTCCTATATCCACTCTTGAGATGCATTACAAGTCATCTCTATATTCATTTAAAGTAATTTGTGAGAAAACATGACCCAGTAAGAAAGTTCATGGAATTCTTAAGCCTAAAGATATTAACTGCACCAAATACAAAAATAAATCTTAATCTCCAGTCACCAAGGTCATCTGCCTTTCAAAGAAGATATGGCCATGCACTTCTTTATTACATTTCAGCCAAATCTGGAATATGTGTGCTAAAGGTTAAGAGAAATATTACATCAGGTCAGAACAAAAATATATAAATTACCATTTAATAAAGCAAAAATAAAAATACTAACATTAGACAAACAAGAATTAAAATAGGTTATTTTAACATAATACATTGATTATCAGTACTAACACATATAAGCCTCTAATAAATTTAAACAAAACATTTGTAACGTGCACGGCAAAGTCATTTATATAATAAAATATGTCAGAAATTATTATGGAATATAATCAGATTCAAATCTCAAACTAAAATAATCCCACATTTTGTGATTTAGTGTTTAGGGATTTAAAGAAGTGTGATAAGAAGGTTGCTTATAACCTCAATTCCTGCTGCTGATCGGAGCCTGAGTATCTATCTCCTTGGTGACTGAAGTTCAGCTTTTGGAGTGGGTGGCATCCTCTAAGAACAACATACTACATGTTATGAACGGCACCAAAATTAAATGGTGGAATCTTGAAATCCAGCGAAGCAGTTTCTCCAAATCCAGTTGCTCTGTTGATTCTGACACACAAACATAAAATGGAGTTCATATTAATTTATCATATATATATTTTTGTTTCTAATAAATGTAAATTAATTTCAGGTGCTCATACGTGGGATTTGTGAAAATGAGGACGGGGTTTGTAGAGAGTCATGGATTCTGACAATTTAGAAAAAGGAGATTAGCCAAAGCAGTGCTTATTACCCTAAAAATAATGTGAAGAACCCATATATAGGCAGTGTCGCCGTGACCCGTCCTTAGTGCACAGGACAAAGGCAAGCAGACAAAATTGTGCCGATAAATCCGCTCTCCGACATATACGTGCGTCGACAAGTGCGCGAAAGACAACTGCGCGCCGGACAAATGCACACCGGACTCAGGTAAGGGGTTAGGGTTAGGGGTGTTAGAGTTAGTGGGTTTGGCTTACGGGTGTTAAGGTTAGGCTTAGGGTTAGGGGGATTAGGCTTATGATTAGGGTGGTTAGGGGCGTCAGGGGGTTAGAGTTAGGCTTATGCTTATGGTTAGGGATGTTAGGATTAGGCTTGAGGTTAGTGAAACTTAGATAAAAATGTAATGTGTAAATAAAAATTAGGAACTCAATTTAACATATAAAATTGATTTATAAAATGAAAAATATAGCATGCCACCCATAGTCACATTCCAGTCTCCCACTTATTTTTTTTTAAATTTAATATCAAACTGTCCCAAGAGTCTATAAATTAGTTGTATTTGTTGTTTATTTTACTACATATGTCTTCCATTCTCATAATGTTATCTATTTTATATTTGATGACTTTAATTGATATTTTCTTACTTTTCTAATCCTCATTTAATGACCTTTTTGTCTGTAGTTTTAAAATTAAATCATTTTGACTGTTTCTTTACAATATACTTGCTTTTTTGGGCAATTCTATCACATATGTATTAAGTCACCTTTTTCATTGCCAAAATTCTAAAATCTCTCTGTGTCAGATAATTCCATGTAAAATTGTTGTACTGTACCATCAAATTATATCAGTTTTTTATTTGTAGAGCAGGGGATTTATTTGCAACTTTGCACATTGCTTTCCAAGGGCCTTATTCAAATCCCTATTTTGTATAGTAACACCACTAAAAAGTGGTCAGTAATTCTACCTAATTATTCAATTGAGCCCTTTTCACATGATTGAGAGTGAGCTACAACTAATTTAGTAGAACAAGCCTGATTTGAAAATGTACAGAATGCTTTCCCATTGACTTTCTGACATTCGTACAATTGTGAGTATTTTTCAAAAGATTTATACTAAGTTGCTTTTCAGTTCGAACTGAGCACTCGCAGAATACATATGACTTGTAAGTCGTAATATAATGGATATTCAAAGAAAATATTTACTTGCTCTGAAGAGCAAATGGTTTTAAAAGCCTGCCTGAGACAAAAAGCAGTTAAAGACACAGGACAGTACTAAAAAAACATAAAATAACATCTAAGTGTAGAAGTTTCCTCCAATGACTCATTTTTAAATTTTTATTTTTTATGTTAAATTTTCTTTGTAACTTATTAAGAACCCCATTTAAAGTTGCTTGAAATGGATCCTCGTAACTGTGGGAGCTTTTTTTCCCGCTATCTAGGATCCATTCTAACATAGTTAGATTAAATCTAGGCTGTTCTGACATTGCCCCCAGTCCAACATTGCCCCCAGTCCACTATGACGGCCTTCCACTTTATATATATATATATATATATATATATATATATATATATATATATATATATATATATATATGAACCACCTTCCCATACAGGGGTTTATGACCCCTCCATCCACGACCCCTACCCCTATGAGTTCAGGGATCCACAGGACTCCCTCACTAAAGCTAACCTAAAAGTTAACCCTGTACCATGGGGTCCTCAAATGACCCCATGGCACCCTGATTAACAACATGGGGGTCCATGTTTGACCTCATGTACATAACCCCTGAGGGGAGTCCAAGGTCCCTGAGGGGGGTCCAATAGTCCCTAACACTACACTACTGAATAAAAACTGAAAAAATAAAAAAATAACAAAAGTAACAAATAAATTACATAAAAATAATAAATAAAATAATGAATTACATAATCTAAAAAGTAAATTAAACTTAAGGGTAAATATATATAATTACCTACATCGTGATGCCCTCCAGCAATGAGTCACTAGTCCTCATTCTTCTGCTTTGGATAATCATGGTGTCCATGTTGACTGAAGATCCTTGTCCTCTTCTTTTGTGATTGAAGCCACGGATCCTCATCTTCTGGCCCATTGAAAGGGCCTCCACCTAAAAAACCTGCCGCCGTGGCCAGATTTGTCACTTGTGAAGGGAATATTATTTCACAGACTGGTCACTAGGGCCATAAATATGCTTACATATTAAGGAGTAGAAGAACAAAAAAAAATGGAAAAAAACATGAATATGGCAGGGAGAAAGATTGTACAAGCCACTTTTCTGTTGGGATGCTAGCTAAGATGTAGTTCTTAGGCAAAAACTTTCTATGTAACTGTCCTGTTTAGGGTTGTGTTCAGGTGGTGGAGTAAACTGTGTGTTCTTTTTTTTACTGTTGTAACCCAATGATGGTGTGGTTTTCTCCTTGTTGTGGAAATATGTTGTGGAAATATAGCTTCCTGAAGAATTCTTCCAGGTCTGAGTACAGTTCAATTTTATCCAGAGAACAGAGATTGTGTAATTTAGTTGTTTGATAGGTTTATAATTCCAGCATTGTCTGCTTGTTTGCTATTTTGGTTGATCGGTTTTCGGAAGTAGCAGCAATTAAAGTTATATTTAAATCATTCACTCTCTCTTACTGTACTCCATTTGGACACTGTTTTACACAAAACCTGAAAATCATACAGGAAAGAAGGGCATTTGAAATGAAGATGATAACACTCTTCAATACTAAAGATACAGGACTTAATATAGACTTGGGGTTTCTATCATACTACCAAAACTTTTTGTTACCCTGCCACATTCCTGCTCATGTTTTTTTTTTCTTGTTGTTCTTTTACTCCTTAATGTGTGAGAATATTTATGGCCCTGTTAATCACTCCTTTTTTTGCATATTTCAGACTTTATGACACTTCACCACAGCAAATTAGGAATCTGGAAGGGAAGCCTACATTAACTGTACTTAAAAAAGGTACTTAATAACATAGGGCCTCATGTAAATCAGGTACTCTAATTTAAGGGGATGCAGTAAAAAGGCTGTGGGAGCTTTCTTTCCCTAACTTCTACACTAATATTTCATTCACCCAGATTACAGCAGTCATATCAGATCCATAATTCTTGCTCTTTTGCCGCAACTGATATCTGTTCAGGGAGCAGCCAAACCAAACTTTATGGATGAGATGGCCCTAGGAGCCAATAGGAAATGAGAACGTCATAAATCCTTATAATGAGGGGGAAGTGCAGAAACAACTGCCATAACAGCTACTGCAAGGGAGCATCTATATATATATATATATATATATATATATATATATATATATATATATATTTATTTATATTTATTTATATATTTATATATATAGTAAATTAGTAATTATTAATCCATATATATATATATATATATATATATATATATAGAATAATAATGAGTATTGCAATCAAATTTGATGCCTTTTGTATTGGACAAACGTCTTATTTATAATGACGAGCTTTCGAGAGGCTTAACCTCTCTTTATCAAGTCTCAAGCAATACTACATGAGATGGAACCCTCAGTTTGAATAATAACAGTAGATGCAGATAGAGTGGAAACAGCATCTGACATCATCAGGTAAATACATACATGGGGAATAAACACAACATAGCAAAGGAAACATATATACACATATTATATACACATATACATCAATATATACATGAAAAAGCAGAGCACTGTAGTCCACAGTGATATCTTTCCTGTTTGACAAACACCTCACTAAGAGTGCTAAGTATGTTATAGTACAAGAAGAAAAAAAAATCACATGAAATTCTGATAATGTGTTAGAAAATCTTTCTCATCTGGACAGAAGGAGAAAGCAAACTCAGAGACTTTCATAATTCATTCAACACCTTCCATTCATCTATAAAGCTTAAAATGGATTTCTCCACAGAACAGGTAAACTTTCTGGACACTACTATATCCATCACCAATGGCACTCTCCACTCATCTATATATAGGAAACCTTCAGACAGATGTAATTACCTACACAGCTCCAGTATATTTTGATATTAAAAAAACAGGACAATTGTATTTATAGGTTCAATAAATAAAAATGTTGTTTATTTTGTGTTAAAATCACATATAATGGTTGTGGATATACGGTCCGTTGTTCACGCATTGTGAGCCTCGCTAAGCGCGGCGAGCCGTTGACACCTGTGGCACCCAAGACAGGCTGCAATGAGTGCCGAAGGCACTCATTGTAATGCTTGCCTCATGAAGCGAGGCGAGCAATTGAGGCACGCGGCACTTTGGGTGCAATGAGCACCAAAGGCACTCATTTGCGAGGCGAGCAGTTGAGGCACATGGGACTTACGACCTACAGGCACTTGGGACTTATGGCCAAATCACGGAAAGACCTAGAAAAAACAACAAATATGCCTCAAATTCACTTACACTTAAAGCACTTCATCCAAGCCACTAACATTTAACACAAGTTAGTAACACTTAACCCAACCCAGTAACACTTAACCCAAGTCACTTACACAACCAAACACAGTAACACTTAAGCGCAAGACCTATGAGCTACACAGGGGGAGAGGCTTGCAATAAGCACCGAAGGTGATCATTGCAATGCAGGAAAGTTGCGCTCGCGACGAGTGCCAAAGGTATGCAGAGGGCCCATAGCCTTGCATTGTGTGGCAAACAGCATTGCCAGGCTTCCAATTTTACTCCCATCATTTTTGACAGGCAATTTCCTAGTATGATATTTTTATAGAAAATGCATTAGAGTGTTTGTTCCTAGGCAACGTGGTTTTGTGACGTGCATTAACCCCTTAAGTACTGGGTTGTGTGTTACCCTGGATTTTGTATCATAAACAGGCTTAATACCAACATATCATATTTTTTAATTACACATTTGTTGATTTTGGATTGTTTTGTGTCACATAATGTTAAAATATCATCATTTTGTAGTGTTTTCTGTGCTATACTGTCACTTTAAATGCTTCTAGGAGACTCAGCAAAGGTTTTCAAAGCATTTGCGAGTGGTCTTTGGTACTCATAAATCTTTGTTCTATTTTTTCATTTACAGCACTACACTGATTTGTGAGTGATCCGTAAAATATTATTAGCATAGTGTCAGGGAGTAACTCATAATTTATTTTCAGTGCAGAACTCAATGGAGATTTCTGCCTTGCTTTTTGTCTGTTCTGTGAAGTTCACTGGTAGCAATTTTTTAGTGTAGGATTCACACTGTAGTTAGGGCACTCATAAATGCTTTTTTACATGAGGCCCATATATACTAAAATACATTTTACCCTGAATGGTAACATAGCAATTGAGGGCAACACAGTCCCAATAGGTATTAGCCACTCTTTTCTTACTTAATTTAACAAATAATCGATAAAATGAGTTGAAACATTTGAAACCAATGTATTTTTCATTTATCTTTACATTTTTCTATATTTTGATTGTTCTCTGTGTTGTTTATTCTATATTCTGAATGTTGTTTATTTGCTGTTATAAATTGTCATTTGAACTTCATGAATTCCTGATATTTCTTTTTTCATTGACAGTTTTATGACTTTCTTTCAATGGACTAGCTTCAAATCCCAGATCATGCAAAACATTTCAGCCCATCTTCCTTACCATTTAGAATGTATTAATTTGTGTCTCTCCTTACCAACAATGCAAAAGGGAGGGGTCAGTGTTATTTAATTGAATTTGTATTAAGAATGATAGTGTTGCGCTTTATTTCCTGTCTTTTTCATAAAATACTTATTTTTTTATTTTTTCATCAGTTCTGTAAATCAGTGCAGGGTTTTCTTTCCTGTGGGCTGTAATCAGGGTCCACGTGAGAGTGGGTGTGGTTTGTCCTATGCAAAGGTTTATCTGTGTGCATTTTGTCGTGTTCTGTTTGAATCGGTTCTGTGAGGCAGGGCAGTGTTTTCTGTCCTGTGCTCATTTATCATAGTACAGGTGAATGGGTTGGGTCTATTTTAACAAGGGAAGTAGCGAATCTGGCAGCCTGCAATAATTTCTAGTGTAAGTGTAGTTAGTGTGTAGGAGATTGAATAAAGGGAGGGAATTCAAAGGAAAGGGGTATTATAAGTAAAAAACAGAAAACAAACATATATATTTTTTCTGTTTTGTTTGGGTTAAGGTATAGAAAAGCAATCTTTATACAAATACATTGACTTGTTTTCTCACTGTATTTTTGTAACTGGTAATCATGAGTTAGTCCAGTGGCAACCTGCCACATGTAGGCACTACTGGAACAGATGATCCAGGGTTTATACCTCTGTGACAGGTGTGAGCATGTTGCCCCTCTGGAAGCTCAAATTGGAGAACTAGAGAGGAGAATTGCAACACTTCATGATATTGTCACACTGGAAAGGGAGTTGGTGCTCACTGAGCACAGTTTAGCTGGGCATAGCATGGAGGGTGGAGATGGGGCTAGTGAGGATGTCCAGGGAGGTAGTTGGGTTACAGTTAGAAGGTGAATCAGGGGGAACAGGAGGAGGCAGGCCTGTTCTGAGTTGGCAAACACCAACAGATTTGCCAGATTGAGTGAAACTGTTGGGGATGTCCATTCAGGAATGGCAATGCCAGATAGAGCTGTTCCCTCTAACAGCCGGGAGAACAGTTCTACTGGAGGAGTGGGAGGGCAGAATAGGCAGAGCAACAGACAGGTTTTGGTTGTAGGAGACTCTATTATTAGGAAAGTAGACAGGGTAATTTGTCACCCAGATCCCAGCAATCGAACAGTCTCCCATGGTGCTCTGGTTCGGCTTGTTGTGGATCGGGTGGATAAATTATTGGGAGGGGCTGGAAATGAACCCACAGTCTTGGTACATATTGGTACCAATGACAAAGTAAGTTGAAGATGGAGTGTCCTAAAGTCGGATTTTAAAGAAATAGGGAATAAGCTTAAAGCAAGGACCTCTAAGATAGTATTTTCTGAGATACTACCAGTGCAACGTGATAGCCCAGGGAGGCAGAAGGAGCTTAGGGAGGTTAATGCATGGCAAAAGAAGTGGTGCAGTGCAGAGGGTTTTGGGTTTTTAGAGCACTGGGCTGACTTCTCACTTGAGTACAATCACTATAGCAGGGATGGATTGCACCTTAATGATGAGGGAGCTTTTGTGCTAGGGGATAGGATGCTAGAACGGCTGGAGGAGTTTTTAAACTTGTAGGTGGGGGAGGGACTATATAAAAGTATTAGGGGGGAAAAGGGTAGAGAGTGATGAATCATTAACCATAGGGGAGGAGAAGGGGGAGGGTTACAATAGATAGTAGGGAGGTATTAATAGGGGCCTCAAATACAGTGGCAAGCACTTCACAATGGCAGAGCCATAGCAACATAAAGTGTGTGCTTGCTAATGCAAGAAGTTTGCCTGGGACAATGGGCGAGCTAGGAATATTATCAGTACATGAAAAATGGGACTTAATAGGCATTACTGAAACATGGTGGGGTGAATCTCATGACTGGACAGTTCATTTGGATGATTATAACTTATTTAGGAAAGATAGGGGAAATGGAATCTGTCTGTATCTGTCTGTATATTAAGCCAGAATTTTAGCCTATAGTCAGAGAAGATATTTATGGTGGCAACATTGAATCTTTGTGGGTTGAGCTAAATAGTGGAGGAGCTAATTCTAAACAGATATTGGTGGGAGTATGCTATAAACCCCCAAATATAATTGAAAGTGAGGAAATACATTTAGTGTTACAGATTGGAAATGAAGCTAAGCACTTGCAAGTTCTAATAATGGGAGACTTTAATTACCCTGAAATATACTGGATGAATGAGAACAGCAGCTCAGCTAAAGGGAGCAGGTTCTTGAGTACACTCGTGATCATTATCTGGCCCATGTAATACAATAACCTACTAGAAATGGGGCCATCTAGGATTTAGTCATCTCAAGTAATATTGATATAATATGAAATGTTAAAATAGGGAAACCCTTGGGGAACAGTGATCACAACACAGTCTCATTTGAGATCGAATAAAAAAACAGGGTTGTAAGCGGCCAACAAAAACTCTAAATTTTAAAAGGGCTAACTCTAAAGGGCTACGGGCAGCAATACTACATATAGACTGGGACAGAGAACTTACAGGGAAGAATACTGAAAATAAATTGACAACATTCAAATTCTTACTAAATATACATACTCATCGGCATGTACCATGTGGAAATAAAATGAATAGGAGTAAATCACATCCCATGTGGCTTAACAATTACTTAAAGATCATGATAAGGAAAATTAAATGTGCATTTAAATTATACAAGAAGGTGGGAACAGAGGCAGCTTTAAATGAATATAAGGAAATCAAAAAGGCCTGCAAAAGCGCTGTTAGCCTGGCTAAAATACAGAATGAGAAGTCAGTTGCAAAGGAAAGTAAGACTAACCCTAAAATATTTTTTAAATAAATTAATGGGAAGAAGGCGATGTGACACAGGCCGTCTGATAATTAGTGACCAGGAAAAGGCAGATGAGCTAAATAGGTTCATTTCTTCGGTAAACAAAAGGGAGATACCAGTGATTGGGACACCGCAACATAATGGGGCTACACTACCTTTACTAAATAATTGGTTAACGCAGGAAGAAATCCCAAAGGGATTGAACAAAATAAATGTTACTAAAGCCCCAGGTCCTGATGGAATACATCCAAGGGTACTGAGGGAGCGTGGTGTGTAATAGTCAAACCATTATATCTAATCTTTCAAGACTCACTCATCACAGGGTCGCTACCAGATGACTGGCGAAAAGCAGAGGTGATATCTATATTTAAGAAGGGAGCAAGAGCAAATCCGGGGAATTATAGACCAGTGAGGCTCACATCTGTAGTCAAAAAGCTTTCAGAAGGGTTAATAAGGGACACAATAGAAGAATATGTCTATTCAAACAGGATTATTAGTAGGAGCCAACATGGATTTATGAAGGATAGGTCATGTCAGACCAATCTAATTAGTTTCTATGAGGAGGTTAGTAGGAAATTGGATCAGGGCAACTCAGTGGATGTAGTCTTTTTGGATTTTGCAGTGAATATCTGCTCATGGATTGATATAGCTGGCTAAAAGACAGAAAGCAAAGGGTTGTTGTAAATGGAACATACTCCAAAATATCTGCTCATGGATCGATAGCTGGCTAAAAGACAGAAAGCGAAGGGTTGTTGTAAATGGAACATTCTCCAAAATATCTACTCATGGATCGATATCTGGCTAAAAGACAGAAAGCAAAGCGTTGTTGTAAATGGAACATACTCTGATTGGACTAATGTGGTAAGTGGGGTTCCTCAAGGTTCAGTATTAGGCCCTCTCCTTTTTAACATATGTATTAATGACTTAGAGGTAGGATTGGAGTGTGGTGTCTCCATTTTCGCTGATGACACAAAGTTGTGCAAGGTAATTAAATATGATAGTGATGTGGTTTCCCTCCAAAGGGATTTACATAAAATGGAGGAATGGGCATCTAAATTGCAGATGAGATTTAATATGAATAAATGTAAAGTTATGCATCTGGGAAGGAAAAATAGCCATGCAATTTATAACCTTAATGGAGCAAATCTAGGTGTATCAGAAATTGAAAGGGATTTGGGAGTGCTTGTGGACAACCACCTAGGTAACAGTGCTCAAAGCCAAGCAGCAGCTGCAAAGGCAAATAAAATATTAGCATGTATTAAGAAGGGTGTAGAAGCTATGGAAGCAAATATAATTCTGCCACTATACAAATCTCTAGTACGCCCTCATTTGGAATATGGAGTACAATTTTGGGCACCACTTCATAAAAAGGACATTTTAGAGCTGGAAACGGTACAGAGGAGGGCAACAAAAATAATAAGGGGAATGGAGGGGCTAAGTTATGAAGAAAGACTAACCAAATAAACTTATTTTCTCTAGAAAAAAGGCGTCCAAGAGGAGATATGATTACCTTATATAAATACATGCAGGGTCAGTATAAAGATTTGTCAAGGGAGCTTTTTGTGCCAAGAGGTTGTGAACTGACAAGAGGACATCCCTTGAGGTTAGAAGTAAAAAGATTCCACCTTAAAGAAAGAAAAGGGTTCTTCACAGTATGGGGGGTTAATCTGTGGAATTCTCTACCAGAGGAGGTGGTGACAGCGGATTTGATAGATAACTTTAAAAGGGGACTGGATTGTTTTATAATTAAAAAGGGAATTCAGGGTTATCATGGATAATTAGAGAGGCAGTATTGATCCAGGGAGAAGTCCGGCCGCCAGTGTCTAAGATCAGGAAGGAATTGATTTTTTAAAAATTAATAGTTAATCCGCATATTGCAGATCAGAGGAGATCTTAAAAGGTTGAACTTGATGGACTGAAAGTCTTTTTTCAACCTTAAATACTTTGTAACAATGTACTATATATATATATATATATATATATATATATATATATATATATATATATACACTAGCGAATTGCCCGTCAAAAATGACGGGGCAATAAAAAAGTGTTGGAATGCGGTTTGTCACAGAATGTGAGTGTACTGTGTGCCTCAACTATACAGACCCTCATAAGCTTCTATTTAACCCCATTAGTCCTATAAGGGTATTTAAAGACCCTCGTGGGACAGCTAGAAGCCTAACATTACCCCATAAGTGCTATGAGGTTTCTCCAGTACTCTCATGACACTAAGTACAAACAATACACTGCACTAAACCCACCCCAATAAACCATTAAATCTAAACTAACACCCCTCTACACTAAGCTATTAACACCTACACTACCTACCTACACTACCTACCTACCCCCTAATAACCCCCCCCACCACTCTAATTACAGAAAATAAAAAAAACAAAGTCACAAAAAATAAAAAAGGAACATTACAGAAAATTTAAAAAAATACATTACACCCCCCCTACAGAAAAAAAAAAAAAATTACACACCTGAAAAGGAAATACATATAGAATACATACAATACAATACAAATAAAATAAAATACAATACCCCCTATCTAACTAACATACAAACAATCATATCTAATATGCAATAAATCCTATCTATCTAAAATACATACCCCTATTTAACATACAATAAATACTATATGATATACAATACATCCTATCTAAAATACATACCCCTATCTAACATACAATAAATGCTATCTACATACACAAACCCTAATTCTAACCTAAAATAACATAATTAAGACCACTTACCTTTGCAGATGTCCCTTCAGATCACCAACCTAGGGGAAAAAATGGAGTACAGCACATTTACATACAATAAATAAACATTATAAACATTCTAAATATTCGCAGACCTCCGTGACGCTAATGAGCCTCCTACAGAGTTTTCCAGAAGAAAATTGTCTTCTGATTGGCTGTCTTTTTTTTGGGGGGGGGGGGAGATTTATTTTAGATAGATAGGATTTATTGTATATTAGCTAGGATTGATTGTATGTTAGATAGATAGGGGGTTATTGCATTTTATTTTATTTGTATTGTATTGTATGAATTATATATGTATTTCCTTTTCAGGTGTGTATTTTTTTTTTCTGTAGTGTTCCTTTTTTGTGCTTATGGGGTCTGTATTGAACCCCATGAGTGACAGGGTTAATTAGGGGCTTATGAGGTCTGTATTGACCTCCATGAGTGACGGAGTTAATTAAGTGCTTATAGGGGTCTGTATTGACCCCCATGAGTGACAGGGTTAATTAAGTGCTTACAGGGGTCTGTATTGACCCACATAAGTGACAGGGTTGATTTGGGGTTTATGGGTGTCTGTATTGACCCCCATGAGTGACGGGGTTAATTAAGTGCTTATGGGGTCTATATTGACCCCCATGAGTGACAGGGTTAATTAAGTGCTTATGGAGGTCTGTATTGACCCCCATGCGTGACAGGGTTAATTATGTGCCTATGGGGGTCTGTATTGACCCCCATGAGTGACAGGGTTAATTAGGGATTCATGGGGTCTGTATTGACCCCCATGAGTAAGGGGGTTAATAAAGGGCTTATGAGGGTCTGTATTGACCCCTTTGAGTGACAAGGTTAATTAAGTGCTTATGGGCGTCTATATTGACCCCCATGAGTGACAGGATTAATTAATGTATTATGGGGGTCTGTTTTGACCCCATGAGTGACGGGGTTAATTAAGTGCTTATGCAGGTCTGTATTGATCCCCAGCAGTGACAGGGTTAATTAAGTGCTTATGGGGGTCTGTATTGACCCCCATGCCTGACAGGGTTACTTAAGGGTTTACGGGGTCTGTATTGACCCCCATGAGTGACAGGGTTAATTAGGGGGTTAAGGGGGTCTGTATTGACCCCCATGAGTGAGGAGGTTAATTACATGCTTATGGGAGTCTGAATTGACCCCCATGAGTGACAGGGTTACTTAGGGGTTTATGGGGTCTGTATTGACTCCCATGAGTGAGGGGGTTAATTAAGTGCTTATCGGGGTCTGTATAGACTCCCATGCGGGACAGGGTTAATTAAATGCTTCTGGGGGTCTGTATAGACCCCCATGAGTGAGGAAGTTAATTAGTTGCTTATGGGGGTCTGTATTGACCCCCATGAGTGACAGGGTTAATTAAGTGCTTATGCAGGTCTGTATTGATCCCCAGCAGTGACAGGGTTAATTAAGTGCTTATGGGGGTCTGTATTGACCCCCATGCCTGACAGGGTTACTTAAGGGTTTACGGGGTCTGTATTGACCCCCATGAGTGACAGGGTTACTTAGGGGTTTATGGGGTCTGTATTGACTCCCATGAGTGAGGGGGTTAATTAAGTGCTTATGGGTGTCTGTATAGACTCCCATGCGGGACAGGGTTAATTAAATGCTTATGGGGGTCTGTATAGACCCCCATGAGTGAGGAAGTTAATTAGTTGCTTATGGGGGTCTGTATTGACCCCCATGAGTGACAGGGTTAATGAAGGGGTTATGGGGGTCTGTATTGACCCCCATAAGTGGCAGGGTTAATTAAGGGTTTATGGGGGTCTGGATGAGTGATAGGGTTATTTTTTTAAAATTACGGATCCTTTAAGGACCTTTACTGTCCTTTAAGGACCCGTAAGGCGGGAATTTTGAATTTGATTGTGTGAGATCGGGGACCCCCACTGCGAGGGTTAATGTGGTGTTAATGCGGGTTTACGAGCTTATCTTGGATCGATTCAAGGGTTAATTAAGGGTTTATGGGGGTCTGGATTGACCCCCATGAGTGACAGGGTTATTTAGGGGTTGATGGGGCTCTGTATAGAGCCCCATGAGTGATAGAGTTACATTTTTTTGATTACGGGTCCTTTGTGGCGCCGTAGGACTAAGTGCTGCGAGTTTAGAGGTGTGTGTTGGGTGGTGTTGTTTGAAACTCATGCGCCGTAAAGCCTCCAACTTCCGCAAATGTGGCCCCTCGCTTTGCGAGGGTCCGCATTTGCGGACTGAACAGCGTCCCTCGCGTTCTTGCGAGCTTTGCGAGCTCACAAAGCGTGATGACGTCTCGTAGTTTGACAACTATTATATGTGATATATATACAGTATATTATAGTAAGTAAGAAACCAGCAGACAATAAAGACACAATACAGTAAAAGGAAAGCCACTGATGGCAGTGCATATGAAGTCAGAAGTGGATGTCTGATCATGACTATTCATGGTCATTCTTAAAGAATCCTGAAACTGAAACCTGCATCTACTTCCTTATTAATGGTTTCAGTTGGCACAATTTTCTGTGAAGTGGTCCGGTGTCCTGCTATGGAAGAATGGGGCTGGTCTATTGCAGTGGTCCTCAAAACTCTCCTCAAGACCCACCAGACTAGCCAAACACTGTGTGAATACACAGGTGAAGTAATTGAGCCTCAACCACAGTATTTTACCTAAATCACAGTTTATAGGTCACATTAAAGGTAGAAAAAGTTCTGAAATTATTTATCTTTGTCTCATTTTTTTACAGCACAGAAACCTGACATTTTAACAGGGGTGTGTAGACTTTTTATATCCACTGTATATATATATATATATATATATATATATATATATATATATATATATACATAAATAATATGGAGTTTCAACATTCGCCTGAAGGCCTGATAAGAATATGACAGGTGAAAATGTAAATTGATTCACAGCAAATTATTTAATGGGATGTCACCAAATGATAATGGGTATACATCTTGTCACATGGCCACCAGCAATGGCGTGGGACTTTCCAGGATGGCCATAGCGGAGATTATCCCTGATGGAGGTGAGTTGGCTGTTGCTCCACGTGACCTGCTTAGCCATGTGTTTTTGCAGCCCTTGCTGATGAGTTAGAGTAGATTAGTGTGGTGTATGTTCCCCTGGTCCCCTTCTGGATTGCTAACTTGTTGTGGTGAACGGGCTTGTGTACCTCAATGAAGCTGTGAGCTATACCATGTAGGGCCACTCTAGGTGGGTCATAGCAGAGAGATCAGACAAATCACATTAACTGGAAAAAGAACTGGCGATTGACAAGTCAAAGGCTTTGATGGGCTGTAAGTTCCGGTTTTAACAAACCCAAGGATTTCAAGCCGTAACACGTAGACCGTTTGCGGCTCGCAAAACAAGCCAATTGAATAGCAAATTAGCTAACAGGCTCCATTACGGGCTACAATAACTTACAATTGCTCAATTGAATGAGGCTTACTGTCTCTGGAATACCTCATAATCTTATATTGTCTCTTCTTCCTCTGTTTTATCTTCCATATTCTAAAATCAACAAATATAGGTTGGGCTAAAATATCTATGTGGATTAATTTGTCATAGAAACAATGCAAACATATTGAATACAAACTGAGCATGCTTATAGGTGCATACCCATATATTGTGCCTTTCAATTTAAATTATTTGGTTCATTGCAGTATACAACATCAGTAGGATAGGTATGCGCATTTCTTGAAGTGGCTTGGAAAATTAATGAAACTTTATGTTTCTCTTTCTCCATCATGCATCCTTTATTAAGATTGCTCTACACTGTTCCTGGAGATGAAATTCAAACAGTGAACAAAATGCATAGTATAAAAGGGTAAAAATTATATTTACTATTTGTTAAGGTATGCCCAGTGACAAGATTTAAGTTACCAAATTGTTCATGGCTGAGATCACCTAAGAATTTAGATAATGTTTATTCATGTGCACATTTTATGTTTTATTGAATATATCAAATTTGCTTATAATATATTAGATTATATGGTCCAATTTTGTACTGTTTTGCTTTTGAATTGTTCTCATAATATTTGAAAGCTTATACATTCCTATTTAAAGCTGCATTGGCTTTTGTATCATAGCAACCTTTTCTACTAAAGATCAGAATTACATCACTGCAACCTTTTCTACTAAAGAGAACTGTGATATGATTGTGTGAAGGTGCGTTCATTACATTGCCGTGTGCTCAAAAAGATTTACGTTTTATAATATGCTTATTAATTTATTTATTGCAATGTTAATTTAAATTCAGTCTGCCAGTGTTAAAACTAAGTTCCATTTAAAAAGGAAAAATAAGTATATATGTAAAAATAAATGTTATTAAATGTAATTTATTTAGTTGGCTTGTAAGTATTAGATCTCTTTTGGCAAACATTTCAGATTCTATACTTCCTAAACAAAATGTCTCATTATTTATATATCTATTACCAATTAATCTACCTCAACCTCTCTCCCACAGTGATTTTACCAATTTTATTACACGTAAAGCAAAAAGCTACAAAACATTGTCCAATCAGTTTAATGACTGTGTGCCATATACTGTATGTTGCTCTTCAAGCAAAATAGGTTGCGTATAACTATTCTAATGAAGCAGAATGAGGGGTGGATACAGGCATGGGTGTAGGAACTGGGAGGGATGGTGGACAAATGCCCCCAGATTGTTCATTACTTTGGGATAGATTCATTAGAATCAACTGTCTATATTTAAACTCACCGTAAACTAGCCTAATCAGCCTAGTTACTCCTTGGTGTCTGCACATTCTCAGTCTTATAAATATAATATGGCTTTCGACTGGAAACAATACAGTCAGACTCACAGGGATAATTAGCAAGTATTAGCATTGATCACCCTTTACAAAGTGATAATAAGATAAGGTAAAAATTGCTAGCTGTTATAGTACTTTGCAAAGAGTATGCCCATTAAGTGACTTCCTGTCAATATATTAATATATTGTTGAACATATTATTATTCCCTTTAGATTGTAAGCTTGCGAATTTTCAATTTGGTAAAGTGGTTTGAAACGAAGCCCCATGTATATATGATTTTGAACTCAAAGACAGGCCCCCTACTTTTAGCCTTGTGTTTAATATTGTATTTATTTTTTCTTTGTAATTACCCCCTGCACCTAGCACTATGGCACAAAAAATGATAATAATAACAATAATAATAATACCTTGGTATATATTTCCATTTAAGATTATTTTATTTACATTGCATATGGTATACCTAGGTGCAATTTCAATGAAGAACAAGTTCGTATTGTGTGTCCTTATAGAAATTGCCATAGTATATTACAACAAAACATTGGTATATATATCAGCACTATTTAATATACATAAATTATTTGCTAAAACAGTTTGAGATTTTATATAGCATATACTGCCAAGTGTAAAACTGTATTTGCATTTATATAAAAAAACAGGACCTAAAAAATGTTTTGTTTCACAAATGTACCAGGAATTCCCAGAGAGTCCAATAGATAGAGGGCCTCCTTCAATTTAGAAATTGTAAGTTGCTGGAGCCCGTAATGTAGGCCGGGGAAGTAGTATACACTAAACTTCATTAGTAACTTTTAAATTCTACGTTGACATATTTTTCTTCAAATAATGTTCATATTGTTGTTCATTTAATAAATAAACAAATCTTGCTGTACAAGCACTACATTAGTTCTTTAACATCATGTGCAGAGAACAATGATGTTGGTCACCCTTCCAATATCTAAAGAGGATACCACATGAAGTGACATGGATCCTGCATGAAGCCCACCTGAAAATTTAAGAGGGTAGCTACCCAATAAGGTAATCAAATCCTTCTTAGCTGAAAAAAAACTGTAAAATCAAAAGCTGCTCAGTGCAGAGAGAAAATATAGTTACAAGCTTATGTCCGAGTTGGTAAACATGGTGTGTGTCCCAGCTGTGTGTCCTCATCTCTCTGTGCTCAGCTGATGATTGTATAGGTTGCACAGTATTCTGCAGCTCACATGCAGCCCTATTAAATTCTAGCTACGTGTAAAACCGTAGCTCGTAATGTAGCTCGTAAGATTTACTGCTATTAAATTTGACCTGTAAAGTAAGCCGCTGCCGAGCTGCGGTTTTGGTGCGAAAAAAGCCTACGGGATGAGGAACGTTGAACTTCGCGGCCATAAATCCTGTGATCTGTCAAGTCCGTAACCACTACAATTCCAATCATGCTATTAAATTGCAACAAAGTCACTGGCGAGCAAGTCCGTAACTCGCAAATGGAGCCCAAAGCCCAATGAGTGCTGGAGAGGACTCCCAAGGGGTGTAAAGTCCAATCCGTAGAAGTTTAACTGTAAATAAAAACACAATAATGTACTTATATTAAATGGGAAAGTGATGTTAGGTCTTAGAAATAATAGCACAGCATTCTCAAGCTTGCAACTTAGCCCACAAAAATACTTGATTTCATGTTTAATTTTTGTGTTATATCGATCCCGCCAATCATTGTGTTAATACATATACTGTAACTCGCATTTGATAGAATATAATTTTTATGGCTTTATGAATATTGCAATTTATTTGGAATGTGGGTCCGACTTTGAAATCCAACCTCCATTTTGCTGTGACGCTATGATGATGATCTCTGTTTCCATTGGCTCCATCTAAACTCGTAACTACAGGTTTGGTTAATTGATCACGTATGAGACCTCAAATCCGATGGTCGACAAATGGCTTACGGGTTTGCGTCTCTAGCTTGTAACTCGCAGCCCTTTCTAACTTAATAGCACAGTAACTCGGCCAAATTTCATGCCCGAAGCCATTGCAAGCTTCACTACTGGCTTCGAATTTAATTTGATGGTCACTTATTCTTGGCTATCCAAGTATTTCAAGTCACATTTCTACTGGCTATTCTAAATATTGCAATTTACACCATGGAATCATAAAAACCAATTTGGTCCTAATGTTCTCTTCCCCTCTCAGTATTTGCCTGTTTAATCTGGGGCACATGTCTATTATAAACTTCAATGTTTTGATTCTCTTTCCCTACTAAAGATACTTAGATTTTTTTGAGAAACTAAATGAGTAAAAAAACACAAGTATTAAACTTACAGAATAAACGATAGTAGCAATTTTTCTTAAATGATAATTTTGATTATTATTGCTGTAATATCTGATAAGTTCATCACAGTTATGAATAAAATAGACACAACTCAATATAAAATATAGTTAGGCTGCCATTCATTAGACATTATAATGTAGACATAAAAACCCATTTGATCCTAATGTTCTTGGTCTCCTCCCAGTATTTGCCTGTTTAATCTGGGAAAAGCATCTATTATATACTTAGATGTTTTCATATTCTTTCCTTATTGACTATACGTATATCTGTTTGAGAAACTAAATAAGTAAATAGTGTCATTCTGATTGGTACTATAATTAATTGTATATTTTATTATACATTTGGTTTAATGAAATCTGTAGTGTTTTGAAGCAAAATAATGTAAGTCCATTAAATAAAAATAAAAAATACACTTAAGTGTTAAACTTACAAAATTAACTATAGTAGCATTCTTTTTCTAAATGATGATGATAATTATGATTATTATTGCTGTAATATCTGATAAGATCATTGAAGTTATGAATAAAATAAAGACATCTCAATTCTAAATATAGTTAGGCTGCCATTCATAAGACATTATAATGTAGACATCTCCCAATAATTGTTATACCATTTTAAAAATAAATGTCCTTAAGTATCAGATGAAACACTGCAGGGAAATTAAGTCTCTAAATGAAACACTCAGCAAATTACACTGGAAAGATTTACTTTGAATTTATTGAGATAGATTAACACAGGCAAAGCCTCCTTGAAAAAAAATCAGATCAATAGTAGAGAAACTAGAGTAGGAAAACAAGTTTAAAACAAACAAACATGGATTGCATGTACCACGTAATTGCCCTCTGAAGTCTAGTTTCCATAATTGCCTTTTTCTGTAAGGTCCAAAAAGAAGACATTTTTGCTTGTTAGATTTTGTCTTACTTTCTGGCTGTACATAGTTTTCCCAGGTGGAAATTGCTGATCTAATAAATACAAGACAGCCTACCGCCTCGTGTGTAGTGTGTGGAAAGAACAGATTTGAGGATTACATTAAATCTTTGACTATTATGCCCTTGTCTGTGAGAGGAATTAGAAATGGGTTTTGTGATAGTAGTAAAAATACTTTGGTCGCTTTGCAGAAAAAGAACTTTCTTTCTGCAGTTCATTGCTTTGACAACTCTTTAAATATCAAAGTATAGAATTCCCTCAAGGTGATCATTTCTTCTTTAAAGATAATGAAGCAGACATGAAGCAAGTCTTTCTTCACCTGATGTTAGGTGATTTAAGCAATTACAAAATGCTGTATAAAAGGACATGAGACTTGTAATCTCGTTTCAACGAATCTGAATGGAAATTGCATATAAATTGAGTTTAAGTGGAGATGTCTGCACCATCTGTGAAGCACATTTGTGTCTCCACAGCAGACTGCACATTGGAGCTTGTCAACAAGTTAAAGCCTTGAGAGGAAGATAAAAGATAATAAGTCATATAAAGCTGTACATAGTCAATTGAATACATATAAAATGGTATTGCTAGAAAATGGAATCTGTCCCTTGTCAGTTGCAAGAATACTAATGCAGTACAGGACTGACACATTTCCTCTGGCAACATGTTTGGCTCAGTCGATCAGTCCGTGGGATTGATAATGTGAAGTGATGTAGGGAAAAAAATTGATTTAAAGATGAAATTGGGAACACATGGTGCAAATCACTCTTTTTTCATTATAGTCTAATTTTTTTTTAATGAAGCACAAAATAAAGTGAACATGTAATTGCAAATTTCTTTTTAACATTTACTCTTTAAGGAAGACTGTAGTGCTCCTACGATATGGATTCAACTGTAAAGCAATAAAATCAATATTTAAATACAAAAAAAAAAAAATGTTTTTTAACATTTACATTTGAACTTTAGTGTTTAGGTTTCAGCAAATGTGCTTATCAGGTGTGCAGTAGATAGGAAACAATCTTTACTGGAGTTTGGTAGGATAAGGGTTTTATTTATCTACTTCGCTGCAGGACACCTTTGTGGAGAGTAAAATATCTGTCAAAAGCTCCAAAACTAAGATTGAAACTGAGCTGTTACTATATAAACTAATGGTACTCTATTGTTTAAACTGCATAAAAGCCAGCATAAAACTTAAGAGCAAATGATCAACAATGAGTCACAACATAAAAATAACCCTACATAACTGAAATCATAGGGCCCCTATTCAATATTCCAAATCACAATTACTTGAACCCGTGATGCAGCCCATACAAGTTACTGATATTCAATTGGCTGCTTTTAGCTACTCACACTCCAATTGTGAGTTACAGGATCAAAGGAACTGTGGTTGTCAAAAACGTAACTCCGTCCTATCTCCTCCTTTGCTGTTTCATGCCCATAAACCTTTAGCACGTTACCAGTGCTAATGACGCAAACTCAATATTCAATTACAACAATTCAACAAGCCCACAATTGCCTTCAAACCAATAAATGGCGAATGTTGCAAAAAATGACACGTGTACTAGATAGAACTCGCAAGTGGGTTAAATACCTGTTCGAAACACTGCAGCAGCAAATAAACAAACTCTACTGTACTTAAAAATACTGGGAAAGCAATGAAAAGCATTAGAATTAATTGCACAATGGCCTCAAGCTTGCAAATCTGCAATAAACAATATGGCATGCTGTATGACATGTGTAATTGTCGTGCTGGAAGACCCCATCCACTACAGGGGAGACAGTCAACATGTATGGGTGTACTTGATCTGCAAGGATGCATAAATTACTCAATCAGTTGAGAGTGCCTTCCAGAGGTATGAGTGGACCCAGACAATGCCAAGAAAACCATCCCCAGACCATATCTCTGGCACCACCAGCTTGTTTTCTTCCAACAATGGCTGCAGAGTGTTTGTTCTAAGGTTTTGCACCGTTGATACCACTGTCCGTCCAGTTGATGAAGCAGAAAATGAGACTACTCAGAGAATGAAACCTTTTGCCAATCAGAACGGTAATGTTGTGCGAATTGAATCTGTTTCTGACGAATGAACCCTCGTCAGCACGGATGCAGTGACTAGTCGTCTGCTCGGAGCCCCATATGCAACAGGGTTCTCTATACTGTTGTTTTAGATACACGCCTGGTAGCCCCCTGGTTCATGTGTGTGTACAAGGAATATAACAATTCTTACAAAAATTAGATTGGCTACAATAGAAAATGAAAAGTTAGTTGCTAAGGAAAGTAAGATTTTTATTTGAAATATATTAATGGTAAGAAGGATAGGAAAAAATATTGGAATCTTAAAATGTGAAATAGGCTAACTGATAAATAGTGACCAGGACAAAACACAATAAAAGACCACTGACATAATTCAGTGGTCTTTAATGGACATTTCCTCTGGACACAATGTACATCAACAATTCTAGATCTGTATTTTGACTTGATGAGTCCTGTTGCTTGATTAGCACACCCATGTTGATTCAAATAGTAATCTTGAAAAGCCCTATTTCAATGTGTTGTCTGAAAGAATATATTCCCACATGTGTGTGACTGAATGATTCGGTCAAACTTTCAAATGTTGTAAACCGTGAAGAGCAAGCATATCACCTTCAGATCCACATTATAAAAAGACAGAAGGGTATCATTTTCTTTGCTTCGATTATTAATATAAAATAAAATGTATCACTCAACAACTGAAAATGCCAATTTGAGGTGGTTTCAATTAGAAAAGCATGATTACAATTTCTGAGACAGATTTATCAATTAATTGCATAGATCTGCCTCTTCAAAACGAGTAGACCACGCTCATCATTTACTTCTATAAACCTAGCCAGGTTTGCAAAAGGCGTCAAATCATCCTTCTGAGTTTGTGCCATAAGAACATTCAGTTTTGACTTGCGCACATACTGTATTACTTTTCCCAATCCCTGCAGTTTCACATTGATATGATTTAGTTGAATCATGGTATCACACAGAAAATGTAAATCACACTGCCATGAATTAATCTCAGTGTCTAACATTTCTCAACAATATAAATATGAATATTTGAGGAAGCAAAAATGTAAATAATTCCTGTACTTTTCCTCTGCTCAACCATCTCATGTTTGCAAAATCAATAAGATCTTTTAAGTCACAGACATTGCATTCTTTCAGAGACTCAACAAACTGTTGATGCATGAGGGAGCATCCACTTCGGATGGAATACATGATTTTTACAGGCAAAACAATATTTTTTTTCAATATGTCATATGCAATGCATATGAGTACATCATTTTTTCTGGTGTAGAATGCAATGGAAGGAGGCAACATCACTTCCACCCCATTTTGATTTGACTGCTGTTTCAGAAGGGTAACAAATCCTGAAGTACCTAAAATTATTATGGGTGCACAGTCTGGTTTCCTTGGCCTTTTCCAGCTAATGGGGTCCTACTTGTCCTGCATCTGATTGCCAGTCCTTGACAATGATTCAGTCTTTGTAGGAAATACTTTTAAAACTTCCAATAATAATTCTCAAACACAGTTTGCATCGCTATAATAACAATGTCATTTGCCATCCCATCAAAAAATATTTTTTTTTACTTCTGAGCCAAAATCCAGGCTACCTTATATTAACTGTACTTAATGTCATAAGCCTATTTGTTGATGGAAACTGGCTCAGACTATCCTTATGAAATTGTGATTCCAAATGGGAAATTTCACTGACGCCTATGGTCATCAACTGGAAATTATTGAATTCACTATGCATATTGTGAAAGTGCTACTTCAAGCTGTCTGCGTTATTTTCATTGAAAATCTTTGCACAGAAGGCACATTGTCCTTTCATTTACTTGTTTCACTAGACATTTCAGTCCCCACCTTCCTTGAAATTCTCCTCTCCTTTTTCTTTTTAGCGCAATGCTCAGAATCAGTTGGTGTGTTTGCTTCATTGTCATCTTATGCGGTTCCCTTTGTATTCAAATAACCCACTTTTTCATCTTTTTGGGCAAAAGGCAATGGAAAAAGCAATGTTGCAGCAATATTGCAGGTTGCATTTTGACAATCGCTGTTAGACGTTGCATCGCTAAGTTTTGTGCAGGTGAGTTTTCAATATGGAAGTGCACAAGGGCAAGGGTATTGTCATCTTGTTTATTGCTTTTGACCAATTGCAGGTTTAGGTGTGCTGCTGCAAGTCACCGAAATTACCATACAGAAGCAGTTTGTTGTGTAGAAAGAAAATAACTATTGTTAACATCTGATCAGGATGTCTTATTTTTTAGCTGAAAAATAATAAAGGTTCACTACAAAACAAGTATTTCTGTGTTTATTGTTGCTCCAGTGGATACTGCCTCTGGCAAAATTTATTAAGCAAGTCACAGAGTATTATATTTTATTTGTAATGAGTAGTTGAGTTTCCCCTTTATAGTATCTGTGGTGTATATGCTCTATTCAGTGTTCTTAGGTACATTGAGTCTGATTCAATTAGAAGCCCGCATCTCGCGGTATACAGACCGTTATTCTGCGGGCCTGCGGGAACATGATCAATTAAGCAGTGCCTTAACTACCCATTTCAAAACAGCCAATAGCAAAAGAAACCGCCAGAACCGCAAAAAAACAAAATAATCAAAATGAATGCCAATACTGTTCTAGTCCACGTGGGTGGCCTTATATGTATTAACTCATTGATTCCAGAGATCCATATAACCCCGAAATGACACATAAAAAAAATAGATTTTTATTGCCGATTTGCAAGCTTGAGACTGTTTTTTTTATTTGCATTTACAGTGCTTCGGACAGGGGTTAAACCCTCTTGCGAGTCCTATCTGTTACTCGTAGGATTTTCTCCTAAAATTTGCCGTTTACTAGTGTGAAAACATTTGCGGGCTTGGGGAATTGGTGCAATAGAATAGTGATTTGCGATTTTAGTGATCCGAACTCTTGCAGACGTGAAAGATCAAAGGCTTCAGGAGGCTGTAAGTTCTGGGTTTAACCACCTTAAAGTTTTCAAGCCCGTAAAACGTAATCGATTTTAGCTCGCCCAAAAAAATGCCAATTGAATAGCAAATTAACTTACGGCCTCACTTACAGGCTCCAGTAACTTACAATTGCTCAAATGAATTGGGCTCATTGTTTCCCCACTGGGGTATGAAGTTTCCTGTGATTACTTATCTCTTGACTGAAATATGAATTGTCATCGGGTGTGCTCTGAGGAGATCAGGCAGCCTCTCTTGTTACTTGCTCAGCTCTTAATTATGCTGAATGCTGCAATGTGAGTTTTGATATGCATCTCCCTAGCTTTTGCCTCATCCTCTGCTGGGGTCTCAATGGAGCTGGAGATGAGTTTGCAGAGCAATGATATAGTTTGCCCTGATGAGCAGTAGTCCAGGATAGAAACCTGCTCAGCGTCCCAGAATGCAGTGTAATAACTGTATTTCTCAGAATTCTGAGCAGGAAGCAAGGTTTTTAACTTGCTTTAGACATTTAAATGTGTACGCAAATGTACTATTTATATACTATATATATATATATATATATATATATATATATATATACACACACGCATATATATACGCATATATACCATGTGTATGTCTATGTCTATATATGCGTGTGTATATATATATATATATATATATATATTAATCTACATATATCCGGATCTACAATGATATGTAGAAATGTTTGCGGGAGGATTTAAGATGTACACACTAGCCATTCACTTAGCATCAGAATTGTATTGTTTGTGACAAATTGCTTCCTTGCTTAAGATTTGCTTAAGACATTGCTTTCCTATCTCACTGTTGCGCGCATACCAGAGCCTGAGCTATAAGGTAGTCATAAATTAAACATGACTCCACAGAGGGCCTGTAACTAGTACACTCTTGCTCCATCACATATTCCGTATTCCGAGGTAACCGAGTGAATATGAATGTACTAGTGAATTGCCCGCCCAAAATTATGGCAATAAAATTTTAAGCCAGGCAATGATGTTTGCCACACTATTCGAGGCTATGGGCAACTTCGGCGCTTATCGCGAGCCTCTCTCTTCGTGTACTTTGCAGGCCTCGCTATGAGCGCCAAAGGCGCTCATTGCAGCCTAAGTCCTATCGGCCATTGCAGGCCCGCAGTTGCAGGTCGCAAATGCGGGCGTCCTCAATTTTTAACATGGTGTAACCAACAATCCACAATTACCAGAATATGATAATCCCTTAACCACCTAGCTGTCTTCTTCACATTTTATTTGCAACAGTTACAATAGTCGATTTACATAAACTAATTATCAGGATGCTTAAATATCCCCCCACCAACATGTTTAAGTATGCTGATAGCATTTTATCCCAATTGGCGCAAATAGAAATGGTACTTCTGCTCTAGAAAATTTAATTAAAATATTTTCAGGGTTGTTCCAGGAATTGAAACATGCTATACTGCTCAATTCTACATGTATACCATTCTGAATGGTGCTGATATAGTTTCTTACAGTATGTTAAATAAAACTGTTATGATTAATGATCTGTTAATAGCAGAAAAATAAGGACGGAAAGTTATGTTCAACTAAACTCTGTGTGAGATCATTTACACAATTGTTCGCAATTTTTTTTAGCAATTGGAAATATTTAGTCACTGCCAAAGCTTTTGCCAAATTAAGGCTCAAATAGAAGTCAATGCTGTAGTTGGCCCAGTAAATAGCTGCCCATTAACAGTATGTGATGTAAACACTGGTTAGGCTGCTTTCCTTAAGCATGAACTTAACAACTAACAAAAACATGCAAACCAAAATTGTGCTGGTTTAGACCCATATTGTCTGCTCATTCTATATTTCTAAAAGGCTTTGGCTTAATGAGGCTATTTGATAGCCCTATTAATAAACACACAATGAAAAGTTTTCAACTTCCACTTTCAAATGTAAAGAAAGATGTCCTGTTTTATTCTTCTGAATTATTTACTATGATTATTTTTCTAATGCATCATGTTGATTACTTAATTCCTTATTTTATATTTACCAATTTATTATGTTATTATTTTTGGAATGTGATGCTTAACTTATGATATACTAATTTGTTTTGTTATCTCTAATATGACTGCTCTGTATTGGATAATTGCATATTGCTTTCACCCCAGAAAATAGTAACACATTTTTATGATTGTGTCTTGTAAGCCTGATCCACAGATTTCACGTCTACTGCTGTATTTTAGACTAAAAAATGAATCATATGCAGTGAAGAAAATATATTAAAATTACTTTTGATGCAATTATTTGATTCCCTTCTGGCTGTGATCTATTAAAAGTATGTGTTGAATCCAGCATGGTAAGTCATATTAGGCTAATTATATAGTTATGAAGTTGTCAATTGTTTGTTATACTTCCCTCTGTATGAAAGGACAGGGTATGACTTCAAATGTATATTGTTGAAGGACCAGTTAGAGAAAACTTTAGGAAATTCAGCGTGTGCTGAACAATTATTATGTTTGAATGTATTATTATTATTATTATTGTTATAAACCTGTATTTTTAACATGCCAACATATTCTGCAGAACCATACATGGGTTAAGTACAAGGCAAAAAAACTGTTTTAATACATTGCAATGGAATGGAGGGCCCTGTTTTTGGGCTTACAATCTAGTATACAAGATGCTTTCCCCAAAGCACCTTACAAGAATAAAAACTTGCAAACTTACAACCTAAAAGGTTTGATTGTGATACAGGAGGGTGTGTTGTGCATATCAAGGCTGGATATGATAAGCTTCTTTAAACAAATGCATTTTTAGTGAGTTTTTGAAGGTCTTGAGACAGAAGGATAGTCTAGTGGAGCGAAGCAAGGAGTTCCAAAGAATGCTACTAATCATACACTGCTGTTCAGCTTAAAGGTATCTATACGTTTCCTGCGTTTCAAATGTTTGGTAAGAAGTGATTATCAGAAAAATGTGTGTTATATAGATAAGTTCAGTGTACTTAAAAAGTTATAGGCAGGGAAGTAAAATCCAGCTTTGCACACCCACGGTGAGCTTACAGAACCAAGTACACTGGGGAAAGCAGCATGGCACAGAGTTTGTCCTTTTAAAGGAAGTACTTGCCTCAGGATGGAATCACATGGTTGGGAGGGATCTGAGCTCACAGCTGAATCAGAGCACAAGGATAGAGAGAGAGAGGAGACTACATATCCCACGCTGCATTTGCAACTAGGAACCCCAGAGTATCAGCTAACCTCTGGCCAAAACTAATTATGCATTTTATGCTAATCTTAGTACAAATTTTCAGGGGTGTCAACTAACAAAAGCTGCAGCGTGCAAATTGAAGGGATTCAGCAAACATCAGAGTGAGTTTGTAAATGTTTATTCTGGTATTTTTTCATGCACAAAAAAATGCATACACTACTGATTCTCTACTATCAGGTGCATTCATAATCCAGAAAAATTAGATATGTCTTTAAAGAGTTGTTGTAACTCTTTAGTAATGTGAATGTTTCACTACTAAACATCAGGATAAAAAACTTTTACATCCATCATAACATAATAATATCTGCAGTAAGAAAACATCCAGTTCTATATAATGTAGTGTTACTCCCCTCTGTTGCAATGTCATTATTGTTGGTGGTAGAGTCATATAATTTCAAAGTAATTTCAAAGTAATGTTATCAGTTGGCACTAAGTATAGTTATTTTATAACAGACAGAGCAGTTGCACGATTTTGGAGTGATAGCTAAAAGTGCTATGTGGAGATATCTATTAAAAGCAAATGCCAGTCATTGCTATATGTTAATAATAGACCACAATATTGTATTCATAGAAAATATAGCATTGCAAATCTAGATGCCATTCTTTTTTTTGTACGAAGCTTGTATTTGTCAGTCTGATTGCTATAATAAAACTAATTATATGTAGAGAGATTAAATGGATGCAGAAAACAGCAGGTCATAATAGTTTAAATTATAATGTAAAAATAGAAAATACTTGACTGATCACAAATTTAGAAAGAATTCTATTATATATTATGAAGTAATTATTCCCATTATGTATAATTTTTTCAAGACGCATTCGAAAGAAAAACTTCAATGGGATTGGACAACCCATACAATTTGGTGTTAGTTTCTAGTTTTTTACTGGAAAATATATTAGTTGAAATAAAATGTTATTTTTACTTTACCATGGTGCTATTGTATAATTATGGTTCATGTTAAATATAAAAAACATAAAATATAGTAATAAAAAGTAGTAAAACAGTAATAAAACCACAAACTCATAAAATTAATGCTATTGTAATTTCAAAATGGGGTATCAAAATCTCCAAAAAACTAAGGCTTATTCAAGATCATAATAAGTAATGAGTAGTTTTTGATATGGGAAATAGAATACATTGTCTCTATAGTATTTCAATACCATTTAAGGCATAAATACTTAAGTAAACAGTATCCATTCATTTATGGTAAATCTCAGAGTATATATTTGAGCAAATTAAGACATAATCTATGATCCTTTATATGTATTTTGAGATTCACTGTGAAGAACCATAGAAAACAAAACCACAATTGGTTGCCAAAACAATAAACCAATGGGTGAGAGCGAAGTTCTTAGATACATGATGCAGTCATAGTTTAGCCATCCAATAAAGGGGTCAATGTGGTGATTTGGCTGGTTGATAAATATTTGGAGGAGGCCACTTGGGTAATCAAGAATGTTATAAAAAGTTGTTAGGAGGTATCTGAATGCATGCCTCCGAGAATTTGTACACACAAGACACATTTAATATCTTAAACAAGCTGCGGGAGGTTCAGTTAAATTGACATCCTTGGCCCCTATTCAATTGAGCAATTGTTGTTTACTGGAGTTTGTAATGTAACCCGTGAAATAATTTGCTATTCAATTGGCATCTTTTAGCGAGCCGCAAGCTGAAAATTCCTGCAGTTGTCAAAATCGTAACTTACAGCCCATCTAAGTCTTTGATCTTTCAAACCCGCAAAAGTTACAATCATTAAAATCGCCAATCTCGCTTCAATTTCTACAGTTCCTCAATTGGCAATGTTGTCACATGTAGAAGAAAATCCTACGGGTACCAGATAGGACTCGCAAGCTCGCAAATCTGCAATAGAAAATTCTTTTTTCATTAAGTTTCATTTTGGTGTCACATAAATCTCGGGAATCAATGAGTTAATATATATCAGGCCACTCACATGGACTAGAACAGTATCGTCATTAAATGTTATTATTTTGTAAATTGCCGAATTGCGAGTCTGATCTCACATGGGACCTCTAAACGCTAATTGATTGACGTGTAACCTCCATGTTTTACTGATGTAATAATGATGGTCTCATTTACTATTGCCTAAATCGGTAGTTATGGCCTTGCTTAATTGATCATGCTACTTATGATTGCATGGTTTACGGTTTTGGCTTTCGGCCTGTAAACTACAGGCTTATTCAATTGAATCAGGCTGAAATTGTAGCAAATTTCAAGCCCACAGACATATGGTCCGTATAACGTAATCTACGGGTTTGCAATTGAATAAGGCCCCTTGTTAATAACATGTGATGTAGAATCATTATATACATTAATAAATCATGAACCTGGTTGTGCTGCAGTTCAGTATTTTCTAAGCATTCCCTGTGTGCTCCCACCTATGCCAATGTATACCTAGGCTGGTAGAGGTAGTGTTCTCAGAGGTAATTAATGTATTCACTAACAAGGTGAAACTGTGGCTCTGTTGCATAGTCCATTATACAAGCAGCCATTTGCTTGCCATAAAATGCTTAATACCAATGGGACAATTTATTATGATATGTAGGAATTGTTTGGATGAAAGTACATTCAAGAATAGATCTTCAGAATTAAGATAACACCAGGGCTATAGTAATATGTGTATTAAATAAACTTGTCGCAGAGCACTTTATACCCACAGAAGTAGTATTTTTAGTCCAAAAAAAAATATCTCCATCTATATATGACTTGAGATTTATTAGTACATTTTATCAAAAATGGAGAGAGATTAGCAACATTCTTAATAAACATGCATACATACTTCAATTGTATGAACATTTAAAGCAAGGTATGTGTGACAGGATTCAAGTAAGTTGGTGGAGATCTCTATCAATACATTTTATTATTGTTAGGAGTCATTTTGTTGCCAGGAGACCTGAACAGAGATCTTTTTTCTTGTAGCACATTTAAATGTGGGCACTGTAAATTATATTGTAATGATATGACCAATGTTCAAACAATAGGAGACATCATACTGTTTGCAATGTCCATGTGGACATAAATATGTTGGAATAACTAGCTGAGTAGTGCTAAAAAAATTGGGGGCATCGCAGTAATATCTGGAAATGCAAAAAGGATACAGAAAAAGGCAAAATTGCTACTATGGTAGCAAAGCACTATTTACAATATCATAACTTGATATTAAGTGCTGGATACTAAAACATATTGCCTTGGGAATACAAAAAGGCAATATAGAAGGGGCCCTTTTGAGAGCTGAGCGTAGGTGGTTCATACTGCTTGATACAATTATACCTAAAGGACTTAATGAGAACATAAATTATACAATGTTTCTCTAAAGCTTATGAAGTTAATTTGGATCTGTGTATAATACATATGTTGTTCAATTTATGGTGTAGATGATTCACTTTTGATTGTGTTGTGAGAACCGAAGATAAGAATATATTTCAATAAGTAAACATTATTGCTCTATTGCTCTCCAATAGGGCACTTATGGCCTTCTTGAATTATTAATTATCGATTCAAATAAAATAAATTTTCTCAATTTATATTCATGAGATTTGGATTACTTTTTATTTGGAGCTGACGTTATGTAGAATTGCGTGTGTTGAACCTTACTTTTATGAAAGTAATGTTGGTGATTTATACTGTTCATTTTTACATGTTATGCATCTGAGTGCACTAAATTATTGTACAGTATAATTTAAGGGATGGATTTATATACCTCTTTTATATATTAGAGATTATAATTTAATATTTAGAATTTATAGTGAAGCATAAATTACAGATTATTCAGTCCAAGTTGTAATAAAGTGTCTTTATTTCTATATTTGTACAATAGGCAAAGTCTGTTATATTTTGTCCACGATTTATCATTGGTATATTCCACTTTAGTCATTGATTAAAATGTATTTATTTTTAGGTCTTAGTTTCATTATAAGACATATTATAATTGTCAAACTGCGATTTGTCGTCACACTTGCGAACCTCGCGAAGCGAGGTGAGCCGTTGAGGCATTGAAGCCTTCTGAGCTCCGAGGACTTAGGCAATAAGCAGTTGAGAAATTTAAGCATGTGGGACTTAGGCTGAAATGAAGGCGCTCCTGCGAGCCTTACAAATCAAGGCGAGCAATTGAGGCATGGAAAAAAGCAGGACTTAGGTTGAAATGAGCGCCGAAGCAAGGCGAGGAGTTGAGGCACGTGGGACTTAGGCAGCAAGCAGTTGAGGAACACGGAACATAGAAAAAAAATCCGACCTCAGAATCTCGGTGAGGCAAAAAACTGACCTTGCAAAAATACAAATTTAACGGCCGTACCGCGGACATCGAAAAACATACCAAAAAACATAAATATGTCTCAAATTATACCGGGTGCCGGCACCTGGTATGTGCTAATGATGTGGCGTGCATGTGACATCACGTCATTAGCATATACCGGGTGCCGAGGGGGCCCTTTTTAGCCTTAAAAAAAGGGCTCAAAAACTCGGCTTATACTCGAGTTTATACGGTATATTAATTTATTCATAACTTAAAAATATATATATTATGTAAAATCTTATATTTTACAGTGCCCTTAATGAATACAAAAAAGCTTAGCTCTTTCCAATATATGTATTCATTGATTAATTTATTATTAACATACATTAATTTATTAATTAGTAATCATTATAAAAAAATATATATTTTACAATGCACTAAAAAATTTTTTTATTTTACACTGCAATTATATATCTGGATTACTTCTAATTAACGTACATTAATGTATTAACTATTAATTATTAATAGTTACAAAAAAACCTTATATTTTACACTGCACAAAACAAATGTAGGTTTTACACTACACTTATATATTTCTATTACTGCTCATTGCCTGCCAGGGATAGAACCCGCAAAGCAGTTAAATATTTAAATAAGTTTATTGTCATCTGAGACCTCCATTGGGGAGGACTGTGGCACACTAATTAACAAATAATCTCTGTATCTGTATTACTGCTCATTGCCTGACATGGATAGGACCCTCAAAGCAGTTAAATATTTAAATCAGTTTCTTACGCTCTGACACCTGCTACATTGAATATTTTATACTGCATTTATTTGTGAATATATTGATGCTTAGGCCCTTATGTTTTGCATGTATGCCAATTACACGTGATACTTTAAATGATTAATGAATAAATTGAACACAACCATTAAAAATGCTTTTAATGTCATTTTACAGTTTGCTCTTCTCTGCAGCTGTCTAAACACAGAGTGTGAGCTCTGCAGCATTTCATCTGCAATACCATCAACTTTACAGGTGTATGATTTAATAATGCCCTCCTTTAGGAAAACAGGATTAAGACTTTTTGTTTTGAATGATGACAGTTATTGATAACGTCAGTTATTAATTAATTAATTGAATCAAAACATTACAAATGCTTTTCAGGACAATTTATAGTTTGCTCATAGCTCTTTGTGTTTGAATATGAAATTTACATCTCAATGATGCCCTACTTTAGAAAACATGATTATCTCTTTATGTTTTGCATTCATGACAGTTATTGATTAATTAATTAACGTATGTTAATGTATTATTTACTTAATTAATTATAAAGAAAAAAAATAACAATTACCTCATTTGTGAATATATATACAGTATGCTTAGCTCTTAAGGTAAGACATTGATTGATTAATTAATTAATTTAAAGAAAAATTTACAAATGTATTTCTGGTAATTTTACTTTCATTACTGCTCTTAAAATTTTGCATTGATGATACATTATGTACAATAAAAAACACATTAAATAAATAAAAGGCCACAACTACAAGACCATCAGAAAGTGGAAAATAACTTCTTCCATTAAGACTTTAGGTAAGTAAAAAATAAATCTTACTAATGTGACGATTGCCATTGTTTGAAATATAAGAAAACATTACAGTTGAAACTAAAACAACTGTATTTACAATTACAGATTACATTGGCGAACAACGCAAAAAAAAAGAAAGAACGGAAAAGAAGAATAGCAAGGAAACGTAAGAAAAAATGGAGAGTTGCGCAGTCTCCCGAGACTTCACAAAGTTTAAGAGAAAAAGACAGAGACTTGCCAATAATTGAAAAATAACTAAAAAATGACAAACTGAGTGTGACGGAGCTACAAGGAAAAGAAAGATTAAAACACATAATGTCTGTGACACATTGCCTAATGACCTAATATCGCCTCATGGCACCAATGTTGATATATATGACACCAATAATGATATATAAAGTAGTAGTGATATCTGCGGGGAGGAAACGCAGGATAGTCCCTTATTTACAGCACTACCAGTAGAGAGTCATTATTGTGAATTACTCAATGTGGTTTGTCAGTTTTGTGGGGCCTATCATTTTCTTAAGGAAAGACCAACTGGTGGAGAGTTTATTAGTTGCTGTAAGAAAGGAAAGGTAAGACTTCCAGAAAGACAAATCTTTCCAGAATATTTAGAAAGTATAATGAGTGATCCAACATTTCCAAATTATAGCAATTAAAAAAAGAAATCAGGTCTTATAACAGTGCAATTTAATTTGCCTCAATGGGTGCTACATTAGCAGAAAATGTGCCAGGACATGGCCCATACTGTTTTAGAGTACAAGGACAAATTTACCACCGGACTTCACATTTACACCCACAAGCAAGAGAGCAAAGGAAATTTGCACAGTTATATGTCCTAGATACAATGGAAACTGTTGAACAACAGATGACGCCTCCTGAAAATAAATAATGTTTACGCATATTCTTTGAACAGCTGGATAAAATTATGTCCAATAACCCATATAGTCAAGCATAAAAAAATTAGCAGAGGTTGAAAAAGCACAACAGGAACATGTTCAAATAGATCAATTGCCAATTCCAAGAGTAAATATGGTTCTCAAAAGAGATCGCAATACTGATCAAAGACGGTATAATTTACCAACAGTAAATGAGGTTGCCATGGTTTTTAAAAATGATGATGGTGAACCACCATTTCAGCGTTATAATAGAATATATCTACTCAATGAAGAGCAACCTTTTATAAACATAAATATATTAAGTTGTAATTTGGATTCAATGACATATCCCGTTTTCTTTCCAAATGGTGAGCCAGGATGGGAACCAAAATTACAATTGCAAAGTTATCCCAATAGTAAAGTTCGGGTTAGAAACAATATTTCTATGCTGGTATATAAAGTGGCACAAACTGATATTCGGGATCATTTTAATCCTATTTTTATGTGGGGGAAACTCACACAGCAATGGATTATTGATTAATATCTACAAGTCGAAGCTAATAATCTACATATTATCAAATTTCAACAAAACAAGCTTTGCATAGAACAATATTGTGGATTCATGGATTATGTTGCGGAATTGGGTACCAACAGAGACATTCCAGCTGGAAGAGCAATTATTTTGCCATCCACTCCAAGAATCTCCTTGCAATATGCGAGAAAGATATAATGATGCCATGGATATTGTCACTAAATTTGGAAAAACAGATTAATTCATTAAATGCTCCAGATGCAATGTGGCGTCTTCTGAAATTTGAGATTCATGATCAGTCACATGCTGTGTATCGATTAGTTGTACATTTGCCACAAAGTCAATTTGATTTACTGCAGGGAATAAAAGAAATGCTCTGGACCAAAATGAACATAGAGCAACAACCCTTACTGCATGGTTTCAATTAAATTGCGAGGACACTGAGGCCAGACAATTTTTATACATTGAGATTCCATATCACTATGTATTCGTAAATGGCCAATGGCGACAATGAAAAAAAGATACAAATGAAATTATCCCAAGAATTTATACCGTTAGTCCAAGAGACATTGAACGTTTCAGTTTACGATTACTTCTTTTACATGTTCCCGGTGCACAAAGTTATGAACATTTTATGCACAGTCAATGACATAGTTTATGATACTTTCCAATTAACTGCAATACATCAAAACTTGATGATACAGAATGGGAGAGGTGTCTGGAAGAAGCAGCACTATGTCAAATGCCAAAGCAAATAAGAAAAACATTTGTATTCCTTTGCGTCTTTTGTAATGTACCTGATGCATTAGCTTTGTGGAAAACATTAAATTAAATATGTGTGAAGACTTTTTGAAACGTTACAATGAGACCATTGCACTATTAAAAGCATTAATGGAAATTCCAGAAATCTTTCTTTATCATGGGTTAAATTGTGCAAGTTTTAATATGCCTGATCCAGGACTTATTCATGAAATAAACTGTGAAGACAATGACACTGAGCTTGAAAAGCAAAAAAACAAAGAAAAAATTGCAAATTTAAATATATTGCAATTGCAAGCATTTAACGCCATCACAAATGCAATAGATGATGACATGCTCAAAGAGCGTTATTTCTATCTAGACGACCTTGGTGGATCAGGAAAAACTTATCTGTATAATTTATTGATGAGTTACATTCGAGCACAGGGTCAAATAGTACTGCCATTTGCAATAACTGGAATTGCAGCACTTTTGTTAGAAGGTGGCAGAACTGTGCATAGTGGATTTAAACTGCCAGTTCCCATTCTAGAAACACCAGTGTCAGATATTCTAATGTATTCTTTACAAGTCCAAAAATTTAAAAAAGTAAACTAATTATCATAGATGAGGCAACAATGATGTTGATAGATTATTAAAAGAAGTGATGGATAATGATTTGCCATTTGGTGGAAAGGTGATGTTGTTAGGAGGAGATTTTAGGCAAACATTACCTGTTGTGCCACATGGAAATAGGACTGACATTGTCAAAACATGTATAAAGACAAGTAAACTGTGGAAAATATTTACACACCTGAAATTAGAACTAAATATGAGATCTGAAGGTCAAAATAAATTCAATGATTAGCTAATTCAAATTGGAGAATGATACAGTTAAAATTCCATCACAAAGGATTTGCAACAAATCACTAATATCGGCAATCTTTCTAAATACTATCAATAACGAGCATTACTCAGACATTGCAAACAAAGTGATATTAACATCAAAAATATAAATGCCTTGAATCTAAATAAAAAATTTTTTAAATTCAATGCACACAAAAGAAAATTTACAGTGCAGATTCAGTTCTGGCTGATGACAAAGACAGTGAATCCAACTTTAGTATAGAATGTATCAATTCTTTTGTCATGCTACTGAGAAATATGAATTGCAAAAAAGGACTTTGTAATGGGACCAGATTAATTGTGCAGGATTTAAGAGAACATTTCATACATGCAGAAATTATGAATGGTAACCATAAAGGTGAACACGTTTTTATACCAAGATTTGATTTGGCTCCAAGTGAGAGTGGTTTGCCTTATGTCTTATAAAGGAGACTATTTCCCATTATCATGGCATTGGCCATGACCACAAATAAATCCCAAGGACAAACTTTTAAGTCTGTGGGTATTTTTTTTAAATGAACCTGTATTTGCACATGGCCAACTTTATGTTGCTTTTTCAAGATGCAAAAATCCAGATGATCCAGTTTATATTGAAAAAACAAAACAAAGTCAGGGGGATTTATTAGATGATGGCCAACTTTTTACAAAAAACATTGCTCAATGACAAATTCACAAAAAAACTCCAACAAACATAGAGAACAGTGGTGATATTTCAAAGGACCACTATTTCACATAGGAAACTTTATAAAATGGCTAAAAACATAGAGAACAGTGGTTTATACTCCGTGTACGAACTTAGATGTCTGGTGGACTTTTTGTAGAGGACCACTATTACATATAGGAAACTCCATGTGTCATTTTCAATAACTACAAGAATACAAAAAACAAGTGAAAAAAATACAACAGCAAAGACAAAGTAACATATTGGAATGTCTTGGAAGTGGCCTTTTGTCATGATTGGACCCACAAAACAGTTACGTTGCATTTTCTTACAATTCCAGTTTAAATGTTAGTACATTAAGTTTCTGTTTGTAATGTTAAAACTGTATTTTAAAAGGAAAGTTGTTTCATTGTATGTAATTAAGAGTTCATGTTAGTAGGAGGATGATCATGTGTTGATAAACTGAAATGTATAATTAAATATAAAGTATTGATCCAGGGAGTAATTCGATCGCCAGTTACTGGGGTCAGAAAGGAATTATTTTTTCCCCCTTTGACACAATTGGCTAAGTTACAATGAGCTTTTTTTACTGTTTGCCTTCCTCTGGATTCAAGTTGCATGTTACAAAGCATTATGTAATGGTGTACAATACTTATTCATACAAAGTTGACCTATTTTTATATTACTCACTAGCGACTTGCCCGTCAAAAATGACTGGGCAATAAAATTGTAAGGTAGGTAATGCTGTTTGCCACAGACATTAATTCTTTTGGTGGTCATAGATCCTTCGGCGCTCATTTTGAGACTCGCGCTGATTTGCTTTTTGCGCTTATTGCAAGGCTGTCCCATAGTGTAGTTTGTATGCTATGAGCAGCGTTGCAGCTAGTTGTGAGGCGCGCAGTGAATGGCTTTTGTGTTGATTGCGATAGTGTTTTGTTTTTTTGTCTTTTGTGTATTAAATAATAAATTAAGAAATGTATATACTTTACTTATTTGTAAGTAATATATGCAGGAAGCATTGTGCTGAAAAGCTGACAATCTGTTTTGATGTTCCTGCAGCATACAATGTAGGTTTGCACTGTTGTGGAGCTGAGGTGTAAGTGTCAGCAATGTGTGCAGTGTGTAGTGTAAATAGGCTGCGTGCGCAAGGGGAAGCCGTTAGTCTAGCTGTGTACTTCTGCATTCTGTAAGTTAGTGTTGTAAAATGGCGGTGAATGTATATGTGTTACGCGGGTGTGGATGATTTAGCGTCCTTGCTAAAAGTGTATCTTGTACCTCGTACGGCTTTTTGGAAAAGCTGTATGTGCTTGGTGGTGTTTTGCGTCTTTAGGGTCCTGTAGCCTCGTCTCCATTTTTTTCGGTGGCCATTTTTTCTCTTGCTTCTGGGATTTTCGTGTGTGTAAACTCTGTAATTTGGATTTATTATGTATTTATTGTTTTTTTTATGTTTTCTGCTGCGTGCAGTTCGGCCGTTAAGGTCGTATTTTTGCAAGTTCATAATGTGTTTTTTTTTCTAAGTCCCGCGGCTTGTATTTTTTTGTTTAAGTCAGTATTTAGTCATTGCGTGTTAGATCTAAGTCCCGCTTCTGTGGGTGTTTGTAACCGCTTGTGAGGCGCAGTAGAGCCTACACTTCAGCAAATGCGGCCCCTCGCTTCGTGAGGGTCCGCATTTGCAGCATGCAATGAGCCTTTTTGCAGACGACGTTGGAGCCTCCACCTTCCGCAAATGCGGCCCCTCGCTTTGCGAGGGTCCGAATTTGTGGCCTGAACTGCTTCCCTCACTTCGCGAGCATGATGACGTTTCGTAGTTTGACAACTATTATATGTGATGCATAGCTCACAATTGGAAATGTTACTATTGTTAAAAAAAAAAATGGTTCATCTTATTGCAGCCGACGTGGGAGCCTCCACCTCCACAAATGTGGCCCCTCGCTTTGCGAGGGTCCGCATTTGCGGCCTGCAATGAGCCTTTGGCTTCGCAAGGGTTCGCATTTGCCTCCCGCACTGCGTCCAGTTCTTGCGAGCTCGCTTTGCAAACTCGCAAAAGCTTGACGACATATCGTAGTTGCAAATCCTAAATGATAAGTGAATTAATCCAACTATACATCTATATAGAATATGATATGAATCTATACAGATTAAATCAGAAATAGAGATAAATTCCACAATGGGCTAGTAGATACAAATCTATATAGTTAGTTAGAAATTCATACAGTAGAACATAAGTATACGGTATCTAGGTTGCATATGTGTCCTTGATTTATACATTCATAATGCAAGTGCCACCTTCATTCTATAGTGGGGAGTGTATAGGCAGGTAGGGGAGACTATAGTTGTACCACTGTGGCCCTCTCTGAAAATACACTAGCAGTAGTGTGTATATATATAAGTATATGGAGGCCCGCTAGTTACCTCCCTGACTGCCTGTATAAATAATAGCTATACTGTCTATTCTGGGACTATGCCCACCACCTGCCCACTTACCCACTCAGAATGACCTCTGTGGATTGCATGTGTAACTCATAACATCAGCTGAGCTTGGATCCCATGCAAAAGGAGATCCAACAGCATAGAATCGAAAACCGGAAGTAGGAAACCGGAAACCGGAAGTAGACGGCCGGAACCGCAAGTGATCTGACGCGCGCGTTTCGCGCCAGCTTCAACAGGGATCGTGACGATGAAGGCGGCGCTCCACTATTTAAAGGTAAGCGATTGTCTTTATCCACATCAGATGTGTAAGTCAATCTTCAATAAGCCAGGATCAAAGGGAGTTTAATGAATCAGACCTCAAAGGAAGAGGAACAAGTGATAAGCTTATGTATTATTACCAAATGACATGTATTTGTGCTTTGGGCATACAGAAATAATTTCAATATTAGCATCATATCACATAGTCTTATTATATCACATATTATCATCACTTTGTCCAATATCCTCATTAAACAATATATAATTAATATTTAAATGGATCAGAACAGAGGATCCTATGATTATCATAGTATTGGATAAAACTGGGCTCACCAAAACCAACTTCAAAGACATTGGTCCTACAGGCAAAATTAGTTACACAGTTATCTATAGGCATACTGTGTAATCAAATCAATAGACAGCACAGACGAACATCCTTGTTGGATACTGAAAAATGAAACCGTGGTTGTTAACTTGAAGAGTTACAATAATTATTGTTAGATTTGTAATGATCTAATTTCATCTGCACAGAATCAAAAAAACTTTAAAAAAACTTTAAACATATGACTGATACTGAAGGAAAACTCAATATTGTGGAAAAGATAATATCTGAGTAAAGATTAATAATCTTTGTTAAGTAACTAGTGAGATATCACTAGAATAATGATAATGATATTAGCCTTATAAAAAGACACTAAAATTGTTGTTTTCATTCAGTCCACTAGGGACAACGGTATTGAGTAAAGATATCCATTTACTTTCTGCCTTTAGTAACTCCAATTCTAAGTTTCCTTTTCTAATTCCAAGACTGATTTTTTGTAGAATCCAACATCTTAAAGTAGATTTCGACTCGTGTTTCTCATGAAAATGTCTGGCTACTGATGTAAGTGTTTTTCCTTTTATGATATCACTAGCACTGTTACGGATGTTGCTCAAGTGTTCACCCAGCCTTTTTCGCAGTTCTCTGCTGTAGATCCCAACATATCTGAGAAAACATGGGCATTCCAGGCAATAAACCACAGCGGTTGTGCCGCAATTATATAGGCCTTTTAATTTGGTAACTTTTCCTGTTCTGTCACATATTTCTTCTTGTCTGAACATATACGGGCAGAATTTACAATGTCCACACCCTACAGTTCCATTCGATAGTGAATTAACTTTTCTTTTTCTACAGAAGTGGCTTCGTACTAGTTGGTCTCGAATATTGCTGGATCGTCGCCAACCAATGGTTATCTTATTGTCAATCATTGTCTCTATCTGGGGATCTGTCTTTAAGATGTTGATATGTTTATTAAGGATGCTTTCTATCCGTTTCCAATCCTCATTGTAGGTTGTAATAAAACGTACGTTTTCATCCCTATTTGTTCTTACCTTCGGAGATAATAGTTCTTCTCTTGGAGTATGTAATGCTCGTTGATATCCCTTTTTGATACAGTTGTTGCTGTATCCCCTCATCTTTAAACGTTCACGTAATTCTTTCGCTCTCTCAACAAATAGATCTGAGGTTGAGCAATTCCTTCTGATCCGTAAGAATTCACCTGTCGTTATCGATTTAATTGTTGATGGAAAGTGTGAACTGGAATGATGCAAGGTACTGTTTGTGGCCGTAGGTTTGCGAAATAAATCGGTTGTAATATTACCACTACCATCTTTACAAATGGATATATCCAAAAAATCTATTTTACATCGATCATAAGTGTGTGTCAGCCTAAGGTTGAGGTCATTGACATTCAGTCGATTAATAAACTGGTTTAAACTTTCTTCAGGACCATCCCAAATGAACAGGATATCGTCAATGTATCTCAGCCATATACTGATATGATCGGAAAACAGTAAGTTGGTATCATTGAAGACACATTCTTTTTCCCACCATCCTAAGTAGATGTTGGCATAGGTGGGTGCACAAGAAGATCCCATAGCTGTTCCTCTTTTTTGCAGGTAGAAGACGTCATTAAACACAAAATAATTGTGATTTAGAATGAATCACAGTAATTTTAACAAGAAATTATTCATGGGGATCTTAGTGTTGGTTTGCATTTTCATAAAGTATTCCACAGCTTGACAGCCTGCTTCGTGTTTAATAGAGGTGTATAGGCTTTCCACGTCACACGTTACTAGAAAAGTTTCCGGATTAGTAGTGATGTCATTTAATCTATTTAGAACATCCATTGTGTCCCTCACATATGACGGTAAGCTCAATACAAAAGGGCGTAAGTGAATATCAATAAACTTACTGGCATTCTCACCAAGACTCCCATTGCCTGATATGATCGGTCAACCTGGAGGTGTTGTAACATTCTTATGGACCTTGGGTAACATGTAGAGGGTTGCCGTCCTCGGTTTATTTGAGATTAGAAATTCATGCTCTTTCTTATCAATTATCAGGTCATCCCTGGCTTTGTTGATTATTTTGTCATATATTTCCACAAAATCATGAGTAGGATCGCCCAGTAATTTTTTATAGCAGTCTTTGTCATTTAACTGTCTTAGGGCTTCATGTATATACATCTCATTTGGCCAGAGAACTATGTTCCCTCCTTTGTCCGAAGGTTTGATCGTAATATCAGTCCACTCCCCAATTTCTTTTAAAGCTTTGCTTTCATCTCTACCAAGGTTGTATGTTATTGAAGACTGTAGTCTCTCAATATCTTGTGTCACCGCTTTTACATAGACGTCCACTGCCGAGCAACTAGATAATGTTGGATTGAATCGAGATTTAGTTTTAATTTTATGAGCAATAGAGGTTGAGGTGGTTGGTTCATCTGACGTAGCTATAGGTTCTGTCAGTTCGCTCGAAATAGTTCTATTCAAGAAGAATTTTTTTACCATTAGTTTGCGAGCAAACAGATTGAGATCTTTATACACCTCAAAAAATTCAAATTTCTTACTTGGAGAGAAGGATAAACCTTTCTGCAATAGTACTGTTTGTGCTTTAGTCAGTACTCTCTCAGACAGATTAATAATCTGCATCTTGTCCGTGGTTACCTTCTTGGTTTCCTCTCCCAATTCGCCTTCTGGGTGTTGGATGAGCCTCTGTATCCCCACTGTCTGCGATCTCTCAGATTCCTCACTGGATCCCAAGTCTCTTCCTGAGGTTGTCTCGGGTTCCTCTCTATCCTCGATAGAGGGCCCTGATCTAAAAAAGAAACCAATGGCTTCTGTCTTCGTCCTCCAGGAATCAGTCTCATATCATCATCGTCAGTTTGTGAGGAGTCTAATTCAGTATCTGAATTATGGTATCTTCTGATTGGATCAACTCTCGGGCGTAATTTCCTCCTACTGTTATTCCTGTGTGTCCAGTTAAAGATGTTGCCACTTTCGAAGTCCTGTAGATCTCTGTTATACTTTTGTTTTTTCAGAGATACAATTTCATTTTCTCTTCTATCCAAATCAGCCTGTATTCTTTTATATGTTTTCTTAAAATCTTCTAATGTTTCAAATTGTTTCAAAGTTTTATTAAGTTGAGTAATTTCCTTATCAAGTTCTGTTTGTATTTCTTGTTCATAATCGGCTAGTATCGCCAAGAGTGTCTCAGAACAGCTAGTTAGGGCTTGTTCCCATTTTTCTTTATAGTTATCCAAATGAAACGTAAACGATGGGAAGGTCTTGATCCTTAGTCCTCTAGGTATGAGGTGTTTGGCTAAGTATTTCTCATGGCTTACCTTGTTCCAGAATGAATTGAGTTGTTTCCTCAGTAGGCCTTCTAAGTTTTTAAGGCCTAATTCCCAGTCACCATTGATATTTTCAATGGTGCACTGTTCAAAAGCTCTATTAACTCCTTCAAGGCGTTTACTAGTCCTTGACTTATAGTCTGAATCTAAATCAATTTCAGCCATAACACTCTACAAACCTATTGTAATAGGATGATTACTCTTCAAGAAAAAGGCTACTTGGTAACCAAAATAAATATATTGGAAAAAAAGGAGGAATAAAGAGTAATTATCCAGGGTATCTCTAGAAAACAAATATAATAATCGGATATGAACACATATCTCCTAAATTATGTAGTTATTGAGAAAATATCAATGGGCTAGTAGATACAAATCTATATAGTTCTATATTTGTTATCTACTAGCCCATTGTGGAATTTATCTCTATTTCTGATTTAATCTGTATAGATTCATATCATATTCTATATAGATGTATAGTTGGATTAATTCACTTATTTAGGATTTGCATCTATGTAATGAAATTTTGTAGATGGCCGGACTACCGTGTTTTTAGTTATTTTACTGTTTTGTGTATATTGTGTACATTAATAAAATCATATTTTAATATGGTATTTTGATTTAGATTCTTTTTCCACATATGCAGGATCATTCTATTAGGGTATTTAATATCATTGGAATTAAAGGTGTACTTTTTTCTCTTTGCTTTCTATGGTCAATTTTCACACTGCCAATTATATTTTCTCAATAACTACATAATTTAGGAGATATGTGTTCATATCCGATTATTATATTTGTTTTCTAGAGATACCCTGGATAATTACTCTTTATTCCTCCTTTTTTTCCAATATATTTATTTTGGTTACCAAGTAGCCTTTTTCTTGAAGAGTAATCATCCTATTACAATAGGTTTGTAGAGTGTTATGGCTGAAATTGATTTAGATTCAGACTATAAGTCAAGGACTAGTAAATGCCTTGAAGGAGTTAATAGAGCTTTTGAACAGTGCACCATTGAAAATATCAATGGTGACTGGGAATTAGGCCTTAAAAACTTAGAAGGCCTACTGAGGAAACAACTCAATTCATTCTGGAACAAGGTAAGCCATGAGAAATACTTAGCCAAACACCTCATACCTAGAGGACTAAGGATCAAGACCTTCCCATCGTTTACGTTTCATTTGGATAACTATAAAGAAAAATGGGAACAAGCCCTAACTAGCTGTTAAGAGACACTCTTGGCGATACTAGCCGATTATGAACAAGAAATACAAACAGAACTTGATAAGGAAATTACTCAACTTAATAAAACTTTGAAACAATTTGAAACATTAGAAGATTTTAAGAAAACATATAAAAGAATACAGGCTGATTTGGATAGAAGAGAAAATGAAATTGTATCTCTGAAAAAACAAAAGTATAACAGAGATCTACAGGACTTCGAAAGTGGCAACATCTTTAACTGGACACACAGGAATAACAGTAGGAGGAAATTACGCCCGAGAGTTGATCCAATCAGAAGATACCATAATCCAGATACTGAATTAGACTCCTCACAAACTGACGATGATGATATGAGACTGATTCCTGGAGGACGAAGACAGAAGCCATTGGTTTCTTTTTTAGATCAGGACCCTCTATCGAGGATAGAGAGGAACCCGAGACAACCTCAGGAAGAGACTTGGGATCCAGTGAGGAATCTGAGAGATCGCAGACAGTGGGGATACAGAGGCTCATCCAACACCCAGAAGGCGAATTGGGAGAGGAAACCAAGAAGGTAACCACGGACAAGATGCAGATTATTAATCTGTCTGAGAGAGTACTGACTAAAGCACAAACAGTACTATTGCAGAAAGGTTTATCCTTCTCTCCAAGTAAGAAATTTGAATTTTTTGAGGTGTATAAAGATCTCAATCTGTTTGCTCGCAAACTAATGGTAAAAAAATTCTTCTTGAGTAGAACTATTTCGAGCGAACTGACAGAACCTATAGCTATGTCAGATGAACCAACCACCTCAACCTCTATTGCTCATAAAATTAAAACTAAATCTCGATTCAATCCAACATTATCTAGTTGCTCGGCAGTGGACGTCTATGTAAAAGTGGTGACACAAGATATTGAGAGACTACAGTCTTCAATAACATACAACCTTGGTAGAGATGAAAGCAAAGCTTTAAAAGAAATTGGGGAGTGGACTGATATTACGATCAAACCTTCGGACAAAGGAGGGAACATAGTTCTCTGGCCAAATGAGATGTATATACATGAAGCCCTAAGACAGTTTAATGACAAAGACTGCTATAAAAAATTACTGGGCGATCCTACTCATGATTTTGTGGAAATATATGACAAAATAATCAACAAAGCCAGGGATGACCTGATAATTGATAAGAAAGAGCATGAATTTCTAATCTCAAATAAACCGAGGACGGCAACCCTCTACATGTTACCCAAGGTCCATAAGAATGTTACAACACCTCCAGGTAGACCGATCATATCAGGCAATGGGAGTCTTGGTGAGAATGCCAGTAAGTTTATTGATATTCACTTACGCCCTTTTGTATTGAGCTTACCGTCATATGTGAGGGACACAATGGATGTTCTAAATAGATTAAATGACATCACTACTAATCCAGAAACTTTTCTAGTAACGTGTGACGTGGAAAGCCTATACACCTCTATTAAACACGAAGCAAGCTGTCAAGCTGTGGAATACTTTCTGAAAATGCAAACCAACACTAAGATCCCCATGAATAATTTCTTGTTAAAATTACTGCGATTCATTCTAAATCACAATTATTTTGTGTTTAATGACGTCTTCTACCTGCAAAAAAGAGGAACAGCTATGGGATCTTCTTGTGCACCCACGTATGCCAACATCTACTTAGGATGCTGGGAAAAAGAATGTGTCTTCAGTGATACCAACTTACTGTTTTCCGATCATATCAGTATATGGCTGAGATACATTGACGATATCCTGTTCATTTGGGATGGTCCTGAAGAAAGTTTAAACCAGTTTATTAATCGACTGAATGTCAATGACCTCAACCTTAGGCTGACACACACTTATGATCGATGTAAAATAGATTTTTTGGATATATCCATTTGTAAAGATGGTAGTGGTAATATTACAACCGATTTATTTCGCAAACCTACGGCCACAAACAGTACCTTGCATCATTCCAGTTCACACTTTCCATCAACAATTAAATCGATTCCGACAGGTGAATTCTTACGGATCAGAAGGAATTGCTCAACCTCAGATCTATTTGTTGAGAGAGCGAAAGAATTGCGTGAACGTTTAAAGATGAGGGGATACAGCAACAACTGTATCAAAAAGGGATATCAACGAGCATTACATACTCCAAGAGAAGAACTATTATCTCCGAAGGTAAGAACAAATAGGGATGAAAACGTACGTTTTATTACAACCTACAATGAGGATTGGAAACGGATAGAAAGCATCCTTAATAAACATATCATCATCTTAAAGACAGATCCCCAGATAGAGACAATGATTGACAATAAGATAACCATTGGTTGGCGACGATCCAGCAATATTCGAGACCAACTAGTACGAAGCCACTTCTGTAGAAAAAGAAAAGTTAATTCACTATCGAATGGAACTGTAGGGTGTGGACATTGTAAATTCTGCCCGTATATGTTCAGACAAGAAGAAATATGTGACAGAACAGGAAAAGTTACCAAATTAAAAGGCCTATATAATTGCGGCACAACTGCTGTGGTTTATTGCCTGGAATGCCCATGTTTTCTCAGATATGTTGGGATCACCAGCAGAGAACTGCGAAAAAGGCTGGGTGAACACTTGAGCAACATCCGTAACAGTGCTAGTGATATCATAAAAGGAAAAACACTTACATCAGTAGCCAGACATTTTCATGAGAAACACGAGTCGAAATCTACTTTAAGATGTTGGATTCTACAAAAAATCAGTCTTGGAATTAGAAAAGGAAACTTAGAATTGGAGTTACTAAAGGCAGAAAGTAAATGGATATCTTTACTCAATACCGTTGTCCCTAGTGGACTGAATGAAAACAACAATTTTAGTGTCTTTTTATAAGGCTAATATCATTATCATTATTTTAGTGATATCTCACTAGTTACTTAACAAAGATTATTAATCTTTACTCAGATATTATCTTTTCCACAATATTGAGTTTTCCTTCAGTATCAGTCATATGTTTAAGTCAAAAGTTTTTTTGATTCTGTGCAGATGAAATTAGATCATTACAAATCTAACAATAATTATTGTAACTCTTCAAGTTAACAACCACGGTTTCATTTTTCAGTATCCAACAAGGATGTTCGTCTGTGCTGTCTATTGATTTGATTACACAGTATGCCTATAGATAACTGTGTAACTAATTTTGCCTGTAGGACCAATGTCTTTGAAGTTGGTTTTGGTGAGCCCAGTTTTATCCAATACTATGATAATCATAGGATCCTCTGTTCTGATCCATTTAAATATTAATTATATATTGTTTAATGAGGATATTGGACAAAGTGATGATAATATGTGATATAATAAGACTATGTGATATGATGCTAATATTGAAATTATTTCTGTATGCCCAAAGCACAAATACATGTCATTTGGTAATAATACATAAGCTAATCACTTGTTCCTCTTCCTTTGAGGTCTGATTCATTAAACTCCCTTTGATCCTGGCTTATTGAAGATTGACTTACACATCTGATGTGGATAAAGACAATCACTTACCTTTAAATATTGGAGCGCCGCCTTCATCGTCACGATCGCTGATGAAGCTGGCGCGAAACGCGCGCGTCAGATCACTTGCGGTTCCGGCCGTCTACTTCCGGTTTCCAGTTTCCTACTTCTGGTTTTCGATTCTATGCTGTTGGATCTCCTTTTGCATGGGATCCAAGCTCAGCTGATGTTATGAGTTACACATGCAATCCACAGAGGTCATTCTGAGTGGGTAAGTGGGCAGGTGGTGGGCATAGTCCCAGAATAGACAGTATAGCTATTATTTATACAGGCAGTCAGGGAGGTAACTAGCGGGCCTCCATATACTTCTACTGCTAGTGTATTTTCAGAGAGGGCCACAGTGGTACAACTATAGTCTCCCCTACCTGCCTATACACTCCCCACTATAGAATGAAGGTGGCACTTGCATTATGAATGTATAAATCAAGGACACATATGCAACCTAGATACCGTATACTTATGTTCTACTGTATGAATTTCTAACTAACTATATAGATTTGTATCTACTAGCCCATTGTGGAATTTATCTCTATTTCTGATTTAATCTGTATAGATTCTTATCATATTCTATATAGATGTATAGTTGGATTAATTCACTTATCATTTAGGATTTGCATCTATGTAATGAAATTTTGTAGATGGCCGGACTACTGTGTTTTTAGTTATTTTACTGTTTTGTGTATATTGTGTACATTAATAAAATCATATTTTAATATGGTATTTTGATTTAGATTCTTTTTCCACATATGCAGGATCATTCTATTAGGGTATTTAATATCATTGGAATTAAAGGTGTACTTTTTTCTCTTTGCTTTCTATGGTCAATTTTCACACTGCCAATGATATTTTCTCAATAAGTACATAATTTAGGAGATATGTGTTCATATCCGATTATTATATTTGTTTTCTAGAGATACCCTGGATAATTACTCTTTATTCCTCCTTTTTTTCCGACATATCGTAGTTTGACAACTATTATATGTGATGCATAGCTCACAATTTAAAATGTTGCTATTGTTAAAAAAAAATGGTTCATCAGTACTTGAACTATAAGTTGCATGTTCAAAAGCATTATGTAATGGTTTACAATACGGATTCATACAAACTTCATCCATTGTTACAAATATTCCTGCATAGATGACAATTAAAAAGGTTAATATTGTTAATACATGATACTTTACCAGTTGTTGAACTACAAGTTGCATGTTAAAAAAATAAACACATTTATTATAATTGTTGTACTTCTTTGTAGATAACAAAAGCTTAAGAGTGTCAGAGACTCACATTGTTTGGAAAACAGCATTTCCAGCCTTACAATTTTCTAGCCATTATTTTTGACGGGCAAGTCGCTAGTAATTATATAATTATGATGTTAAAAAGTTCAAATTACACTTTCCCATTATTTATTTAAGTTAAATTTTAATTAGGTATAATAATTACAGTTTACACAAAGCATATATTTTTTATTATTATCTTTATTAAAATATCTGTTTTGATAACATTTAGCATTTCAGTGGTTTATACATGTGAACCATCATAATACTTTTTTTTTGATTGTTGTAAAGCACACAAATTTTCTTGTAAGAAAGGAAAGAATACAAAGGATTAATTTTAACATAATCTGTATTAGCTATAAATAGATATGAATGTCCTTTTTCAGCCTCCATAGAATCTAAACACGTGAAAGGGGGGGGTTCAGGCTTGGGAGTTGGACTATGCATGCAAATGACGTCACACGCCGTCTGAAACTCTAGACTCTGATGGGATTACTCACTTTAATATGATTGCCAGAAATGTAATTACTATTCAGATATATGTCAGCAATATTTTGTGATTTTTACTTTATTATGGGGTGTATGATTAGGAAGATTTAATGTTGTTCACACTAGTGGTAAAGGGTAAGGTCTACCTTACCTGACTGTGGAGGCAGCTCTTTCTTTACACACTGAGGGCCTCATTCAATTGCAATTTGTCCAATTGAATAGGGCTCTAAATAAGCACATAGCATATTTTTTTTAGAGAAGTTTTTAGTTAGTGAAAACCTTGCTTTTGGATAGATGCTTACTAACTAAAAACTTCTTTAAAAAAAATGTTATGTGCTTATTTAGAGCTTTATTCAATTGGCCAAATTGCAATTGAATGAGGCCCTGATTGTTTAATAACCCCATATTAGGGTTTTTTAACCAGTTTTTGGGCTGGCACTCCAGCGTAGCCTTCCAGTAAGGAGGATCCCTTTGTTGGACATAGGTTATCCTTTTTTTCAATTCCTAATATGTATTGAAGTTGTATTCTCCATATGCAGTGGTTTATTGTTTTAATACCTGACTGTGGCTTTGTTTTCTGTGGCTCTCCCAAAATGTATATAGGGGATCATAGATTATCTCTTAATTTGCTTAAATATATACTCTCAGATTTACTATATATGAATGGATACCATGTACTTTAGTATGTGTGCCTTATGCTCTACTGAAGTAGTATACAGAGACAATTTATTCTATTTCCCATATAAAAAAAAATACTCATTACTTATATCCTTGAATGAGCCTTACATTTTTGGAGATTTTGAAACTGCACAGTTTTCATTTTATAGGTTTGTGTTTTTATTACAGATTTTTATGTTCACAAATATTTGTTAATTTATTTAGATTCTACTAAAAGTTACATTTTAACTAAACTAAACCCATTCTTTTGGATACAACATGAATATTAAAGATTAATGTTTTTCTTTCTTCTGTTAGATCTCCTAATTTAAGGATATTTTCTAATTCTCAGAAATTAAATATTGCTATTTTTACAGACCGCAGATTACATTTTGATACTGAAATTAATTTTGATACAAATGAAGATTATTCTTGTTTTCTGTGTACATTCATTGTTTTGACAAAAAAAACATACAATTATTTTTGATTTATGATGATTATGAGGTTAATGCTCAGTCTATCATTGAATTTCCTCTTATTCATGTGCTTATCTTTTCAACTGATGTTTCAACAGTTCTTTTTATGACATTAGTTTTAAATAAACCTGAATAAACTTTTATAGCCTTGAAAGTTTTGTACCACTGTAAAACATTTTTTTATTGTCCTTTAAAAGTTAAAAAATACATCTGACTTGTTTTTTCTATGAACAATGCAGTAATCAGTGAGTTTATATTTAAAAAAGCACTTGTAGCCTGTACCATAAAACAACACAAGAATATAATTTAACAATGTATGGGTAATCATACATTATGGAAGCTCTAGAATTATCTAAACTGAGCAATAACTCATAGGTTTATTCAGACAGTCAGAACATAAAGTACATGAAACATTTAATTTGTGATCTCAAATTCTGATGTCTGATGTTAAATTAGATACAATTAGTGTAATCTAGTTTAGTATGACATAGTTTATTTTGTGTGTTCTGGGATTTTAAAATGCACTACACTGAAAATAATGCAATATTGTATGAAGGTTAGGGGGTTAATGTTTAATGCCATGGAGGTTCCTCTATGACCTCTGTGGCATCAGGGGTTAATGTTAGGGTCAATGGAGGTCGTTTCGGGACCTCCATGACATATAATAAGAGGATAGGTCCGTTATGGGGTTTAACATTTACAAACCTCCATGGCACAGGGATATTTTTTGTGCTACAGGGGTCTCAGTAGGCCCCATGGTTAAGTATATGGGGGGTCAGGTATGAGCAGCAAAGGAGGGATCGGGTGTGAATGGGGAAGGGGCGATTATGAGTTAAGTGCTCAGTAAAGTTGGCATTAAATAGTGAATTAGTGTAAACCTTTGAAAAAGAAGCTAGTAATATAATGGATGTGAGAACACCAATAGGAAAGCATGCCATAATTTGCAAGTAAAGGTTGTGCATTACGAGTAGCTCACTCGTAATCATGTAAAGAAAAGTAAATTAAATGGGCAGGTAAAGTTGCTGATCACTTTTTTAGTGGTGTAACTTTATGATTTTTGGAATTTAATAGGGTCCAATGATTTGGAAGTTACAGAAATACATTTACAAGTAATGGGGACCTATTATATTAGAAGCCAGCAAATGCCTCAAACTCATATATTTGGCGGTGGGTGTTTTTTTCTCTAAGTGTTTAGATGTATTCTATTAACTTAAGCCAGCAATTTACCTCCTTAAGCCTAAACTCGTAAACCTTCCGGTTTTAGTCAGATTTAAGGGGTCATGCTCATATGGTATGACAATATTTAAGCAAGCCTGTAATTTACTTCTTAGACACAACCAATAGTAGATGAGACTGTTATCAGGATGTCAGTAAAACATGGAAGTTACATGTAACCTGCAATCGGAGGCTAAGAATTGATTAGTGCCAATAAGTAAAATTTGGCGATCGGGCTTGCAATCAAACAATCTAGCACTCTATAAAATAAATTAGATCATCTGTTTTAGTCAATGATATGTATTAACCCCTTGAGTCCTGGGATTGATATTACTCAGAAATACAATTCAAAAATGCTTTTCTAATTGCATATTTGTGGGTTTGAGACTATTCTGCAATTAATTCTAATGTGTTTCCATTCCTTCTCATGTTTTTAAGGTACAGTATTGTGTGTTTAATTTCTGTTACAGCTTTAATAAGTGTTTGAAAAATGCCCTGCAAGTCCTATTTAGTACTCACAATATTTTTGACAGAAACGTGAAACTTTTTTTAATTGAGGGTTAGACTTTATTTGCGATCTAGCGCTACGGGTCTAATAGAATATTGATTTTGTGTAACGCTAATTAGTTATTAGCCAATATTCTACACATAGTGGAAGATGCCTTTAATTATAGTGATACTGGTATCTATTTCTTCACCGGGAACACTGCACTACTATCAGTTTTTAAAATGTAATCTTTAACCTTACCTAAAATAATAACAGAAGAGAAATCACAAGCTCCAATAGGAAATAACATTATATTTATTAAACAAAACATAAAACATAAAATCCAACTTACAAATGGCCAGATGGTCCATGTTTATTTAGCACAGTTATTTAAAAAAAATAGCAAAAATGTAACATAATATATGCAAGCAAACATTGCACATACTTTTTTTTAACATGCTACATAAATAAACATGTGTAGAGAAGTATGGATATAAAAAAAATATTTAAATATAATAATGCAGGGTATAGAAGTATATAGTTCATGCTCAGTTGATTAAAGTAAAAGTAACCAAACCTTGACCCAATCCCCACCCTAACAAATTATTATTGTTTTTTAATTGACAAATCTTGTTTCCTTACCTCCCACACAACATCTTTCCAACATAGTCATGATTTGCAAGACTTAGACTTGGGACCTTGGAGTATATATTTTCTACAAATTCTACTTTGTTATACTTAATATTGTAATAGTATTATAATTATTGAATATATATCTGTCTTCTGTATTAGTCAGGGTCTATCCATCAGGGATCAGCACAACCAGAAGTCTCAGTAACCTTCCTGTGGTAGTGATCAGGACAAGTTACTTAGAGGGTGGAGATAGGTTGAGTATCGCAGCCACCAGGAGCAAAAGAAGAGACATACAATCTCTATATGTCTCCAGAATTGAACTGTTTTATTTTGAAAAGTCAAGCAATATTTATAGAAATAGACACAAGGGGAGTGTACACACCACAATAATGAGAGGGTGTGGCAGACAAACACAAGAGATACAGTCCACATGGGGTCTAACAGTAGCTTCCTGAGAGCACAAGGCTTAACATCCAATACACATCCTGCTGTCTCTAGCACATATCAGAGGTCATTAACTTTATCTGGCAAACAATGGGACAAAACAGATTATAACTACAATGGATGTGTCTATGCAGATAATCCACTGCTGAAGCCAAACAGTCTGTGCTTTTATGCTGGCTCAATGGCTCAACACCCAGGCAGAAAAAAAGGGGCCATGACACAAATAATACAGTCTCTAATGTGTTACATTTTTTATGCATTCATACTGCTGGGGAATCTGCCATTTTAGTTTCTGGTGGCCAACGTCCTGAGTTGGGGAGACTTTGAATGCAAAGAGGAAGCTTTATTTGCACATTAGGAATACAGCAACTACGGTCAGTTCTCTCATTAGCTCATTTGTTTACAAGGACATGCTCAGATGAGGGAGAATTTGACAGAAGCAAGCTTAGTAAAGAAAAAGGCTGTCTGCAGTAAAGGTTAATTGCATAAAAAAGTGAAAACATTTCTTTAGTTTTAGTTTTACTTTCTAAAAACATTTTCCCCTTTATCAAGTTTAGTTATTCAAAATATCATATAGAAAAGATTAGACCACAGTGGCCCTTTAATACATCAAGCTAACAAAGAATTAAACCTTGTTACAGAAATGCATAATTTATTTATATTTATTTAAGAATTTTTTAATAATGAAATGTTTACTTTGTGTCAGTTTCCATTTTAAATTATAACCATTATAAAGAATAGTCCTCGAGGAGCTTGTGTTAAGTTATTTGCTTAACACAATTAATAATGTTTTACTGTACGATATTCAGAGTTAGTTAGCATCAATAATGTTTATGTTATGTTAATTTTTAATCAGCAAACTTTGTTGAGTAAGGGAAAATGTAATGAACGATATAAACACCATCCTGAAGTTGCCGCTTATAAAAGAACATTGATACCAAGGAATCTAATTTACCATATGTGCTGTCTGCTAAGTGAAGGGCATTGAAAGTTAAGTGTCTAGTACATCATGAGTGTCATCTAAATAACTTGTTATATTTCCAGCCAGGGTAACTGGTGCATCTGTCTTGATTTAATTATTCAGGTAGCACTGCTGTGTGCATGCTTTATAGAATAAACAATCAATCTTAATAATTCTCACAGTTTTACAATGTTAATAACTTAATCAATGAAGCTGTTCATGGTTTAAGTAAGATAAAAGTAGATAGAAAATATTGTAAGAGAAAGTTACTCTCGAAAAATACTCTACTATATCTTCATGTTGGGAATGGGAAAAAAGTTGCACTGGGTTACATAGGATTTTTATTTAACTTAGATTATCGTAACGTTCAAGTTTTTGCTTAATTGCTACATTGTGTTACTCGGTTTGTCTCCACTCCAATCCATAATAAACGCCTCCGCTAGACTCATCTACTATACTCCACGATCAACGCTCAGTCTCTGCAGCTCCTCTATGTCAGTCACTCCACTGGCTTCCCTTAGCCTCCAGAATAAAATGTAAAATCATGACCCAAACTTACAAAGCCCTCAATAACAGTGCACCCCCTTATATCTCTGCTCGTCTTGAAATACTCACCCACCCGCCTTCTTGGCTCTGCTAATGACCGTCTTTTATCCTCCTCTCTTATCATCTCCTCTCATTCCCACTTTTGGGACTTTTCTTGTGCTGCCCCTATACTTTCTCTCCACTAGAAGATCCTTCTGCCTCAAAACCTCACTAAAAATGCATGTGCACAACTCAGCTATCACCCTCCTTCACTGCATCCAAACCCTTTAGATTGCAAGTTTGAGAGTTTTAATCTTGTAAGGTACTTTAAGGAAAGCTCTATAGCCACTCAAACATAGGGCCCTCCGTTCTTTTGCAATGCGTTTAAACAGTTTTTGCCTTGTACATAATCCTTGTATAGCACTGTAGAACATGTTGGCATATTACAAATAAAGGATAATAATAATAATAATAATAATAATAATAATAATAATAAAGAAGACTCTCAGTTATCCGGGACCTATGGGGATTGGTAGATGCCGGATAAATGTAGCTTCTGGTTGCTTGAGAGTCACTATTAAAAGAGGCCTAGATTAGCTGCACATTTAGCCACATTAAATTCCCATAACATGTAAAACCGTAGCTTATAATGTAGCCCGCAAGACTTACAGCTATTAAATTAAGGGCGAGAAAACCGTAACTGTTATGTTCTAATGGGGCTTTTAAATTGCATCAAAGTCACTGTTGTTCTATCCCGTAACTTGCAAATGGAGCCAAGAAGCCGAGTGCTAGACAGGACCCTCAAGGTGGGTAAAGTCTAAACCATAGCACTTTAAATGCACATATATACAAAATACTGTATTTTTTTTAACAGGGAAAGTGATGTTAGGTCTTAGAATTAATAGCACACCATTCTCAAGCTCACAAATCGGCCCCAAAAATGCTTTATTTCATGTGTAATTTCCAATGTGGCTAAGTATATCTATCAATGAGGGCTGTTCTAGCAGCAGCAGCTTTCACTCCTCACTTACACACAGGTATGTTCGGCTGGAGGGTGCGGAGCTGGACCCAGGGAATGTAACGCCAGCACTGCCCTGGCTCAGTCACTCATGTCTGTCTGCTTCCAGGTAACACTGAAATCTAGGAGCCTGTAAGCATTTTGTACCATGACAACCTGGCTCCTGGCATTTGTTCAGCCCTGTAAATTTAAATTGTTATTTAAAGTACAATATGCAATTTTTTTTTCTGGTTGCTTGAGTTCCGGTTAACTGAGAGTCTACTGTAATAATAAAAGATTAAACAAAAAAGATCAAATGAAAAAAAAAACTAAATATAGAATAAAAAAGTAGATATACAATTTTAAATGAAAAAACTATATTGATACTTTTGAATTATGTTTTAGTTGAACCTACAATTTAGATTTTTGCTATATACATGAAGTAGGAGAAGATTTTGAATGCACATGAATCGTCTCTCGATACAAAAAAAATGTGAAGGTTAAAACTGCTGATATCTGCAGCAGGACTAATGAAATATTCTGATTTTACAGGGAGACCCCCTCCTGAGAAAGTTGAAGATCGAATTAGCTCAGTGAAGACAACGGAACCACATAGTAAAGAATAATTGCTAAAAATTTACATTTTAGAGGTGGTTGTTGTTTTTTTTACATGCAGATTAAAGGTATGTAGAGGTTTCCCTGTTTTACCTTTTTCTAATCCAACACATTCTACCTATATAAGAAACATACATTACATTAATTAGTTCTGTAAACATACTGATTTATTTTGTTTAAAAAAATGGTGCTCACATAGGCACCTGGTACTAACCAATAGAAACACTAAATTAAAGTATGTTTTTGTAGCCCTATACTAACCTTCATGCCAATAGCAGCGCAGTGCAGAGATCCAGAGCAGTATTGCCTGAAGCTGCTTCCTTTCTTTACATGTGATGGGAAGAAAAGACTACATATCCCATGCTGCTTTGCTGCAGAGACAGATCCTCAGAAATTGCAACAAATACAGCCCTATTAAATTCCCCCCAACGTGAAAACCTTTAGCGTGTAATGGAGCCAGCTAGGCTTACAGCTTTTAAATTGGACTCGTAAAGCTACCCACAAATGATCTGTCGGTTATATGTGGAAAAACCCTATGGGCTACCTGCAACTGTTAAGTTCGCAAATCGCTAACAAATTGCTACAAATCCACTGACGTTCAAACCGTAACCCGCAGATGGAGCCAAAAAGCCTACAGGTACTAGAGAGGACCAGCAAGGGGGTTAAAGTCCTATGCGCAGCACTGTAAATGCAAATATACACACACTACTGTACATATAATTAATGGGAAAGTAAGGTTAGGTATTAAAATGAATAGCACAACATTCGCAAGCTCGCAAATCTGCAATATAAAATACTTTTTTAAAGTTTAATTTCTGTCTTTTATCGATCCTGGCAATCACTGTATTAATACATATAATGGAACTCGCATGGACTTGAATATCATATTTACTGATTTATCAAAATTGCATTACAGTGCTTGGCAAAAATATTCACCCCCCTTGGCATTTTCGTGTTTTGTTGCCTCACAACCTGGAATTAACATGGATTGTTTGAGGATTTGCATCCTTTAATTTACAGAACATGCCCACAACTTTGAAGATGTTTTTTTATTATTATTGTGAAGCAAACAACAAATAGGACAAAATAACAGAAAAATTCAATGTGCATAACTATTCAGCCCCCTAAAGTCAATACTTTGTAGAGCCACCTTTTGTGGCAATAACAGCTCCAAGTCGCTTTGGATAAGTCTCTATGAGCTTGCCACATTTTACCACTGGGATTTTTGCCCATTCCTCCTTGCAAAACCGCTCCAGCTCTTAGAAGTTGCATAGTTTGTGCTTGTGAACAGCAGTCTTTACGTCTGACCAAAGATTTTTATTGAATTGAGGTCTGGGCTTTGACTAAGCCATTCCACCACATTTATATGTTTCCCCTTAAACCACTCAAGTGTTGCTTTAGCAGTGTGTTTGGGGTCATTGTCCTGCTGGAAGGTGAACCTCCGTCCTAGCCTCAAATCATGCACAGAGGGGTACAGGTTTTGCTCCAGAATATCCCTGTATTTAGCACCAACTCTGACCAGTTTCCCAGTCCTGGCTGCTGAAAAACATCCCCACAGCATGAGGCTGCCACCGCCATGTTTCACTGTGGGGATGGTGTTCTTTGGGTGATGTGATGTGTTGGGTTGTGGCAGACAGATCGTTTTCTTTAATAGACGAATAGATAAATTTTAGTCTCATCAGACCAGAGCACCTTCGTCCATACATTTTGGGAGTCTCCCACATGCGTTTTCGCAAATAAAAAATGTGCCATTTTTTTTTGTTGCTAAAAGTAATGGCTTTCTTCTGGCCCTCTGCCATATAGCCCAACTCTATGGAGTTCTGTCTCTGCTGCGGAACTCTGAAGCTCCTCTAGGGTTACCTTAGGTCTATGTGCTGCCTCTCTGATTAATGCCCTCCTTGCCCTGTCCGTAAGTTTTGGTGGGCGGCCGTCTCTTGGCATGGTTGCTGTTGTGCCATGTTCTTTCCATTTGGTTATGATAGATTTGATGGTGCTCCTGGGGATCATCAAAGATTTGGATATTTTTTTATAACATAACCCTGACTTGTACTTCTCAACAACATTGTCCTTTACTTGTTTGGAGAGTTCCTTGTTCTTCATGGCAGTGTTTGGTTAGTGGTGCCTCTTGCTTAGGTGTTGCAGCCTCTGGGGCCTTTCAAAAAAGGTGTGTATATGTAATGACCGATCATGTGACACTTACATTGCACCCAGGTGGACATCATTCACTAATTATGTGACTTCTGAAGGTAATTGGTTGCACTAGAACTTTTTATTGGCTTCATAACAAAGTGCGTGAATACATACGCGCATGACAATTTTCTGTTTTATATTTCTAAAAAATAGTTTTTTGTATATATTTTTCTCATTTCACTTCACAAACTTAGACTATTGTGTTCTATACCTTCACATAAAATTCATATGGACAAAACATTGAACTTAAGGCTATAATGTAACAAAATAAGTAAAAAGTCAAGGTGAGTGAATACTTTTTCAAGGCACTGTATATTTGGAATGTGGGTCCGATCGTAACTCGTAATTGAAACCCATAAGGGATTGAAATCTAACCTCCATTTTTCAGTGACGTAATGATGACAATCTCTTTTACCATTGGCTCCATCTAAACCCGTATGACGTGTTCACGGCCGCACATGCAATGTGCGCAAGAATAGTTTATGGGTGTGCGTCTCCGGCCCGTGGGTCGCAGCATGGTTGAATTTAATAGCTCTGTAACTCCGGTGAATTGCAACTCGCAGGCTTTTACTCCATCACTTTCCACCTTTTTAGATTTCCTCTGATCTGCAATATGTGGATTAGTTGTTAATTGATCCAGAGGAAGGCAAACAGAAAAAAGTAAATGAAACTTTGCCAATTGTTTCAAAAGGGAAAAATAAAACATAAAAATTACTTCCTGATTTTAGATATTTGCGATCAGACCCTTCCCTGGATCAATACTCCTCTTATTATCCAGGATAACCCTGAATGCCCTTTTTATTCAAAAATATATCCAACCCATTCTTAAAGCTATCTATCCAATCTGCTGTCACCACCTCCTTTGGTAGAGAATTCCACACATTAACCACCCTTACTGTAGAACCGTGTTCTTTCTTTAAGGTGGAATCTTTTTACTTCTAACCTCAAGGGATGTCCTTTTGTCCATGAAGTCCAGCATCTCCACCTGCGCAGCCTGGCCTGATGTGGGGGAAGGAGGCCTGTGGGGTGTGGCCAGGTGAGGAGGTGGCGGTGATGGAGTGGGGAGGGTCTGGGGCCCGGCTGGTGTCTGGGACCAAACTTAAGGGGGTGTGGTTGGGCCCGGTAGTGGTGGTGGCGGCCAGGCCAGTGCACTGATATGGGGGGAAGGAGGTGTTGGCTGGCTGCTGTCCTGTGAGAAGGTACAGTTGGAGGGCCCTGGTGAGATGCTCAGTCTTTGGAGGAGGGGGATGGTGGTGTCACTGGCCATATGTCATACCCCTCATCCAAGCCAGGGTCCTCAGATCCTCTTCCTTCCTCCTCCCCCTGCCTGTTAATGCTGGGTGGGGGGTTGCTCCTCCCCTTCGTGCTCTGATGGAGCTGACACCCCCGCCTCTGGCTCGCCACTGGACCCAGACCTCTTCCGGGATGCTGAAAGATAGAAAAGAAAGCTATATATCATTTGTAACTAACTATCTGCCATTTAGGCTTGAAACCTGGATGAATGTCTTTATTCCGGCTGCGTTCTATAACTGTATAGGCTGCAGTGGGCACACCAATAATGTACCCTCTATTGCTTGATTACTGTTGTTGTGTCCAGGAATGACACATTTTATTTGTCAGCTTCATGGATTTAATGACGCATCCATGGAGCTGACATGTCATTGTCCTTGTTGGTCATCATGTACATGTGTAGTGTGTGTGATGCACATGTGGTGGCCTCTTGGTGTATGTGATATTTACCTGACATAGAGGCAGTTTCCTGCTGGGTCACTGGGCCTGAAGCTCCAGCGGCTGGGCAGCTGTCTCAAAAGGTCCCTGGCGACCCTCTCCGACTCATTAAAGGTCACGCTCTGGTCCTTGTCCTCCTTAGTCATCATCCTCCTCACCTTGGCCCTGATGTCATTGAACCTGAGCTTGACAGACCTCACATCCCTTGGCGCTGTACCTACCACTGTAACCTCAGCCGCTACCTCCTGCCAAGCCTGAGCCCTAGGCCCCGGCTTAACTTCCATTCCCCCTGTAAGAATAACGAAGCTGCCACGGATAGCACAGAGGAGAACCACATTCTCCTGGTGCAAGTAATTATGGACCCTGTGCTTGGCCTTGCCTCCATCACCTGTCCCTGGGGCATGACCATTCCCGGTACTACCACCCTCTATGGGATTAGGCCCCTTCCCCTCTATCCCTCTCCTAAGTGTGCCTGATGCTCGGGCCACCCTGCCACAACCCACCTCCTTCTCTGCACTCCTATCCTCCTCCTGCTCCTCCTCCTCCGCCTCTTCTCCTGCCTCCTCTCCCTCCTCCACTCCCTCCTCCTCTCCTTTCTTCTCCTCCCACTCTACCTCCTCCCCCTCCTCTACCTCCTCTCCCTCATCCACATCCTCCACCTCCTCCTCAAAACCCCTCACCTCTACTCCCCATGGCCACCTCACTCTCCTATCTCTTACCTCTCCTCTTCTCCTCCCCCCTCTCCGCTCCTCTCCCATCCTCCCTCCCTCCATAATAACCCCAAAAGGAAAATAAGGATACATAAAGAAAGTGTAACTGTATATGTCTGATGGAAAAGAAAATGTGTGCATTGTGTGTAAGTAATAACGGTTGGGGAATGGGGTGTGGGGGATGGGGGGGGTGGTTGAGGAGTGGCCGAACTCTATATGTCGCTATGTGTGTACTTTAAATTATGTGTATTGCAAATATGTGTAATCTGTAAATTTGTGTAAGCAAGTATTAAGTATAAAATCATATGTAAAAGAATATAAATTAATAATACGCAAACTACCTCTCTCCAAACTTTTCTACTCTCTTTCAAATTGAACCTGACCAACAACTCCGGGACCTGCCTGCTACTTCGAAAGAAAATACAGCACAGTCAACTCATGGGCGTGTGGAACGCAAATTTATAATCTCCCACTGTCAATCATCTGCGGCTAGACCCCTTTCTATTGGCTGTTCGGCCTGTGTCACACTACGTTATACCGCAATTGTATAGTTATGGACAATTGCATCTAGTCCGACCTTTTTATAGCTTGCGTGCGCGGAGAGTGTTTACAGGCTTGCATCTACGGCCCATAACTCGCGCCATGGTCCAATGTAATAGCTCTGTAATGCAGCCGAAATTCAAGCCCGCAGGCTTTGCAGGTGTCCCGTACCAGTTACGGGCTTTGAATTTAATGTGGTTATAAGTGTGCTGTATTATTACATTTATGCAATCTTTAGGCCAAAAACATCCCTAATATATGCAAGACATTTCATAAAACGTTTTATTTTCATTCATATCTAAAAATCCCTCTACTGATTATGTTGATGCCCCCAGGGGTGTCTACACAGGCACTTGGACCCCCCAATCAGCATGGAAAATTTGGAACCAAATTAACCCATTACTCACCTGCTGTCAGAAAACTGATGTCAGCCACAAAGTCCCTGCTGGGATGTGACCCTCCTGGCTGCTTCCTGCTCTCTGCTGTGCATGGGCTGCACCAGAGATTAGTGCATACAGAGCTGCTGTGTGTGTGAAAGAGACCTGCATCTGTCATCAGAGAGCGTGAATGAGAGAGTGAAATGTAAGTAAACATGCAGCAGTAGTTGATACAGGAAATTGACATCCTGCAGGGGTAGTAATGACACAAGCAGGCTCAGCTGCTGCTTAGCTCTGCCAAACAGAGAGAGGAGGAAACAAATAACACTGGCAGCAGTAGTTGATGCAGGGAATGGACAACCTGCAGGTGTAGTAATGACACAAGCAGGCTCAGCTGCTGCTTAGCTCTGCCAAACAGAGAGAGAGAGAAAAAATAACACCAGCAGCAGTAGTTGATGCAGGGAATGGACAACCTGCAGGTGTAGTAATGACACAAGCAGACTCAGCTGCTGCTTAGCTCTGCCAAACAGAGAGAAGAAAAAAAAAATAACACCAGCAGCAGTAGTTGATGAAGGGAATGAACAACCTGCAGGTGTGGTAACCAAATGTGAATGTGTCGCACAGAGAGACTCTCATATAAAAATACATTGTACAATTTAACATGGTGCCACAATACATATCCCAGGCTGCTTTACAGCACAGACAGGAACCCCGGAGTTTGATACAATTTTTTCAGCTGCCTGTGCTTCCTGCCTCATTTTATGCTAATTTAGACAGGGTTTGAAGGCAATGTTAGGAATTACAAGACATTTTTCTAACTTCAAGTTTTTAAATGGCTATTTTGGTATTCTTTTCATGCAAACAATGTTTTCATACACTATTGATTCTCTTCTATCAGATGCATTCATAATCCAGGAAATGTATATATGTCTTTAAACTGGTGGGGCGAAATACTTCTCCCTGTCCCTCTCTTTTGTATTGACATTTACAGCATAGGCCATACTCATCAACCTTTCAGTTCTCACCCATCAATTTTTCAAGCCCAACGCATTAACCCCATACAGACCCCGGCCATCGCACAGAATTATGATCCAAGATACTTGCCATGGTTGTATATACAGAGGTGTGTGGATACATAAATAGAACTGTGACCTGAGTGATCTATATGACAAGAAATGCAGTTCACATCTCTTGGTGTATTCATCTACCAGCTCACACCTCCATGCATCTAACTCACTATAATTCATAATTGGCAAAGAACAAAGCATAATAAGAATCCTTCAACAGCGAGTGAATATGCAGTATTCCAAAATCTAATTTCCACTTCAAAATTAGGAATACAAATTAAAAGATTAACAAAGCTGTACATGAGAAAGATGTTTTAATGTTATGGCATCATCAGGATGTAATTACAGTGTCTCTTTAGGTCCTGTACATGCTAAATACTGTTTTTACATGGATACTGGTTTTTACATGGATAACTTTGGCAATATACAGTACTTGTTTACCAGTAACAGCTTGTGTCATTATTGACACATAAAATAATAGAACAACATATGATCCCAAATGGAATGGGACATGTTATCTATATTATATGACTGAAGCTAAACGATTAATGCCACCTTGAATTAATTACAGTACTTTTTATCACAGTTGTACTAGTAATAATATTTTTGAAACAATGAGAAGTACATCTATTTGAAGAATTGAGAAAATTTATTTTCTATCTAAAGTTTCTCACTAAAGATCAGTTTTTTAATTATAGTAAAAAATAAAAAGAATATTACAGAACTATTGCTGACATTTTCATACAGCTAGATGAATACAATTGTCCTTTTACAGTGAATACACTGCATCTTCACAACCTTCACTGCACACGTGCATTTTTTACTGCTCACTACACACTACAAGCACTACACATGGTTTCACTAGTCACACACAAACAGTAATCACACTCACAGCACAGACACACAACACATTGATAGTACAGTCACATTCAAAACAATGACTCAACACAATCACGCTAGTACATAGGGCCCCCAGTGCAAAACAAAATATTATATATTACATTATAAAAATATTATATATATTATAGTACTATAAATACTTTCTTACCTGCCCGGTGCTGCACTCCACTTCCTGTAGTGAGAAGGGTCCATCCACCGCAGGCCATAGGGCCAAGGGGGGCCACAGAGGTCCAAGGGGAACATAGGGGCAAGCAAGGACTGAGGGGCCACAAGGGGTCAAGAGAGGCCACAGAGGGCTGTGGGGGCCACAGGGGGCTAAGTTACATAGTTACATAGTTACATAGTAATTAAGGTTGAAAAAAGACTTTCAGTCCATCAAGTTCAACCTGTTAAGATCTCCTCTGATCTGCAATATGCGGATTAGTTATTAATTAATTTGTTGTTAAATAATTATTAATAGTATAGTATTGGATGATGAATAAAGAGTTAGTCCATCAAGTTTAACCTTTTTAGATCTATATTGATGTTTTTAATGTGGACTATTTATTATTAATTGTTAATTGATCCGGGGGAAGGCAAACAGAAAAAAAAAAAACATTGAAAATTTGCCAATTGTCTTACAAAGGGAAAAAAAGCAAAATTCCTTCCTGTCCCCAGAAACTGGCGATCCTAGCTAATCTAGGATAGCCTTGATTGCCCTCTTTATTCAAAAATATATCTAACCCCTTTTTGAAGTTGTCTATCAAATTTGCTGTTACCACCTCCTTTGGTAGAGAATTCCACAGTTTAACCACCCTAACTTTGTTTAAGGTGAAATCTTTTTTCCTCTAACTTCAAAGGTAGAGATGTCGCGAATAGTTCGCCGAACTGCGAACGTATGCGATATTCGACCCGCCCCCTATACTTTATTATTGAGCAAACTTTGACCCTGCGTGTCACAGTCAGCAGACACATTCCAGCCAATCAGCAGCATACACTCCCTTCCAGAGCCTTCTACCTCATGGGCAGCAGCCATTTTGGAATCATAACTAACTTGCAGTCTTACTGAGAGGAGGCTGAGTGTAGGTGATACTGCATCAATAGGGAAAACCATAGCTAGGCTACTGTACACAGTGTGCAATACAGTCCTTAAGGACTCTTTTGATCTCTGCTGCAAGGACACCCCTGTGTCTCTTCCCCCCCTTATCATCATCCTCCCCTCACCTTAGCACCCAACCCTAACACCCCTCACACTTATCCATAACACCCATCAACCTAACACCTAACCCTAACACCCCTCACACATATCCCTAAGACCTAACACCCCTCACACTTATTCCTAACACCCCTCACCCTAACCCTAACACCCCTCACACTTATCCCTAACACCCCTCACCCTTACCCTAACACCCCTCACACTTATCACTAACACCCCTCACCCTAACACCTAACCCTAACACCCCTCACACTTATCCCTAACACCCCTCACCCTAACCCTAACACCCCTCACACTTATCCCTAACACCCCTTACCCTAACCCTAACACCCCTCACACTTATCCATAACACCCATCAACCTAACACCTAACCCTAACATTCTCACACTTATCCCTAAGACCTAACACCCCTCACACTTACCCCTAACACCCCTCACCCTAACCCTAACACCCCTCACCCTTATCCCTAACACCCCTTACCCTAACACCCCTCACACTTACCCCTGTGTCTCTGAGGGAGGGGGGGAAGAGACACAGGGAAGGATGATGAGGGAGGGGGAAAAGAGACACAGGGGAGGATGATGAGGGAGGGGGTAAAGAGATACAGGGGAGGATGATGAGGGAGGTGGGAGGATGATGAGGGAGGGGGATGAGACACAGGGGAGGATGATGAGGAAGGGGGGAAAGAGAAACAGGGGAGAATGATGAGGGAGGGGGTAAAGAGATATAGGTGAGGATGATGATGGAGGGGTATGTTAGGTTATTTATGCCCTTTATGGATTAAAACCAGACTCTGCATCAACTATGTAATTTTCCGTGGGAGTTTTGACATGGATCCCCCTCCGGCATGCCACAGTCCAGGTGTTAGTCCCCTTAAAACAACTTTTCCATCACTATTGTGGCCAGGAAGAGTCCCTGTGGGTTTTAAAATCCGCCTGCCCATTGAAGTCTATGGCGGTTCGCCGGGTTCCCCGGTTTGCGAACATTTGCGGCGGTTTGCGTTCGCGCTTCGCGAACCGAAAATGTTATCTTCGCGACATCACTACTCAAAGGGTGTCCTCTTGTCAGTTGAAAATCTCTTGCTACAAAAAGTTCACTTGACAAAGCCTTATATTGACCCTGGATGTATTTAAATAAGTTAATCATATCCCCTCGTAGACGCCTTTTTTCTTGCGAAAATAAGTTTAGTTTGGTTAGTCTTTCTTCATAACTTAGCTCCTCCATTCACCTTATTAGTTTTGTAGCCCTTCTCTGTACTTTTTCCAGCTCTAAAATTTCCTTTTTATGAAGTGGTGCCCAAAATTGTACTCCATATTCCAAATGAGGGCGTACTAGGGATTTGTATAGTGGCAGAATTATATTTGCTCCCCTTGCTTCTATACCCTTCCTAATACATGCTAATATTTTACTTGCCTTTGCAGCTGCTGCTTGGCTTTGAGCGTTGTTACCTAGGTGGTTGTCTACTAGTACTCCCAAATCCCTTTCAATATCTGATACCCCTAGATTTGCTCCATTAAGATTATAGATTGCATGGCTATTTTTTCTTCCCAAATGCATAACCTTGCATTTATTTGTATTAAATCTCATCTGCCATTTAGCCGCCCATATCTCTAATTTATGCAAATCCCTTTGTAGGGAAAGTACATAATTATCTGTTTTATTACCTTGCACAACTTAGTGTCATCAGCAAAAATGGAGACACTACTTTCGAGTCCTACTTCTATGTCATTAATAAATATGTTAAAAAGGAGAGGACCTAATACTGAACCTTGAGGAACCCCACTTATCACATTAGACCAATCGGAGTATGTTCCATGTACAACATCCCTTTGCTTCCTGTCTTTTAGCCAGCTCTCGATCGATGAGCAGATATTTGACGCAATTCCTGTATCGCTTAGTTTGCTCACTAGTCTTCCATGTGGCACTGTATCAAATGCCTTTGAAAAATCTAAAAAGACTACATCCACTGAGTTGCCCTGATCCAAGTTCCTACTAACCTCCTCATAAATCCGTGTTGACTGCTACCTATGATCTTGTTCAAATAGACATATTCTTGTATTCTGTCCCTTATTAAACCTTCTAAAAGCTTCCCAACTACAGATGTGAGGCTCACTGGTCTATAATTCCCCGGTTTTGCTCTAGATCCCTTCTTAAATATAGGTATAACCTCTGCTTTTCTCCAGTAATCCGGTAGAGACCCTGTAGTGAGGGAGTCTTGAAAGATTGGATATAATGGTTTGGCTATTACAGAACCCAGCTCCCTCAGTACCCTTGGATGTATTCCTTTTTTTTTTTTTTTTTTTTTTTTTATTTATGAAAATTTCAATACAAAAAAAATATCAATTGTATATAAATACATAATTCTGTAGTCGCTACAACCTCGCAGCATTGCATTGCATTAACAAAATTATCATTCATTCTCATTCACTCTTCTTTCAAACATAGCTTTTTTAATCTATAAATTTATTGTTCCTTGTTTCTGGTCCCATATTTTCCATTTAATAGGATCTACCTTGATTAAGCCCTTCTGTACATAGTTTGCTTCCAATTCTCTGAAGTATTTTATTCTCCAGATGATGTCAGTAAAGAGGGGAGGTGACTTCGTTTTCCAATTGCTAATTATTAAATTTTTCGCAATTGAAAAAATCATTATAGCAAGTGCTTTTCCCTCTATGGTTGCCTCATTTGGAAAGATGTGTAGCAAGCTACATTCTGCCCTAAATGGGAATTGGAACTCAACCAATTTGCTCAACAATTCATAACAGCTATCCCAGAAGGGTTTTAACTTGGGGCAGTCCCATAATATATGTGGTAGATGAGCTGCGCTACCGCATTCTCTCCAACATATTCTATCCAAAGGGGAATGTGAGATTTGTGCAGTTTTAATCGGGGTAATATACCAATTGTTTATAACTTTGAAAAACATTTCTCTGTATGCTGTTTGTTTAATAAATCTATTTGTGATTTTCAGAGATGTTTCCCAGTCTATTTCGTTTATTTCTAAATTTAAGTTCAACTCCCATTGTCTCATTCCCCTGGTTTTGAAATGATTACCAGATGATCTTATAATGTTAAAACATTTGGATATCAGATGTTTTTTCTCCAACTTAAGGAGGATATTTTCCATAGGGTTTAAATCTTTTTTAATTTGTGAGTATGTTTTGCTTATTTCACAGGAAGCTCTATATGCTTCATATGCTAACCATCCTTCTCCTAAGATGTTAAACTTTTTTTTAATCTGCTCAAAAGGTGCTATTAGCCCATTAATAACAGTGTCGCCTATAGATATTAATCCCTTACTATTCCAGTCTTTAATAATTCTTGACATATTTGGATGTACTAACGATATTATTGGAGTGATCAAACTACCCTTAGGGATAAGTTTGTATTTGTTATTAATCTGTCTCCAGTTTTTTAAGATTTCTTTCATAACCGATGATCCTACTGCAAGTTCCTTATACCTCGGTTTTTCAGCATAAACCAAGGCTGATAGATGGTGGTTTGGGATTAACGCTTTTTCTATTTGTGTCCATGGTAATTTGTATGCTGTTACAAGCCATTTCAAAGCATGAACTATACAATTTGCCTCTTGGTATGGTTGCAATAGGGGATATGAAATACCTCCTTTCAGGAAACTCCTTCCCATAGTGGTTTTTTTTAACCTTATGTGTCTAGACTGATGTATAAATACGTCAATTGCGCGTTGCAGTTTTTTAATCCAACCTCTAGGAATTTTAAAGGGAATGCACATTAAGATGTAATTGACTCTGGGGAGTAGCATCATTTTAACTACCGCCAATTTCCCAGAGAAAGAAAATCTGTCTTTTCGCCAGTTGCCTATAATCTTTTGGAACTTAAAATATAAGTCTTTATAGTTTCTATCCACCATTTTCTGCATATTTCCCAGAAATGTGATTCCTAGATGTTTAAATGCTTTTGAGTTCCAATCAAAGGGATAATTAAGCTCCAATCTAGAAAGCAAACCCTTTGGCACATTGTATAGAAGTGTTTCTGATTTTCTATAATTCAGCTTATAATAAGACACTTTACCATATTCCTCTATTAGCTTTACTAAATGGCAGAGAGATTCTTTCGGACGCGTAAGTGTTAAAACAACGTCGTCTGCGTATAAACTGATTTTGTGTTCCCTCTCCCCCATCCTTATTCCATGTATTTGTGGGGATGATCTAATAGCTTCCGCCAATGGTTCTATCATTAGCGCAAATAGGGTGGGGGAGAGGGGACAACCCTGTCTGGTACCGTTTGTGATTTCGAAGGGCCTTGTTTTGTATCCCAAACCTGTTACTTCTGCTGAGGGGGATCTATACAAGGCCCCTATCGCCTTGGCCCCAAATTCCCCAAATCCGAACTTAGACAGCGCCAATCTCATGTACTCCCACCCTACTCTGTCAAACGCTTTCTCCGCGTCTAATGACAAGAATATGGAGGGAGTTCCTTTTACTCTTGCAATTTCCCCCAGATTCATCAGTTTTCTGATGTTCTCTGTTCCTTGCCCACCAGTCACAAACCCCATTTGTTCTATTGCGATTAGTTTTTCTATATGTTTTTGAATTCTAAGGGCCAAAATCTTCGCATAGAGTTTGGTATCTGTATTTAAAAGAGAAATGGGTCTGTAATTGGCACAACGCTGGGGGTCCAAATTAGTCTTTGGGATCATTATCAATGCTACCTTTGTCATTTCCATTGGCATGCTACCAGTAGTTTTGATTTCATTAAACATTTCTGTGAGTTGAGGGCTTAAAATTTGACAAAATGTTTTATAAAAGGCATTGGTGTATCCGTCTGGGCCTGGCGTAGTATAAGATTTCAATAATTTAATTACTTGCAGAACTTCCTGATTTGTAATAGGGTTATTTAATTCTAGTTGTTCTTCTAATGTTAGTTTGGGTAATTGAATCCCCTCCAAAAATGCTTGTATTTCTTCTACTCGTGGTTTACGCAGGGAATCATTTTTTTCCAAATTGTATAACTCTTGGTAATAATTACAGAAAGCTTGGCCGATTTCTTGTGGGGAGGAAAAATATCTTCCTTTTTCTTTTATAATTGTTATTCTTTTCTTTTCTTTTTTCCTTTTTGCTTGGGTGGCTAGTAGTTTACTATTTTTATTACTTTGGTGATGATAAATCTGTTGGTAGCGCCATAATTCTCTGTCTGATCTTAACTGATTAATTTTGTTTATGCTATTTCGTATTTTTTTGATCTCTGCCATTGTTTGACCGTACGGATCCAAAATAAATTTAGATTCGAGTTTATTTAGTTCTATGTATAGTTTTTTTAAGGGAGCTCCTCTCTGACTTAATAATTGGGATTTAAGTTTAATAATTAAACCTCTTGTAAAAGCTTTTTGTGCATTCCAAATTGTGCATTGGGAAGAAACCGAGTGTATATTAATGTCAAAAAATTTTGATATTTCTTTACTTAAGTACTCCTTATTTTCCTCTATTTTTATTATGGAGTCATCTAATCTCCACTGTGGTTTATCTAACTTTACTTTATTAATTTCTACTACTAAAGTGGTGTAAGCGTGATCAGAAATAACTATCTTACCTATTTCCGTGTGTGTAATTCTATCTATTATTTGAGAATTTACTAATATAAAATCAATTCGTGAATATAAATTGTGTGGATTTGAATAAAAGGAAAACTCCTTTTGATTTGGGTGCTGAACCCGCCAAGTGTCAAATAGCTTATTATTAATCATCCATTCTGTAAACGTCTGTGCATCCTTATTCACTTTTATTAAGTTCTTTTGTGTCGGTTTAATTGACCTATCTAAGTCTATATTTGCAATCATGTTAAAGTCGCCTGCCAACACCAGCGAACCCTGAGCGAACTTCCTAATTAACCTTCCTATTTGCTTTAGGAATTTTCCTTGCTTCTCGTTCGGGGCGTAGATATTTATTAGGGTGACTTTCTGATTATTAATTTGTCCATTCCATAAAATATATCTTCCCTCTGAGTCTATAATTGAGATAACTTCCACAATTTCCAGATTGTTAGAAAAAAAAATTGAAACTCCTCTCTTTTTTTTTGCCCCTGTTGAATGGTGTCTAAAGTCGAAGTCGCCCATTGCAAAACTCGGTATTTTCCTGTTCCCCCAGTGTGTCTCTTGAAGAAATATTAAATCCGCTTTCTCTTTCTTACACTGTCTGTAAACCGTTTTCCTTTTACTAGGGGAGTTTAAACCCTTTACATTCCAACTAAATATTTTTAATGACATTGACTTTGGAAGGGATTATTATCCAACTATGTTTTCTTACCCACTTAACTAATGTAGCTATATTTATTAACTCTTTATTACTCTCAGAAACAGGAACTTTCTCACTTCCATACTTACACACATTCATACTGTTTGAACAGAAGAGGCTATCTGCTAGCCTTTCCAATCTTCTGTTCAGCAGGGATTCCGCCATTATTCTGAAATGGTTAGCGGATTGTACTGGAGATGACGTTACTTTATAACTTCATTTTCCCTTATAACATTTCCCAGATATGTCTCTATCTCTCTTCCTTTTTACTACTGAATACTAACAGATCTCCTTACTGCCCTTAGTGTAATGTCTATTTCCTTAAACCTCCATAGTTTACATTGTTTAATTCAAGTACTCTTTAATGCCCTATTTCCCTCTTCCACTATCCCCTCCCCTCTCTCCTTCTCCCCTCCCTCCTCACTAATCCCTGATGTGATTAACTTTCTTCCTTCTGTACTAGATTCCCCTATCCATTTTACTCTTATTTCTTCCCTAATCTTCTTTGCTATCAGAGTCACTCTAAAGCATTCCTAGTTAAATTCTTTATACCAACGTCACTTCAACAGAAAAGGGAGGATAGCGAGGAGGAGAGGGTCAACAGGAGAACAGAGAGGGGGAGCAAAAGGGGAGGAAAACAAAACCATTAGCGTAATAACTGGTTATTCATTTCAGTCCATCAAGGTCATTTCTTCCTTTGCCACTCTGGCAATGGGGCTTGCAGTTTAGTCTGGATTTCTTTAGGATCTGAAGGGTTAGGCATAAGCATACTCAAAAAGCTTTCACCCTCTGCAGGGGACTTAATCTTATGCCAAGATGAATCCTGTAGTACCAGTAAACCCACTGGAGAGGTCCATTTGTATCTGAGATTACACTTCCTTAAGCCTTGAGTTATGGAGTTAAATTCCTTTCTTTTATTGATTGTGCCTTTTGAAAGATCTGAAAAAATTTGAATATTTTCATATGGATGCTCAAAAGTCTTCTTTATATAACTTGCTTTAGATATTGCTTCTTTAGTGGATATGTGGTGAATTCTGACAATCACATCTCTGGAGCTTCTGTTTTGTAAATGGCTTGGAAGAGGTATTCTATGAACTGTATCCAATTTCTGATCCAGATGAGCAAAATTAGGAGTGATTTTGGAGAACATTTCCATAATGTATGTTGGAAGGTCTTCTATGTTTATTTTTTCCGAAATCCCTCTTATTCGGAGGTTATTTTTCCGTGATTTGTCTTCCATTGTGTTCATCTGATCTTTAAGTATGGTAATTTGGGAAGCCATTTCTGATGTTTGCTCCAAGAGCATATTATGATCAATAATCAGTTTATCAAATTTGTCTTCCAGGTCAGCAGAGCGTTTATTCACTTCACTTATTGATTTGGCATTTTCCATTATTTGGTTTTTTATTTCAGCCAAAAATTCTGCCTGAAAATTTTTCAGTATCTCTTTCATTTTATCTGTAGTCAGAAGATTTCCTTCTAGTTCTTCCAAATCTGTATTTGGTGAATTTGTGGAGGGAAGAAGAGTGTTTTGGTCTCGTGCTTCTTTAGGGGTATGTTTTGAAAGGGAATTTGCAGAGTTTTTCGGCGTGAAAAAGGGAGATGTCTCTTTCATCGGACTTTTCCTCACTTTGGTTTTATTCTTGGTCGCCATCTTATTTTATTTCCTGCCCCTTTTTATATTTTCCTCACTTACCCCTCGCTCTTCTTCTTCCTTCCCCTACTTTTAACAAATTGACTGCTAGCCTATGTCTTTGGTTAGCTTTCGGGAATATTTCCAAAATTTGTGGAATATATCCCTCCGTCCTGACCCCAGGTAGATGTTATTTCCGTCCTTTCCTTATCCAGCACTCACTTTCTCACTTGTAAGTTTTGGTGTTTCCTATATTACCGCTGGATAAAAATTGGGCACAGGGTATAACCGTTGGGTTACTTAGATTGATAACACAAGGCTTGATACTTGTTACTGTTATACTTTCTTGCAGTCAATCCGTCATCCATCTTGCAGTCACTCCATCATATTATCAATATGATATCTGATATTGGGTAATCTTCTGGGATCTTCTATAATAATTTTTTTTTTTTTTTTTTTTTTAAATGGTGTCTTTTATATACTGTTTGCACAAATCTTATACTCAGAGAAGGAAGAGTTTAGTTTCTGAGTTGTTTTCCTCTTAATAATGGAAAATTTATATCTTGTAATTTGTCATGTGTAGTATGTTCTTGGAGCTGGGTAACTGCTAGCCTCAGGGGGTTGCTATTTATATATTAGCTGTGCTTGGGTACAAAAATCCAATGCTTTTAGTTGTTGTATGTTTCCAGTATTTATAATAGATTTATAGTAGATGGTAAGATTTGATTTTCCCCTTTGCCTTGCGCTCCTGCTCTAAGGCTCGCTGAACCTCTCTGGAGTCCCACAATTGGGGGCTTTTATCCCCCTATTAATCACTTGACTCTTAGTGGTAGTAATTTAGACCACCTTACACAGTGTTTCGGTTTGCCAAGCTTAGTAAGTATGTCAGGGACTAGCTATGTCCCATTTGTTTGTTCTGACACGGGGATCTCTTACCGTTCGTTTCCGTTTCCCTCACAGAACAGCTGAGTCTCTATTGCAGGATGACACGGGGATCTCTTACCGTTCGTTTCCGTTTCTCATACAGCACAGCTGGGTCTCTGTTGCGGGATGCTCCCGCTTCTGTGAACGCTCACCCCAGGGCTAAGCAGCTACCATCTCACAGCTCCCTCCACATGGCACAGGACGCCGTCTCCGTCCGCTTCTCGCCGGATTCGCGGCTAAGCTCCCATTTCCGGTTACTCCCCCACAGGTCACAGGTACCCTTGGATGTATTCCATCAGGACCTGGGGCTTTATTAACATTTATTTTCTCCAATCTCTTTTGGATTTCTTCCTGCGTTAACCAATTATTTAGTTATGGTAGTGTAGCCCCATTATGTTGCGGTGTCCCAACCACTGGTACCTCCCTTGTGTATACCGACGAAAAGAACCTATTTAGCCCATCTGCCTTTTCCTGGTCACTAATTATCAGATGGCCTGTGTCACATTGTAATGTTCCTATAGCTTCCTTACTCGCCTTCTTCCCATTAATATAATTAAAAAATATTTTAGTGTTAGTCTTACTTTCCATTGCAACTCACTTCTCATTTTCTATTTTAGCCAGTCTAATAGCCCTTTTGCAAGCCTTGTTGATTTCCTTATAGTCACATAAAGCTGCCTCTGTTCGCTCCTTCTTGTATATTTTAAATGCATGTTTCTTTTTCCTCATCATGATCTTTAAGTCATTGTTAAGGCACATGGGATCTGATTTACGCCTATTTCTTTTATTTCCACATGGTACATGCCGATGAGTATGCTTATTTAGTAAGGATTTGAATGTTGTCCATTTATTTTCAGTATTTTTCCCGGTAAGTTCTTTGTCCCAATCTATATGTAGTAATGCTGTCCGTAGCCCATTAAAGTTAGCCATTTTAAAATTTGTTGGCCCCTTACAACTCTGTTTTTTGTATTCAATCTCAAATGATACTGTGTTGTGATCACTGTTCCCCAAGGGTTCCCCTATTTTAACATTTGATATTATATACATATTACTTGTAATGACTAAATCCAAGATGGCCCCATTTCTAGTAGGTTTTTGCATTACATGGGCCAGATAATGATCCCTGAGTGTACTTAAGAACCTGCTCCCCTTAGCTGAGCTGCTGGTCTCATTTATCCAGTTTATTTCATGGTAATTAAAGTCTCCCATTATTAGAACTTGCCCATGCTTAGCTGCATTTCCAATCTGTAACAATAATTGTATTTCCTCACTTTCAGCTATACTTGGGGTTTTATAGCATACTCCCACCAATGTGCGTTTAGAATTAGCTCCTCCAATATTTAGCTCAACCCACAAAGATTCAATGGTGCCGTTAGTGCCAGCATAAATATCTTCTCTGACTATAGGCTTAAATTCAGGCTTAACATACAGACAGATCCCGCCTCCTCTTTTACCATTTCCCCTATCTTTCCTAAATAGGTTATAACCATTCAGATTACCAGTCCAGTCATGAGATTCATCCCACCATGTTTCAGTAATGCCTATTAAGCCCCATTTTTCTTGTACTGCTAATATTTCTAGCTCGTCCATTTTCCCAGGCAAACTTCTTGCGTTAGCAAGCATACACTTTATGTTGCTATGGCTCTGCCATTGTAAAGTGCTTGCCACTGTATTTGAGGCCCCTATTAATACCTCCCTACTGTTTATTGTAACCCTCCCCCTTCTCCTCCCCCATGGGTAACTAATTCATCCCTTTCCCTCTCTACCCTATTTACCCCAATACTTCTATATAGTCCCTCCCCCCCACCTACAAGTTTAAAAACTCCCCCAGCCGTTCTACCATCCTATCCCCTAGCACAAAAGCTCCCTCATCTTTATGGTGCAATCCATCCCTGCTATAGAGATTGTACCCAAGTGAGAAGTCAGCCCAGTGCTCTAAAAACCCAAAACCCTCTGCACTGCACCACTTTTTTAGCCACGCATTAACTTCCCTAAGCTCTTTGGGCTAGCATGTGGCACTGGTAGTATCTCCGAAAATACTACCTTGGAGGTCCTTGCTTATTCCCTAGTTCTCTAAAATCATTCTTTGGGACGCTCCATCTTCCACTAACTTTGTCATTGGTACCAATGTGTACCAAGAACGCCGGTTCATTTCCAGCCCCTCTCAATAATTTATCCACCCGATCCACAACATGCCGAACCCGAGCACCAGGGAGACAGCAAACTGTTTGATTGCTGGGATCTGGGTGACAAATTACCCTGTCTACCTTCCTAATAATAGAGTCCCCTACCAACAAAACATGTCTGTTGCTCTGCCTATTCTGCTCTCCCTCTCCTCCAGTAGAACTGTTCTCCCGGCTGTTAGAGGGAACAGCTGTATCTGACATCACCATTTCTGAATGGACATCCCCAACAGTTTCACTCAATCTGGCAAATCTGTTGGTGTTTGCCAACTCAGAACTGGCCTGCCTCCTCCTGTTCCCCCTGATTCCCCTTCCAACTGTAACCCAGCTACCTCCCTGGCCATCCTCGCTAGCCCCAGCTCCTCTCTCCATACTAGGCCCAGCTAAACTGTGCATCTTGAGCACCACCTCCATTTCCAGTGGAGCAGTATCACTAAGTGCTGCAATTCTCCTCTCCAGATCTTCAATTTGAGCTTCCAGAGAGGCAACATGCTCACACCTGTCACAGAGGTATGGACCCTGGATCATCTGTTCCAGTAGTGCATACATTTGGCAAGATGTACACTGAGTGAGATTGCCACTGGACTGACTCATGATTATCAGTTACAAAAATACAGTGAGAAAACAAATTGCAACGGAACCCATCACTGTTTTACCCTGTTTTATGGTTATTTAATTATTATGGTTAAAATATGATCACATTGCTATACTGTAGATATGTTGTTTTATGTTCTACAGAATATATTGGCTCAGAATATTACAGCTACTAGGCTAATAGATAATCCTATTACAGAGACTCCTCATAAGATAAGGAAGTCTATTGTATAGAGTGTTTTCATTATGAGACATAAGAACAAAAGAGTATAATCTGATCAATGTCTGATTGTATCAAAGTTGCCAGGTAGCCTCAGGGAGGTGTGACCCACCTATTGTCCCTCTATGTGTATTGTGTGGCCAACTATGGGGGATGTGTATTGCCTGTGGGAAGAGATGTGTAATATATCTCTGCACACCAAAATAAAGTCAGTATTCTTTTGACTCCCAATTGAGTGTCGTCCAATATGGGAGGTTGGGGATGGTGAGACTGTAGTGCTTCTTGGATATTTTACCGTATACCAGCGGAGATATTGGATTCGTGTTCCAATTCCGTTACACAAATCAATGTATTTGTATAAAGATTGCCTTACTACACCTTAACCCAAACAAAACAGAAAAAAAACATATACATTTGTTTTTTGTTTTTTCTTATAATACCCCTTTTCTTTGGATTTCCTCCTTTTATTCAATCGCCTACACACTAACTACACTTACACTACACTAATGATTGCAAGCTCCCAAGCTCGCACTTCCCTTGTTAAAATAGACGCCGCCTACTCGCCTGTACAATGATAAATGAGCACAGGACAGAAAACACTGCACTGCCTCACAGAATGGATTCAGCAGAACACGACAAAATGCACCCAGATATAACTTTCACAGGCTTACCAAGCCACACCCACTCTCACCTAGACTCGGATTACAGCCCACAGGAAGAAAACACTGCACCGATTTACAGAATTGATTCAAACAGAACCTCACACAAATGCACACAGATAAACCTTTACACAGATCAAGCCACACCCACTGTCACCTGTATCACTGATTACTGCAACAGTCAGAAAACACTGCACTGATTTACAGAACTGATTCAAACAGAACTTCACACAAATGCACACAGATATAACTTACACAGGCCAAGCCACACCCACTCTCATCTGTACAATGATTGCTGCAACAGGACAGAAAACACTGCACTGATTTACAGAACTGATTCAAACAGAACCTCACACAAATGCACATAGATATAACTTACACAGGCCAAGCCACACCCACTCTCACCTGTATCACTGATTACTGCAACAGACAGAAAACACTGCACTGATTTACAGAACTGATTCAAACAGTACCTCACACAAATGCACACAGATATAACTTACACAGGCCAAGCCACACACACTCTCACCTGTACACTGATTGCTGCAACAGGACAGAAAACACTGCACTGATTTACAGAACTGTTTCAAACAGAACCTCACACAAATGCACATAGATATAACTTACACAGGCCAAGCCACACCCACTTTCACCTGTATCACTATTTACTGCAACAGGCAGAAAACACTGCACTGATTTACAAAACTGATTCAAACAGAACCTCACACAAATGCACACAGATATAACTTACACAGGCCAAGTCACACACACTCTCCCCTGTATCACTGATTACTGCAACAGACAGAAAACACTGCACTGATTTGCAGAACTGATAAAAAAAAAAAAAAAGTTAGGTTTCAGAAGTCCGCAAGTGGCCGCAAGTGGACTGCTCGGTTCATAAGGGCCATGGGCCACAATTGGGGGCCACAGTGGGCCACAAAGTGCTTCAGGGGACCCATAGAAGGTCTGCAGGGGCCATAAGGGGCTGCAGAGGCCACCAGGCCTGCAGGGGGCACAGGGGTCCCTGGGGCCTGTGATGGCCACAGTGAGCCATAAGGGGTTGCAGGGGACCCACAGGAGTTCCGTGGGGGTCAGAAGGGGCTGCAGGGGGGCCACCAGGCCTGATGGGGCCCCTGGGGCCTGTGGGGGCTACAGTGAGCTATAATGGGCTGCAGGGGACCCACGGGAGGTCCACAGGGGACATAATGCGCTGTGGGGGTCACTGGGTTGGCAGAGAGCCACTGGAGCCTTTGAGGCGCCACAGTGGCCTGTAAGGGGCCCCATGGGAGGTCTGTAGAGGCCACTGTGGGCCCAAGAGACCCCAGGGGCCACAGGGGACTTGCAAGGGCCACATAAGATCTGCATGGGCCACAGGAGAACCCCAGGGGGCACAGAAGACCTGTGGGGGCCAAGGGAGGGCTGCGGGGGGCTACGGGAAGACCACAGTGCCACATTGGGCCGCAGGGGCCACAGGGAATGCGCAGGAGGTCTGCGGGGGCCCCTCAGAGGTCAGTGGCCTTTGTGCCTTGCACCGTCTGCACCGGCAGTAGCTCCTCCTCTGCGTCTCACTACACACAGCCCCACTTAGTTCGAACAGTCACACTCGCTATCTAGGTTTTTTGTTCACATTGATGAGTTAAATATTGTGCAAGATTTTCCATTTAATATACAGTTAATTTACATTTTTAATGTTCATATCTGTGGTTGGTGTTTTACACATGGGCGTAGCATTTGTATTTTCCCTGTACATTGTTACACTCAGTAGTCACCACATAGACTCACGCTAACTGCAAAAAGTCACTTACTACAGTACATAGTTCTACCACACTCACCAAATAGTTCTAGTCACAGCACACTCACTACACATCGTCCCACCCCTCTGCATACATTTACTCTCATTCACTCTCACCCTCACTGCACAGTCACTCAGTACACACAGTACAATCAGCTGTGGTGGCGCTAGTGAATAAAGACCACTGATGAGGTAAAAAATGGTTATCCTATACCAACTCCTCAGTTGTATGTCCCTCTTAGTGTATAGTTTTATTTTTTACCAGTACTAATAAGCTTTGGCATACTAAGTACATTAAGGATGGCATCTTTATGTCTCTTTTCTGTTTTCTCTATTTTTTGTTTCACTGCCGTTGTCTCCTTTCTCTCAATCATGTTCTACTTTACCTCTTCCTTGCTTTATGTCTCAATTCTGGCTTTTGCTTGCTAGAGAGAAAGGATAAGGATGAGAAAAGGATAAGAGAGAAGGATACATAGAGAAGAATTGATGGATAAGGAGAGAATGGGCATTGAGGAGGAAGGGAGAGAGATGGATACCGTATTGGTCCGAATATAAGCCGCCCCCGCATATAAGACGCACCCGTAAAGTTCAAGAGGAAAAAATAGAAAAAAGATAGTACTCAAATATAAGCCGCACCCGTAAAATTGGACAGAAAAAGACTCTCAGAGTGATCTGCCATTGCAAGAAACAGGCTTTCTAATTAGCGCTGTAGCTTTTTTTTGCAGGTTACAGGCTTTACAGGTTGTTAGAATCACTAAAATCGTAAATCGCTATTCAATTGCTACAATACCGCAGTCTAAAGCAGGAAAATCAGCACCCTTAACTCGCAATCGCGCAAATCGGCAGTAATTTTGCGTTCGTGGATAGAAGCTGCACACGTAACAAGCAAAGTTTTCTAAATCAGCATTGATTTTTTTTACGGTCTCGAATATAAGTTGCTTATATTCAGACCAATACTGTATTTGGAATGATAATAGGAGAGATGTAAGAAAACAATGAGGTAGGGATGGTGAGTAAGAGATCAGTAGGAGAGGCATAGTGGGGAGACCTTCTGACATGCCTTTTCAAGGCTCACAGGATCCCTAGTGTTTTTCCACATCCTCCTCTTTACCATTTTCGACCATATAATTCTCTTTCTTGGGAACATGCACCTTCACTCATCAGTGCCTCTTCATATACCTCACTAATCTTTTTATAGGGACGAACCCAAGATCATTGTCCCCTGTGTGAATCAGTAACATGTGGCCAATGCGATGGGTGAATGAATCAATTAAACCACTCTCCTGTTTTCATCGCATCCCTCTGATGCCACATCAACGCACCTTCATGCTCTCCTTGAGTACCTCAGTTGCAGACCATCATGGGAGACAGTGGCAAAACGTTCCAACCAATAAACATACAAATGACCAATCACCCAGAGCTGTTTCCGGTAAGCCTGAAATGGCATGTGTATGTCAAAAAGTAACAGTAGATGGCCTTATGTAAAGACTCCCATCTTCCAATTTTCTTAAGCGTCTCATCCGGGAAAACTTAATACCACCTCCTCAGTCGCAACACCTATGAGGAAAGAATAGGTGCCGCAATCAACCCAACTGCTGTAGGCAAATTTTCAATAGTTTGGAAAATTGGAAGCGAGATAACGCAAGACCACTTGTATATATTAGTAATGGCCCAAGAAGACCTGGTTGCTTCTAAAGAAATTGCATAACACACTTAAAGGGGAACAATCCGCTGATACCCGATGTAATGTTATCTCTCTTCCTCGTCCTGCTTGATCCGACAAACGTCCTCCACCTGAATACCTCCCGGCTCTTGCCTGTTAGCCGCAACCAGATCCTCTATTCTGAATGCCTCAAAGAAGGCCAGGGAGAAGGCTGTACAGAACAGCAAGACCTTGTAAACAGTGTGAGAAACCTCCTGCAATACCACAGATATACTTAATAACAATGAGAACGAGATAGGACGCCTCTTGTCCTTTTTTTACCTTTCCAGTGTCAAACCCAATAGAACCCTCCATACCAAAAATTCCTTAGTCAGGTCTTTTAAGCCAGCTAGGGCTGCCATCTGGCTACCAACCGATGCAGCTGACATTCCTTCATCCTTACATCTCAGAATAAACCAAAGGGGGATACCTAATCTCTGCTCATCAGAATCTGCACCACCACCTGCAGCCACTAAGTCAGACCACTTGTACCATACCTTCCTGTAAGCAGACCACATAGATAGGGCCAATGATCTTCAACTCAATGACACTATCTCTCCTTTCCAAGTTCCCAGAGTGATTGCAGAAACTGCTCCCCTTCTGTGGTCACCTCCGGTGCCAGCTGCCAGAAGTGCTCCCACTGAAAATGAGACAGAGGGTCAGTGATCTAATTTTTGATACCCGGAACGTAATGCACTCTAAACCACACATTTAAACATAGGCAGCCTAAGACTAAATGACAAAGCAACAAGATGGTGTGATTTTACTAATGGCGTGAACTACGGCCATATTATCGGTAAACAAAATCACATGCTTGTCCCTCAGCCCTTGTCCCCATGACATGACGAGAGCAGGAAGGTCAAAATCTTACTTAAATCCGCGGCGACCCAAGTTTTGGGAAACTCCACTTCACACCATTTTACACAAAAGAAGGGCCCAAAGCCATGCGCACCCGGAGCATCAGTGTACAGTGCCAAGGCATCGTTGTTTAACTTACAGGATAACGGGCGTTAAAAGTTTCAAGGAAATTCAGCTACACTCTGACATTCTTCTTCACTATAGCAAGATATACTCCTTATCTATTTAATTTTGCAGTTTGATTCTTTTTGCATGAAATAATGCACCTGCTTTATATCCACCATAGACAATCCGAGCTGATAGCAAAATATTCTACCCAATGGTATAATCCTGCAGGCAAAGTTCAATTTGTATATGGATTGAATATGGATTGAAGGCGATGAAGGGTAATCCTCTTTGTGCCAACTAGAGCATTTAATTTCTCCCTCAAGCTACTTACCTTGTCCAACTGCAAACTACATTCCATTCTATTCAAGTTAATTGTTATACCCTGAAAATGAAGCATTGTGGTGGGGCCTTCTGTTTTATTCTCAGTAAGAGGAACGCCAAAACAACATGCTCTCGAAATAGTTGCTAATATGTGCGCAAATACCTCCTGTCCTGATTGAAAAGTTGTCAATGTAATGAACCATATTCAATCATTCTGATTCTTTGACCGTAACCCATTGTAGGAAGGTGCTGAAGGTCTCATAATATGCGCAGGAAATTGGGCATCCCATAGGCAGGCAGAGATCTATGTAGTACATTTCTCCCAAACAACATCCTAAAAGTCACTGTCTCACAGGGGTTAAACGGAAGCAACCGGAAAGCTGACTCAATATCAATTTTCACCATAAGTACCCCAACCCCTGCCCGCCTTACAATTTGGTTGCCAAGTCAAAAGATGAGAACGACACAGACGACGGATATCTAGCAACCCCATCTTTGACCGAATTTCCTTTGGGATATTTACCTTCCTTTTTTGCTACCACTCTTAGAGGGGGTACTCTTAAAAAGGTATAGAGATCTCCTAATTCAGTTATTTTTATTTTATCTAGCCATTATTAAACCCACTAACTCAACCACGACCATCTCCACACCCACCTAAAATTTCAATCAGTTGCAATTCTCACAAATGCTTGCAGATATGTCAATCTCCCCAGTTCTTGCCTCCAGTGTAATTGGCTCTTAAAATCTCTCAAGTCTTCCATCCTTACTGGCCTCCCAGCATAATCAGGCAGGCCCATTATCGTGACTCAGCATATAGCCCTTTATATTAATAATTTGCCTATTATCTCAAGCATCCCCTTTGTATCTTTAGGATGGAAGCCTGTGAGCAGTGATTATAGGATACTTAGAGCTTGGATACCTGCGATTGTTGCTCAGGGCCCTTGTTTCTGTATGTTTAAATTTGATTTGTCATTAACTCTTTGAGCAATTAATAAAAAAAAAATCCATGTTTTTCTTGGCAAAGATACTGGAGTGGGTTGCCAGTTCCTTCTCCAGTGAACCATGATTTGTCTGACCTCTCTGTTATGACTCTTGGGTGACTCTACATGCACACAGCTTCATTGAGGTACACAAGCCCCTTCACCATGACAAGGTAGCGATACAGAAGGGGTCATAATTTCTATGTAAATTTAATTATATGTCTATGCATATAATATATTCTTGAATAAATGTAAATAAAAAAATATATATATACTTACGGGACCCAATAGACGAGACAATACCATTTTATATGTATTCTATCAGCATCAAACAAGTTTTGTTCAAGTGAATAAATGAAAGGATTGCAGTTTGGAGAAAACAATTTTCTGTTACATTGTTTGTGAATCATTATGACAAACTCTTTATCGTGCTTTATACCATAACCTCTTCTTTTCTCAGACATAACATCTGAAGGTTATCTGTTGCAGTCAACAACATTTCAAAATGTCACAAATTGAAAAGAACAGATATGCAGATATCAAGTGCAAGGTCAAGTAGATAAAGTCCGGAAGACAAGATAACCTATGGCGACTATCCAGAAGACAACATAACCTGTGGTGACCATCATCCGCAGATAATAAGCAAAATACAGAACACAATATATTATTCAGATTTACTGACAGTGTAAGGAGAGGAACAAAATGGGAAGTGTTGTGTTTCATCTTAAATCGAAATATAACAATATCCTGTCGTGAAATCATCTAGTATGGAAATCTGAAGGTTTAGAAGCAAGGCTCAAAAGTACACATGCCGGCTGACTAATTATGATTCTGGGCTAGATGACTTGTTAAACTAACCATCTGATGCATTAATTTGCCAGGTAGATTAACAGATATGTTTATTGCAGCTTTATATAAAAGAAATCAGTTAAAAAACAATGCAAATTTGGTTTCTAATGCTAAGGTTAATAAATGACAAGTAGAAAAAGTCTAAAACTTAAAATGTGATCAGCTAGAAAGAGTAAGAAGGTAACTTTTATGTTCCAATTCACTGCAGTTGAGTAATTTTTCTAGTGAGCAATATCTAGTTTTTTTCAACATAGTGAACAAAAAACAAGTAGTAATGACTAATGACAGATCTAAAACACCCATTATCCCTACTAATGTGAAGCTAGTAGATATTGATTCTCTGTCCTAATCAAAAATGTAACAAGTGTTCTTCCGTTGTAGAAATGCAAATACTACACACAAAATACTTTTTAAGTTATTCAGTTGCATGTATGAAATTCCCCACAAAAGAATATAGTTTAATTTATAATGTATTAATTAATTTACATTTTACTGTAATATAATATAATTCAATTTATAATGTATTTATTAATTAACAATTTAGAATTACTTCACGGTGGTGGCTAGAGTAACAGGTAGCATGCTATAAATACAAGCAGATTTTGTTAAAAGTATTACATTATTTCCATTTTTCAGAGCTTAATCAATTCCTTAAAATAATTTTTGTTACAAAATATTTTTTGTTGATTTTAAGGTAAGTAGTAGTGTAATAGACTTTAGTATAGGTACACATGTAAAGAACTCTCCAAAAGTACCATCTTTCTTATATAGGCATAAACAGAACATCATAACATAAATATATATATATAAAAAAACTCACATAGGCTTATTCAACTCACAATATAAAGCATGATTATTCTTTCAGATACCCTGTTTTTTACTTACAAACCCGATATGAAAAGGGGGAATAGAATAGAGGGAATTCTAGGTGGTCATTCTGGGGACTAATAAATAAGAAGAGCAGGAGAGTGCTGTGTTTTATAGGGGAGCCAGTTAGTGATCTATTTATAGTCCTTTCAGTACCTGAGGGAGCAGACAAGCTTGGCATACTACAAATTAGAGGCAAAGCTAAATTATGAATTGATGCCTCATTTATATGAAGAAGAGCAGAGTGATGCAGAAAAGGTGAACTTGCCCATGTGTTCCATTAACATGTTTTACTATAGTGCAAAGAACTCCAAGCCTGTCACTTCACACCCACCTCCTCCCCTCCAGCCAAAAAAGAATTTGCTCATGGCTAGAAAAAGCAAGACTATGTGAAACATAAACCAACTAAAACTTAAATGTAGTGTTATGCAAATGAGGCAACCCTCCCAATGAGGGGCCCCTAGGCAGCTACATTGTCTAGTTATAAATCTAGTCGTGTAAGTGTCTGCTAGCAGTAATCATACAAAAATAATTACTCCCATGAAGTTTAATCAGGAGATGTAAGACTTGTCTCTGCATGAGGGCGGCTTGTACATGAAAGTGTTAAATACATAATTTACCTACACTGATCTCAACTACAGACCAAAAACAGTAATACAACTCTATCACTAACATAGTTTATAGTATCACAATCTAATGAGACTTTGACTACCCTGTGGCTGCTATTAAATTGTCCAAATTGTAGTTACTGTAGCCCATAAAGTAGCCCTCTAGACTTACGGCTATTAAATTGGCCTCTTTTAGCTACCCGCAATCAATCTACGGGTTATAGGCTGAAAATCAACTGCGGTTGTCAAAATCATAACTCTGACCCAGCTAAGCCTTTGATCTGCTAAGCCTGCAATGGCTAAAATCGCAAATCACTATTAAATTGCTACAATTCATCAAGCCCACAATTGTTTTAACACCCGTAAGTGGCAAATGTAGCCAAAAATTCTATGAGTTTGGACTCGCAAGGGGGTAAAACACATGTTCGTACAACTGAAAAAGCAAATAAAAAATCAATACTGCCCTTTAAAAGACGGGGAAAGCGATGACAGACATTAGAATTATTTGCACAACAGTCTCAAGCTCGCAAATCTGCAATCAATTTTTTTTATATGTATTTTCCCTGTTATATTGATCCCGTCAATCGGGTTAATACATATCATTGAACTCACATGGGCTAGAATAGTAGATTTATTGATTTTTTTCGATTTTAACATTTCTGGATTGCGAGTCCGATCACAAATCGGACTTCTAAACACTAATTGATTGTGTTTTTTTTCTAAATCGGTAGTTACGGCCTTGCTTACTTAAACATGTTAATGCCCTGAAATGCTACTTACGGGTGCATGGTTTGCGGTTTTGGCTTTCGGACAGGTAGTTGCGGGCTTGTTTAATTGAATTGCTCTGGAACTGCTGCAAATTTCAAGCCCGCAGTCTTATGGGCTGTATGAAGGCAATTGCTGGCTTGGAATTTAATAGGGGCCCATGTGTTTTAGAATAAATACAAAATTTTAATTTGTCACAAAAGAAAATATGCTATCTCTGAAAATACTTTAGTAGCATCATTTTAATATTCAAAAAGTTGCAACAGTGTCCATATCTTTGCAAACATCAAAAGCATGATATTATATTCAAATCTAGAAATACTGCACCATTTAAAATCTAATAGGTTCATCCCTGTTACCTTTATTGCTTTAATTTTGCTCAAATATATCATAGTGGTAATGTCAAATATATCACAGTGGAAACCACCTTTTCACTGAATACATTTTTATGGAAAATGTATAGGTTTTTCAGTTCCAAAACTAATATTCAAAATAATTGAGATGTTTCTTAAGTCCAATGTGATACTTGCTGTTCTGTTATTTCAGGGTGACATTCCCATTTCTACACTTGCTATTTTTTGATGCATATGCAGGGCTCTCCTCAACCAGCATATGACCTCTTCACTAGACTTCAAAGCACATTCACTTTCTATCAACTTGGTTGTCGGCTTAAAAACATAATTAAAGATACATTTCTGGAGGGTGATATACAGGGAGTGCAGAATTATTAGGCAAATGAGTATTTTGACCACATCATCCTCTTTATGCAAGTTGTCTTACTCCAAGCTGTATAGGCTCGAAAGCCTACTACCAATTAAGCATATTAGGTGATGTGCATCTCTGTAATGAGAAGGGGTGTGGTCTAATGACATCAACACCCTATATCAGGTGTGCATAATTATTAGGCAACTTCCTTTCCTTTGGCAAAATGGGTCAAAAGAAGGACTTGACAGGCTCAGAAAAGTCAAAAATAGTGAGATATCTTGCAGAGGGATGCAGCACTCTTAAAATTACAAAGCTTCTAAAGCGTGATCATCGAACAATCAAGCGTTTCATTCAAAATAGTCAACAGGGTCGCAAGAAGCGTGTGGAAAAACCAAGGCGCAAAATAACTGCCCATGAACTGAGAAAAGTCAAGCGTGCAGCTGCCACGATGCCACTTGCCACCAGTTTGGCCATATTTCAGAGCTGCAACATCACTGGAGTGCCCAAAAGAACAAGGTGTGCAATACTCAGAGACATGGCCAAGGTAAGAAAAGCTGAAAGACGACCGCCACTGAACAAGACACACAAGCGGAAACGTCAAGACTGGGCCAAGAAATATCTCAAGACTGATTTTTCTAAGGTTTTATGGACTGATGAAATGAGAGTGAGTCTTGATGGGCCAGATGGATGGGTCCGTGGCTGGATTGGTAAAGGGCAGAGAGCTCCAGTCCGAGTCAGACGCCAGCAAGGTGGAGGTGGAGTACTGGTTTGGTCTGGTATCATCAAAGATGAGCTTGTGGGGCCTTTTCGGGTTGAGGATGGAGTCAAGCTCAACTCCCAGTCCTACTGCCAGTTCCTAGAAGACACCTTCTTCAAGCAGTGGTACAGGAAGAAGTCTGCATCCTTCAAGAAAAACATGATTTTCATGCAGGACAATGCTCCATCACACGCGTCCAAGTACTCCACAGCGTGGCTGGCAAGAAAGGGTATAAAAGAAGAAAATCTAATGACATGGCCTCCTTGTTCACCTGATCTGAACCCCATTGAGAACCTGTGGTCCATCATCAAATGTGAGATTTACAAGGAGGGAAAACAGTACACCTCTCTGAACAGTGTCTGGGAGGCTGTGGTTGTTGCTGCATGCAATGTTGATGGTGAACAGATCAAAACACTGACAGAATCCATGGATGGCAGGCTTTTGAGTGTCCTTGCAAATAAAGGTGGCTATATTGGTCACTGATTTGTTTTTGTTTTGTTTTTGAATGTCAGAAATGTATATTTGTGTATGTTGAGATGTTATATTGGTTTCACTGGTAAAAATAAATAATTGAAATGGGTATATATTTGTTTTTTGTTAAGTTGCCTAATAATTATGCACAGTAATAGTCACCTGCACACACAGATTTCCCCCTAAAATAGCTAAAACTAAAAACAAACTAAAAACTACTTCCAAAAATATTCAGCTTTGATATTAATGAGTTTTTTGGGTTCATTGAGAACATGGTTGTTGTTCAATAATAAAATTAATCCTCAAAAATACAACTTGCCTAATAATTCTGCACTCCCTGTATATTGTTGGGTGAGTGATATATATTGTATATATAATAATGCTTTACCATAGGATTGAGAATAGGATTAAGCTGTATTTAACTCAAGGTAAATATTGGATGAGATAAAATACAAGCTCCTTTAGATTTTATGAATGCAAGATCTGATTTTAAATCAACAAGCTTTTATGCGAGGCCATGGCCTAGCAATTATACTTAGTAACTTATTAAGACGAAGTAAGGTGTTACTAGGACTAGTGCCATCAAAAACCTCCCATATAGCCTCATTAAATGTGGACTACGTTTTAAAACATAGCCCGTATCTAAAAAAAAATAGGACTGAAGGCTATAAATTAGCCTCGTAAACCTCCCTGAAGACGACTTGCGGGTTAAAACGCAGGAATGCCGAAAAATGCCTACAGGACGTGGATCGTGGAACTTTGCAGCCCAGAACCCTTTGATCTGTCAAGCCCGTACATGCTACGTTCTATTCTTGCTATTAAATTGCAACGAAGTCCCCTGCAAGCTAGCCCGTAACACTCAAATGGATGCCAAAGCCCAATGAGTGCTGGGGAGGACTCGCAAAGGCTCTAAAAGGCCTAATGTTGGCTGCGGGAGCAGCCAAACAGACCCTCTCTCCGGCCACCAAGCTCCCTACCCCGGCCCCTAAAGCTCCCAACTGTTAACACCTGCTTCTGGGGTACTCCAAGTACCACCTCGGCACCTACAAATTAAACCCTATGCTGGGATTACTTGATCAGGACCCCTGCTACATTTCATTTAAAGTTCAAAATTCCCACCTTGCGGGTCCTTAACCTTCCTAGCGGTAATCCCGAGTGTGACTCAGGGTCAATCTTCACTTCCTAAATCGGTAACCCTGAGCCACACTCAGGGATGTGGAGGGGGCCCAGTGCTGACGAGTTTGCTGGGCCCCTTCAACACACTATTGCTCCTCCCCATCATCCTCCTCCTCCTCCCCATCTTCCTCCTCCTCCACCACCCTTATCCTTTCTCTTTCCCCCTCTCAAGTCTCAAGTCTTCTTCTTAGCCTCCGAAAAGCTCCTGCTGCTGATCGGAGGCCCGCAGCGCGTCCTATGCTTTTCCCTGGAACCGGCATATGCTTGTGACTTCACAAGTGCTTCACTTCATTAGTATATGCCGGTTCAAGATACAGGCATAAGACTCACTGCGGGCCTCCGATCAGCAGCAGGGGCTGATCGGAGGCTAAGAAGAAGAGAGGGGGGAAGGAGGAAGGAGGGAGGGAAGAGGAGGAGGATGAGGGGGGCAAGAGGAGGATGAGGGGGGAAGAGAAGGTGATGGGGAAAAAGGAGTGTGAGGGGGTAAGAGGAGGGTGAGGGGGAAAGAGGGGGAAGAGGAGGGTGAGAGATGGTGAAGAGGGAAGAGGAGGATGAGGGGGGAAGAGGAAAATGAGGGGGAAGAGGAAGATGAGGGGGGAGAGGAGGATGAGGGGGAAGAGGAGGATGAGGGGGGACAGAAGGATGAGGGGAAGAGGAGGAAGAGGATGATGAGGAGGATGAGGGGGAAAGGAGGAGGATGAGGGGGAAGAGGAGGACGAGGGGAGAAATGAGGGGGATGAGGGGGAAGAGGAGGATGAGGGGGGAAAGGAGGAGGATGAGGGGGAAGATGAGGAGGATAAGGGGGGAGGATCAGGAGAATAAGGGGGAGGATCAGGAGGATAAGGGGGAATGAGGAGGATAGGGGGCAAAGGGGGGCAGATAAGGGGGGAAATGGAGGCGGGCGGATAAGGGGGGAGAGGGGGAAGGAGGATAAGGGAAAAGGGAGGAGGAGAGGGGGAAGGGGTATTGGTGTCTAAAGGCGGTATGATTATGTCAGTATTTTAGAATGTACCGCTTTAACATTCTAAATACTGAAATAATCATACCGCCAGGCGGGTTAAAGGACCCACACGAACTAAAAAATTAAACTATATAGACCCTCATAAACCTCTAATTAACCCCATCAGTCCCATAAGGGTCTATACAGACCCTCATGGGACAATACTTAACCCTTAAAGTAAAACATTAACCCCTGCCACGGGAGTACCAAAAGTACCCCTCTGACACCTAAAGTTAACCCCATCACTCACATATAGACCATCATGAGCCTCTAATTAACCCTCTCAGTCCAATAGGGGTCTATATAGAACCCTATAGAACTCTATCAACCCCTATATTAACACTATAAGTGCAACAAGGGTCCTCCAGGGCCCTCATGACACAAAGTCTAAGCACTACACTACACTATTAACCCTTTCCTACCCTATTCCATTCTATTAACTCCCTCTAACTAATTAACCCCCTGTACCCTACCCTATTAACCCCTAAACTACCTACCTAATAAAATCCCTAGCACCCCACTAATTACACAAAATAAAATACAAAACTTACAGAAATTAAAAAACCCTACAGTACACAAAATAAAAATATAAATTACTGAAAAAAAATCTCATAAAATAAAAACATATTACATAAAATAGAAAACCCTACATTACAGCAAATAAACAAACCTAGATCACAACCAAAAAAACAAATCCTTACTAAAAATAGAATAGAGTAAATTAGACCACTTTCCTTGCCAATATGCCCCTCCAGCAATGTTTGTCTTCCGTTCTTTGTCCCAGACAGGGTCCTCCATAAATGTCCCACCTACAAAAAAAAAAGAAACATTACAGTTAATACAAAAACACATACACCATGTAATATAATAAATTATAAATATTCCACTTATCTGTCCAAAATGCCCCTTCAATGATGCCCCAGTCTTCATCCCCCCCCCCCCTATATCCCATTTTGATTGGCTCCAAGCATCTGCGCCTTCTGATTGACAGTTACAAGTTTCATTTTTTATTTTGTGTAATTAGTGAGGTGCTCAGGATTTTATTAGGGGGTTAGGTAGGTAGTTTAGGGGTTAATAGGGTGGAGTAGAGGGGGCTTAATAGCATAGGGTAGAGTGGGGTTAATAGAATAGGGTAGAAAGGGTAATTAGTTAGAGGGGGTTAAAATGGGATATGGTAGGAAAGGGTTAATAGTGTAATGCTTAGACTTTGTGTCATGAGGGTTCTCTAAAATATGCCATAATTACACCCACCCTCAAAAAAACCTCATCTGACTCTGACGTCGCATCTAGCTTCCGCCCTATCTCTCTACTTCCCCAGGCTTCAAAACTGATGGAGCGGATCGTCTATAACCGCCTCTCTGCTGCCTTTGACACTGTGGAACATCCACTTTTTCCTCCATATCCTCTTCTCTCTCGGTATTCATGACATTGCTCTCTCGTGGTTCTCATCATACCTATAAAATCGATCATTCAGTGTCTCCTTCTTCAACACCTCTTCTTCTCCTCACCTCCTGTCTGTTGGTGTACCCCAAGGATCAGTCCTAGGCCCCCTCCTTATCTCCATCTACACATCCTGACTTGGTACCCTAATAAACTATTTTGGGCTTTAGTATGATCTCTATGCAGATGACACCCAAAGCTACCTCTCAGCATCAGATCTATCCCCCGCTATTCTAACACACGTCTCCAACTGCCTCTCTAGTATATCCTCTTGGATGTCCACCCACCATCTTAAACTCAACATGTATAGGATTGAACTCCTAATCTTCCCTCCGTCTTTCACAGCGTCAATTCGTCATTATGAATGACTCTGCTAGACTCATCTTCAAGTTTATTGTCGGCATCACCTCTCTGCCAATCACTCCACTGGCTTCCCTTAGCCTCTAGAATAAAATTTTAAATCATTACCCTAACTTACAAGGCCCTCAACAATAGCGCTCCCCCATACATCTCTGTTCTCATCGCCAAATACTCCCCCATCCGCCCTTTTCGTTCTGCTAATTACCTTCTTCTTTCTACAACTCTTGTCACCTCACTCTCGCTTTCAGGACTTTTCTCATGCTGCCCCTATTCTCTGGAACTCCTTGCCTCGCTCCACCAGATTATCCTCCTGCCTCAAAACATTCCAAACTTCACTAAAAATGCACCTCTTTAAAGAAGTGTCTCACCCTCCACCCTAACACGCTTATCCCCTCTATCTCCCTCTTTTACCACTCACTATACTTTAGATTGTAAGTCTGTGAGTGTCAATCCTATGTACTTTGGGAATGTACCATAGACATTGGATTCCTAGCTCAAAGACAGGGCCCTCCTTGCTTTGCTGTATGTTTGTATTTATCTTTGTCTGAACTTAACTTATGTACAGCGCTATGGAATATGTTGACGCGTTATAAATAAACAATAATAATAATAATATTAAATGATCTTGATCAAGTAAACAATCCCATAAGTTACAATTTAGCATGAGATCATCATCATGACATTAGTAAGACATGGAGTTTAGAATACATTTAAATAGTGTTTAGAAGTCCGATTAAAGATTGAACTAACAATCCAGAAATCTAGAAAACTATAATAATTAATAAATCAACTGTTCTAGTCCATATGGGGGGCCTGAAATGTATTAACTTATTCATTCCTGGGATCAACATAAAACAGAAATAATACATTTAAAAAAATGTATTGCCGATTTGTGAGCTTTAGACTGTTGTGCAATTAATTATAATGCTTTTCATTGCTTTCCCAGTATTTTTAAGTACAGTAGTGTGTGATTATTTGCTTTTGCAGTTTTACGAACAAGTGTTTAACCTTCTTCTTTCTACAACTCTTGTCACCTCACTCTCGCTTTCAGGACTTTTCTCCTGCTGCCCCTATTCTCTGGAACTCCTTGCCTCGCTCCACCAGATTATCCTCCTGCCTCAAAACATTCCAAACTTCACAAAAAATGCACCTCTTTAAAGAAGTGTCTCACCTTCCACCCTAACACGCTTATCACCTCTCTCTCCCTCTTTTACCACTCACTATACTTTAGATTGTAAGTCTGTGAGTGTCAATCCTATGTACTTTGGGAATGTACCATAGACATTGGATTCCTAGCTCAAAGACAGGGCCCTCCTTGCTTTGCTATATGTTTGTATTTATCTTTGTCTGAACTTAACTTATGTACAGCGCTATGGAATATGTTGACGCGTTATAAATAAACAATAATAATAATAATATTAAATGATCTTGATTAAGTAAACAATCCCATAAGTTACAATTTAGCATGAGATCATCATCATGACATTAGTAAGACATGGAGTTTAGAATACATTTAAATAGTGTTTAGAAGTCCGATTAAAGATTGAACTAACAATCCAGAAATCTAGAAAACTATAATAATTAATAAATCAACTGTTCTAGTCCATGTGGGGGGCCTGAAATGTATTAACTTATTCATTCCTGGGATCAACATAAAACAGAAATAATACATTAAAAAAAATGTATTGCCGATTTGTGAGCTTGAGACTGTTGTGCAATTAATTATAATGCCTTTCATTGCTTTCCCAGGGCCTCATTCTATTATCGGCCGCAGCCGCTGCGGGGCCGCAAGGACCGGCCGCAAGCTATTCTGCTATTCTATTCCCTTACGGCCGTAGGCTCCGGCAGGCTTGCGGCCGGTGCCTTGCTATCTCTTGCGGCTGATCGCGCCGGAGGAAAGCCTTTGATCTAAAACGGCCGCAAGAGATTTGCAATTCAATTGCTCCGGGAAACCTCTCTGCAAGGCTAAAAACGAGCCGCAGTTACTTGCAGGAAAAAGGTCTCGCTAGCACCAATTAAGCACATAAAATAGCTCAAATAAAGCCATCCTGCACTTTGAGAAGACTATAAAGGGATTTTAGGTGTTAGAATAAATAGCACATAATTATCCTGTACTCAAATCCGTAAAATATTTCATTTTTAATATCCGTAAAATATACATGTAAAAAGTCCAGAGTGCTTGGAGCACCTCAGACACGCCCACGCCGCAGCCGGCAAATAAACAGTTAATTTGAACTCGGGTTTGGGCAGATGTGCAAGCTTGAGAGTGGGTTCCTTTTAATCCTCATGTCCCCCAATATGATCCCTAGCATTTACAGAGCTGTACAGTGCAGGCTTGAATTTATTTTTGTGTTTTTATATTTCACAGATTACGGCCGGTTCCAAGATATGCGGCCGGCCGTAAAAGGAGATCCTTGCGGGGCCGTATAATAGAATCGCGAGTAAACTGAACCCCCGCAAGGAATCGCAGCCTTACGGCCGATTTACGGCCGATAATAGAATGAGGCCCCCAGTATTTTTAAGTACAGTAGTGTGTGATTATTTGCTTTTGCAGTTTTACGAACAAGTGTTTAACCCACTTGTGAGTCCTATCTAGTACTCGTATAATTTCTTTACACATCTGCCATTTCCAGGTTTGAAGGCAATTGCAGGCTTGTTGAATTGTTGGAATTAAATAAGGAATTTGCCTATTTAGCACTGGTAACAATTGCGGCTTGAAACATCAAAGGAGGAGATGGGACGGAGTTACGTTTTTTACAACCGCAGTGATTTTGAGCCTGTAACTCGCAAATGGATTGTGAGTTGCAAGATGTAGCCAATTAAATATCCGTAACTTTTACGGCTCCATTACTGGCTCCAGTAATTGTGATTTGGGCAATTAAATAGGGGCCGTAGTACTCATGTTGTCACCAAATGTAAAATAAAAAGTGTATAAACCGTTAAATTAGATTTCATAGTAAAATAATGTTTAAAAATGTTGTATCTGAATTTATGCTCTAAAGTAAATTAATATTTCCACTCTGTGAAGTACTTGAGATTTCTTGTGTGAGCTGGAACTTGATTAGTTTTGTATAATTAATGCTGTTGGAATAATGCTGCCATATGGAGCGAGACTAGCGAGTGACATTCTCCTTAGGAATTGATTGTTTCTTTTATATTTATGCAGCTAATGTTATTTGTTCATGTTCCATTCTATGCATCTGTTGTGTCATTCAAGACAAATACTCGGCTCTCTCATAATGCTTGTCTTTTTCCAATTTCTCTAGATGGAAAGGTGGATTTGTTGATTGAGTTTTCGAGTTCTCTTAAAAACTGATTAGTTTACTATTCTTAGAGACTTCAAGCTCAGGATATAATTGCATTGTCAAGGTCAAAACAATGCAGCATGTTTACAATTTATAAACCTAATTAGGTTTTAGGTTATCTTGTAATTAACAAAATAGATATAATTCCTTAAGCTTTACACAGTTGAGATGCAAAACATAAAACCTTGTTAAAGGGATTTTTTCACCAAATAATATTTCTCACTTGTTGGTGGATATTATTTGATTATTTGAAATTATTGTAAACTTTGTTTCTTATAGAAATATGTATTTTGAAAGTACTGTGATGAGTACTTGTAATGTTTTAAGGGATACAATATAGTAATTTGTTTATCCAATTTTAAAATAAAACTCAAGATTGTCATTAAAGAGGTACAATGATCTCAAATGTTCTATCATCCATCTAAAAGTGTATTCAAATAATTTGTAACATATAAAAAGCTTACTCTATAGTTCAGGAAACTTAAAGTGAGACTTGGGATTTTTCCTCCCCTTCTTATCGTGCATGATGGTAGCAAGTACAAGCATTTTAACAAGACTAGACTGCGAACTACCAAAGCAAACATAGATAAATGAACCAACAAGCATATGTTAAGACATATTATAAAGTTGTATAAACAGAACAACTCAAGATGTGGACCCCTTGCTCACTGTGCCTTAAGGAGTTCAGCTACACCTCACTGACGAGGCCCACAGAGGCTGAAACGTACCTCTGGGGTTTGCTGTTTCTCCTGTTCAGGGTAAAATTGGCTGGTGTTTCGTGGCTGGGTCACTCTTTTGAGTGGGACCAGACTGATATACTACAGGATATTTCTCCCTATGAAGGTCACAAGTGGGTAAAAGAGGCTGCTCTCAGAGTGGGTTATCATGTCCATGGTACTAACCTATTAAGGTTAGTTCGTTCTCTCATTGAGCACCTCAGAATTTGTTGTTTTATTATAAAGTTGTTCTCAAGCTTGTTTCAATTCACAAGTCCGTCTTAGCACATGATTTGTGAGAACTTACAGTGTTGCTTTGGTGTTAGATTGATAAACTTAAAATGTCTTACATTTCAAGTATTTGAAAAAATAGAAAATACGCTTTTATATTGTATGATTGGAAATGTGTCCATTTAATAGAATTGGAGGTAGCGGGATTTTATATATTCATGCATTTCAAGTCACTGACATTCTTCTAATGTGATATATAGTTCTATACAACACATTCAAATATATAACACCTGCTACAAAAAAGATAGTCACTTGGCTTCTCTATATTTTTCAGTTAAGTGGTGGACAACTCCATTCTATGAGAACTGCCAGCAGACCATACTTTATCTATCTATCTGCTTGTGTATTCATGTTCTTTCTGCTTTGACACATATGAATTAGTAAATTGGATTATTATGATTGCTTCACGTGTGGTCATGGAGAGAGATACTAAAATCTTAGAACTTTGGAGGCACTCATAGCACTAGTGAAATGTAGTCAAAACTAGGCTTCATTATAGGCTGACCGTTATGCCCCTCAACACTGGGTCGCTACTATATCTTTTCCGTCCTTGTTGATTGACTCCTCGAAGATGCCTTGGTGCTGATGTTACCACTCCCATGCACTCATTAACCCCTAAAAACCCTGCACTGTGAGTTATCTCTGGCCCCACGACAGGTTTCTACCTTGAGATTCTGAGGACCTTAAAAAGCTGGTTCTACTTTTTAAATGATGGTTTAACCGCAGTAGTACTGGCAGTTGTAAGGTATTATTAGCTAAATATTTAACTCTATAAAGGCTAGCTAGACTCATAAAGAGTAATTTGCCTTAATAGCCACTTTGATATCTTTCGTATACATATTCCTCTACAGAGGACATGGTTGCACATTTAAGGCAGAGTAATCCTTCATGATGGTTTGTTGAAAGGCAGTGTGATCAGAAATCAAACCATGGCTGCCTGCAAGATGGTTATCCCCCACCCCAGCATTGTTATCTTTATTGCATGTTTCTCGTAACTCTATAATTTCTCTATATCTGATTTTCCTTCCTCCTTCTTTTCCTATTATTCCCTATTAAATATTGAAATATTAGAAGGCTCAGGAGTTTGATAATATAAAACCTAATTGATATATTACAATCTACTGGTTTTACTAAATACTACATTGTGTACTGCATTCCATTTATAAGATATTGTTTTACTATATCTACAATTGTTTTCTTTTCCTGTGGCTCCCCAATAAAAAAGCACATTAAAAAAAACTGGAAGACAGGAATTTATTCATAATGTGGGATCTCCTACAAAAGACATTTGGGAGGTTGAGAGGTGCAGAAGACATCGTTAAAAGAAGAACTGCACGTCCAAAAGAGAGACATTTGGGAGATATGAGATGGTGATGCACATTCAGCTACACAAACAACTGATAAAAGTACAAACATACTAAAATAAATAATTATAATTTCTTAAGGTGCATTTAAAGACAATCTCCAAGAAAACTTACAACATTCAATATTTTTACTTACCACTAGAGTAAATAATAATTAATGTAATAAAATTATCATAACTGATACTCTAGTGGTAAGTAATAACATTGAATGTTGTATGTTTTGTTGGAGATTGCCTTTAAATGCACCTTAAGAACATTTGTATTTCTGGTATAGTGTGAGCAGAAAAAAAAAACAATAAGCCTGTTTCATATGTTAGAATCCCTTCTAATATACACTGATTTTTCTTCTTCTAAGATCATTGGGTGAAAAGATGTTCACATTGGCTCATACTTACAATAAAATGATTAAAATTCCATGCTTATCTGCATGATAAAAATGAAGAGATTACAATTACATTTAGCAATTATTCTGAAATATGCATATCTAGTATTAGTGAATTTTTACTCTAACGTTATGAATTTCAGTACTGACGAACAGAGACACCTAAAGAAATTAAACAATCCCAAATGAAGAGATTATTAGACGTATCATGCATCATTTACAGAGCAGATGGTACCTGTAATTTCACCCTTAATTACTAGAATGGCTTGGTTGTGTCTGTAGAGGACAGGCAGCCAGATAGTTTTAACAGCAGTTACATTCCTTCAACTACATTTGTCTTGCTGCCATTGCTCTATTTAGTGGACATAAAAGAGTTTCAAGACAAAATACTTATCTCACCAAATACAGTTCCCAATTTTTATTCATTAGTAAATGGTAGACCAAACCAGCTCAGAAAAGAAAAATGTACCCCACAGTAAGGAATAAATGAATATAAAATGTAAGAGTTTAAAAGTTGTGTTTATGTTTTTTTGCTTTCTAGAAACATGGTGGCTTTAGATTGTAAATTTGCGAGTTTTCAATCTTTGAAGGAGCTTTGGAAACAAGCACTTTGTACACAAAGACAAGATCCTGCGTTCTTTCGCAATGTGTTCATTTACTTTCAGCCTTGTACTTAACCCCTGTATAGCGCTACGGAATATGTTGGCGCATTACAAATAATGGATAATAATAATAATCATCAAGATTAGTTATTCAAAAGAATATATAGAAAACGTTTGACCAAAGTGATGTTTTAAGGTGTGTATAAGGATACTGTAACAGCCAAGCTTTATGGCTCTATGGGGAAATTATCTTTTCCCTGCAGCTGACACTCCCAAAGCAGAATTTGTCAGAGGCACGTTGTAACAGTGATGCAAAGCTGCAATTCCTGTTATTTAACGTGTGAAGTATTATGGTTCAGACAAAATACTTTTAGTAATGTTGAATATCTGCTTTTTTAAACACATGCTTGACAGTGAATTATTGTGGAGAAATACACACTTAAAATGTGCACATTGCTACATACACACATATACACACTGCAGACTTCTTCCTTGCTTCTACAGTGGATATAAAAAGTCTACACACCCCTGTTAAAATGTCAGGTTTCTGTGCTGTAAAAAAATTAGACAAAGATAAATAATTTCAGAATTTTTTCCACCTTTAATGTGACCTATAAACTGTACAACTATAAAATAATATGGTTGCATAAGTATGCACACCCTTAAACTAATACTTTGTTGAAGCACCTTTTGATTTTATTACAGCACTCAGTCTTTTTGGGTATGAGTCTATCAGCATGGCACATTTTGACTTGGCAAGATTTGCCCACTCTTCCTTGCAAAAACACTCCAAATATGTTATATTGCGATGGCATCTCCTGTCAGATTCAGGTCTGGGCTCTGGCTGGGCCATTCTAAAACTTTAATCTTCTTCTGGTGAAGCCATTCCTTTGTTGATTTGGATGTATGCTTTGGGTCGTTGTCATGCTGAAAGATGAAGTTTCTCTTCATGTTCAGCTTTCTAGCAGAAGCCTGAAGGTTTTGTGCCAATATTGACTGGTATTTGGAACTATTCATAATTCCCTCTATCTTAACTAAGGCCCCAGTTCCAGCTGAAGAAAAGCATAATGCTGCCACCACCATGCTTCACTGTAGGTATGGAGTTCTTTTGGGGATGTGCAGTGTTGTTTTTGCGCCAAACATATCTTTTGGAATTATGGCCAAAAAGTTCAACCTTGGTTTCATCAGACCATAACACCTTTTCCCACATGCTTTTGGGAGACTTCAGGTGTGTTTTTGAAAAATGTAGCCTGGCTTGGATGTTTTTCTTCATAAGAAAAGGCTTTCATCTTGCCACTCTACCCCATAGCCCAGACATATAAAGAATACGGGAGATTGTTGTCACATGTACCACACAGCCAGTACTTGCCAGATATTCCTTAACTAAGGCCCCAGTTCCAGCTGAAGAAAAACCCCACCATGCTTCGCTGTGGGTATGGTGTTCTTTTGGTGATGTGCAGTGTTGTTTTTGCGCCAAACATATCTTTTGGAATTATGACCAAAAAGTTCAACCTTGGTTTCATCAGACCATAACACCTTTTCCCAGAAACTTTTGGGAGACTTCAGATGTGTTTTTGCAAAATGTAGCCTGGCTTGGATGTTTTTCTTTGTAAGAAAAGGCTTTCGTCTTGCCACTCTACCCCATAGCCCAGACATATGAAGAATACGGGAGATTGTTGTCACATGTACCACAGAGCCAGTACTTGCCAGATATTCCTGCAGCTCCTTTAATGTTGCTGTAGGCCTCTTGGTAGCCTCCCAAACCAGTTTTCTTCTCATTTTTTCATGAATTTTGGAGGGAGCTCAAGTTCTTGGTAATGTCACTGTTGTGCCATATTTTCTCCACTTGATGATGACTGTCTTCACTGTGTTCCATGGTATATCTAATGCCTTGGAAATTATTTTGTACCCTTCTCCTGACTGATACCTTTAAACAATGAGATCCCTCTGATGCTTTGGAAGCTCTCTGTGGACCATAGGTTTTGCTGTGGATGCGACTTTTTGCGAAAATTTCAAGAAAGACCAACTAGAGCAGCTGAACTTTATTTGGGGTTAATCAGAGGCCCTTTAATGATGGCAGGTGTATGCTGACTCCTATTTAACATGATTTGGAATGTGATTGCTTAATTCTGAACACAGCTACAACCCCAGTTATAAGAGGGTGTGCAGACTTAAGCAACCACATTATTTTTCTTTTTTTTTTTCTTCCCTCTGCTTAAAAGATTTTAGTTTGTTTTTCAATTGGGTTGTACAGTTTATAGGTCACATTAAAGGTGGAAAAAGTTCTGAAATGATTTATATTTGTCTCATTTTTTTACAGCACAGAAACCTGACATTTTAACAGGGGTGTGTAGACTTGTTATATCCACTGTATGCTGTGAGAGAAAACAGCAGGAGGAACTCGAGAAGGTAGGGCATGGTCACGGTTTGGAAACAGGATTTGTACTTAAATGTGGGATTTTCCTGCTAAAGAGGGACATTTGGGAGGCAAAGCTGCAGGGAGATTTTACCTAAAATGAGGGTCTGACCATCCAAATTGAGAAGTATGAATTATGTAGCAGAAAGAAGTCGAATGAACGTCATGCTCCACTTATTGTATATTGTGTACACTATGTAAAGATGTCATGGTTGCCACACATATCTGTTGTAGAAACCAATTACATTTGCTACTATTGCGTGAGATCTTCCATAAGCTTGCTGACTGCTCATCTAAGCTGTATGGATCATTTCCAAAGCTAGTGCTCAGACTGCTTGCTATTTACTATTACAAGCACAGGGACACTTTTAACCTTACTACTTTGATCAATGACTTCATCATAAGGTGGTCTCCCTATGCGAGCTTTAGAATTATTGAGTAAAATGGAAATGATAGACACCCTACCTTAGCTGCTAAATATTTCAAATCAGTTTTTAGTATTTTAATATGTTTTATTTCACAAGCTGCAAGTATACACAATAGAATAATTCAATTTTCTAGTGCAACAAAACAGATTTTGGCTATTAAAATAGAATAAATTAATTGAAATATATATTTTCTTCAATCATATCAGTAATATAATATAATATTTATCTTTTTTCATTGATTTCCTAATCACGCTGGCTTATCTTAATTGCTCTATTTGACTGCATGAATTGTGTTCCATGACCTAACAATCTAAGTGCATGTTATATATTTTACAGAGCATACAGTAGTGTGTAGGCAGACAAGAATGACTCTTATATCTATTTTACTGCTCACTGGCTGACATCGCTTGAGCAATTAGACTTCTGAATTTGTTTATTGGGCCCTGTGAGCATCATTTTAAAAGGAACATACTGTGACACATAAACCAATCATCTTTTACAACCTAGAAACAAAACATCTTCCATGTTCCTTTAAGTATAGCTAATCCTATCATAGACATGTGGATTGATTGGTGTCTAGGATTGAGAAGTACCATGAGAAATGTTGGAAAATTTGACATTTTTTAGAAGTTTCTTTGACTCAGGCCCCTAATAAATCGCAATTGAAATTTGCAACAGTTACAGAGCGATTCTATTGAACAAGCCCGCAGCTACCTGGCTGAAAGCCTTAACCGTAAACCATGCAACCGTATGTAACATTTCATAGCATGATCATTTAAGCAAGGCCATAACTACTGATTTAGAAACAGCCAATAGTAAATGAGACTGTCATCATGACGTCAGTAAAACATGGAGGTTAAACGTCAATCAATTAGCGTTTAGGGGTCCGATATGTGGTCGAACTCCCAATCTGACAATGTATAAAATAAAAAAAAGAATGATGATTCTGTTCTAGTCCATGTGGGTAGCCTGATATGTATTAACTCCTTGATTCCCGAGATTGATATAACATGGAAATTAAACTTAAAAAATATTATTTGTGATTGCAGATTTGCGAGCTTGAGACTGTTGTGCAATTAATTCTAATGTCTTTCATCACGTTCCCCGTCTTTTAAAGTGCAGTATTTATTTTTTTAATTGCTTTTACAGTGCTCTGAACAGGTGTTTAACCCCCTTGCGAGTCCTATCTGGTACTCGTAGGATTTTATTCTACATTTGCCATTTACGGGAGTGAAAACATTTGCGGGCTTGAGGAATTGTAGCAATTTAATAGCGATTTGTAATTGTAACATTTATGGGCTTGAAAGATCAAAGGCTTAGCTAAGTCGGAGATATGATTTTGACAACCGCAGCGATTTTTAGCCTGTAACCCGCAGATTGTTTGAGGGTAGCTAAAAGACGCCAAATTAATAACAAATTAGTTTATTGGCTACATTACGGGCTCCAGTAACTAACAATTGCTCAATTGAATAGGGGCCTCAGTCTTAATCCTGTAAAGTGACAAAATAATTGATAAACTTTATTTAGGCGCTTAAACTAGACTTGACTGTAAGTAAATGTTTACGTATAGATCCCGGCGCATATGCTTGAGATTTTGGTAAATGTCACATTCTATCATTATTAGAGTTTACATAACAAATATTTTTACTGCATGGTATGTCAGTTTTGCAATCTGGAATCTTTGATAAATAATCCCCTTTGTGGGCTGTACATATGGTTTATGTTTGCAGTTTCCACAGCTTGATACCCAGCAGACGTTCTCTTCCAAAACTTTCCGTTTGTTAATCTCAGTAGTTTTTTAAGCAAGTTACTGAATTTGCTTAACCTCATCAAAGTGCACTAAACTCCCCATAGATTTATTGCTGGGTTGTGGTTAAATTTCGTTAGAGGGATTTATGAGATTAGAAACAAATTACATGTCAATATCTGAAAAATTACATTGTAGTCAGCATAAACTGTTGCTAAATAACAGTAATGGTCTAGCCCAAGAGGGAAATTGCAATTTCTCTCAAAAAAACACCTTGCTATATCAGTGAAAGAATCAGACGAGAAAGGTGAAACTATTGGGAATGCCAAAAACACACATATAATATAATTTAGTATAGTGTTGAAGTTCAGAACTTTTGTAAACATCAATAAATAACTACTGAAGTCCCTAAATGTTATCTGCACCATCAGGTAAAGTGCTGAAACACATGCAGAAAAGTTGTTTTCCTGATTAAATGGTTGCAAAGGTTCAGCAATAAAGCAATTACCTCTGATATGGAAAGTTGTGAGTTCAAGTTCCACCAGTTTTATCATTTTTATTTAGATCCCAGGACGAAATGGAGAAAATAGATATATACTGTAAAGGGGTGGATATGAGACAATTTTTTTTTTAAATACATTTTATTGAGTATGAAGGTCATTACAACACAGGTTTTCAGAAGAACAGAACATCATGAATATGTTAGGTACAGTTGTCTCAAGAATATAACAGGATATCCCATATATTTCTACAATGATATTCAAACATTGCTGTGAACAACAATAAAAGAGTTTGACTACAAGCTAATTCTTGTCTCTGCTTCTTCCTTGGAAATATATAAACCTATAATTTGCTCTCAAGCTTCTTCTTTTTCTACTTTTCTGTGCTTAAGTTTTAACCCTAAAAGTGATGTCATACAATGCTATAGTAAACCCCCCCGTGTCTCTTTCCCTCCCCCCTCCTCATCCTCAACCCCCCCTCCTCATTCTAAACCCCCCTCATTCTAACCCCCCTCTCATTCTAAACCCCCCTCCTCATTCTACCCCTCTAAATACCTCCCCCTCTCCCTTTCCCCTCACTTACCTGCATCTGAAGCTTCTGCTAGGGCCTCCGCTCCTTCCAGCGTCTTGACGTGGCACGCATTTGACGTCACGTCATTAGCATATACCGGGTGCCGTGTCTCTTCCCCCCTCTCCCTTCCCTGTGTCTCTTCCCCCCTTCCTCATTCTCAACCTCCCTCCTCAACCCCACTTTGTGGGGTGTTAGATCTTTCTCTCATTCCCTGATATACCTGTCGTTTATTTCACATGAGGGTGAATTAAAACAATCTTAGAGCATCCCTAAAATACCTTTTGTGATTGGGACCCTTTTGCAAATGGTTGAGAGTCAAGACGTCTTGGGTTCACCCAGGTTTTTTTTGCTATGGATGAGACTTGGTGCCTAAGTCTACAAAAGTTGTAATGTTCCTCTATCGGCAAGTTGTGAGAGTCTCTCACTTGTTCAAACATGATAATTTTGCCATGGAGGAACGGAGGAACCAAGGGCCCAGTATGTTTAGGTCTTTGGATCTCCAACAGTAGCTAGAATTCGTAGTCCTGTGGGAACAGGGGTGTCAATGGGGAGGGTGTGAGTAAAATTTGCAGCATGTTAAATATAATGTAACTATAGGGTTTATATGCTTACTTAGAAAGGTAAGAGGATTATTTAGCCACACAATTTTATCCCACTTGTAGGGGCGGATTGAATAGTTTTCAACAAAAACCCAAGCTGGTTGGTGTAATTTAGAGTGAGCTATAGGGATGAAGGCCAGTTGGGCAGCTTTGAAATAGATTTGGGCAGGATAGGCCACCCCACATTTTGTGTTTTGTCATTATTTGTCTTGCTATTCTATGGGGTTTGTTACCCCAAATAAAATAAAAAAAATGTGTTTTTATGGGTATGGTCTTCAAAAGATACAATATTCTGGGGAGCGAGTTCATTTTAATTGCTGTTATTCTACCTAGCCAGGAGCTCTTATGTTTTGACCATACTTGGAGGTCTGCTTTAAATTGAGAGATTAGGGGAAGGTAGTTGGCTTTATAAAGATCTTCTGGATTCTGAGTCAAGTTAATTCCAAGATATCCAATTTTCTGTTTTAGGCCACGTAAAATTGTAATTACTGCGTAGGTATTTGTTTGCCTCAGGGTTGAGATTTATTGCTAAGGCTTTTGTTTTATCTAAATTTTATTTTAGACCATACAGGAGGCCACATTTTTCTAAAATACACATGAGAGCCGGGACTGATACCTTGGGGTTCGTGAGGGTCCATAAAAGATCATAGCGAAAAAGCAGGTCTTGTACTGGTGGATCCTCACTTGGATCCCTTTGAATTTTGCTGATACTCTAATCTTATATGCAAGTGGTTCTATCGCCAATGCAAAAAAGAGTGGAGACAGGGCACCCTTGCCTGGTTCTCCTCTGTGTATCAATGTGGGATCTATTTTGACCCGGTAGTTTTAGGAATGCTTTTGGTTGTCTATAATATGTCTTTGTTAAATTTACTAACGGGCCCCTAATTCCAAATGTGTCTAACACTGCATGTAAGTAAGGCCATTCAACTGTATCGAACGCCTTCTCGATGTCTAAAGCTAGCAGGCATAGGGAAGAGTTTGTGCGTTTTAATAATTTAATTAAGTTCAATTACCTTCTAATGTTGTCCCCTGCTTGCATAAAGTGAATGAACCCTACTTGGTCTTTATGAATAAACCGATTTAAAGAATTGTGAAATTCTGTTAGATATGATTTTAGCTAGGAATTTTATGTAATTATTAGGAAGTGAAATGGGTCGGTAATTTTTTACTTCTAGGGGATCCCTATTTTCTTTGAGGAAAAAGACCAATTCAGCATTGTTTAATTCTGGAGGGACTCTTTGTCTTTCTAAGATTCTGCTATATAAATTCACTAAGTGAGGAGCTAAAAGTGGCATACATTTTTTATAGTAGAGGGACGTAAAGCCATCTGGGCCTGGAGATTTACCTGGTTTTGCTACAGTAATCATAGGGTTTAAAATATCCCATTCTTGTTCTGTTGGGGATGGGAGATCACATGTATTTAAGCAATGATGGAGGTGTATACTGTATTTTGCTAAAAAAAATTAGTGTCCGGTTTGTTGGCTTTTGTGAAATATTTATGGCCAGTCCACCTAAGGGCCTTTTCTGTTCTATCTGAAGGGATTATATATCTAAATCTAGTCTGGTTTTATCTATTTTCTGACGTAATTCGTTTGTTGGTATCTTTTGGTTTGCCTTCTCTAGACAAATTAATTCTTTAGATAGTTCTTCCTCTCGCTGTCGTTGTTGCTCCTTATATTGGGAGGCTAATTTTCTGCATGAGCCTCTAAAGTAAGCTTTGTGTGTAGCCCACATCCATTCTAGCTCTGTTTCTTGATTTAGGTTTAAGTTAAAATATGTGTTAATATCTTTGGCAATTTCATATCTTAGTAGTGGGTTCGATTATAAAATGGAATTGATTCTCCAGGTAGCGGCTGGCCTAGTGTTGAGGCCCAATTGGAGGGACATACAAACATATGAATGATCCGACCAGGGGCAAGGGTGAATTTCAATATGTTCTGTCTGTGTGTCAATTAACATTGTGCTGGCCAAGAATGTACCAATTCTTGAATAAGTGTTATGGGTTGAGGAAAAAAAATTATATTCTCTGTCCCGCGGGTGGAGTTCTCTCCAGATATCTGTTAATTGTTGAGATTTGAGGCATAAGTTAATTTGCTAAAGCTTATTGCAGAATCTTTCTCCTGTATAGCTTCTGAATCTGTCTGTACTGGGGTTAAGCATTAGATTAAGGTCCCCTCCTATTATTACCACCCCTAATTCCTGTTTGCCTGTAGTTTTTAAAAGGTTGATTAGCCAGTTATACGGATCCATAGTTGGGGAATAGACTGAAATAAGAGTGAGTTTGTAATTATGGATATTCCCATTCAACAGCACATAGTTGCCTTTTGGGTCTATTTGTTTATCTTCCATAATGAGGGGAAAATCCTTATGGAGCAGGATAGCAGCCCCTGCTCTCTTGGGGCCTCATTCTATTATCGGCCGTAAATCGGCCGTAAGGCTGCGATTCCTTGCGAGGGTTCAGTTAACTCGCGATTCTATTATACGGCCCCGCAAGGATCTCCTTTTACGGCCGGCCGCATATCTTGGAACCGGCCGTAATCTGTGAAATATAAAAACTGAAAAATAAATTCAAGCCTGCACTGTACAGCTCTGTAAATGCTAGGGATCATATTGGGGGACATGAGGATTAAAAGGAACCCACTCTCAAGCTTGCACATCTGCCCAAACCCGAGTTCAAATTAACTGTTTATTTGCCGGCTGCGGCGTGGGTGTGTCTGAAGTGCTCCAAGCACTCTGGACTTTTTACATGGATATTTTACGGATATTAAAAAACAAATATTTTACGGATTTGAGTATAGGGTAATTATGTGCTATTTTTTCTAACACCTAAAATCCCTTTATAGTCTTCTCAAAGTGCAGGATGGCTTTATTTGAGCTATTTTATGTGCTTAATTGGTGCTAGCGAGACCTTTTTCCTGCAAGTAACTGCGGCTCGCTTTTAGCCTTGCAGAGAGGTTTCCCGGAGCAATTGAATTGCAAATCTCTTGCGGCCGTTTTAGATCAAAGGCTTTCCTCCGGCGCGAGCGGACGCAAGAGATAGCAAGGCACCGGCCGCAAGCCTGCCGGAGCCTACGGCCGTAAGGGAATAGAATAGCAGAATAGCTTGCGGCCGGTCCTTGCGGCCCCGCAACGGCTGCGGCCGATAATAGAATGAGGCCCTTGGAATTTTGGAAGGTGGCAAATAGGTGCGGGTAGTTCTTATGCATCTATTTGGGGGTCTTGAGTCAGGCAAAGTAGATTTTCTGGAAGAACAGTGCAGTGGGGTGGTGTTTTTGGAAAGTATAAAGGTCTTTCTTCTTTTGAGGGGGGAATTGAACCCTTTTACGTTGTGGGAGATAAAAGTGTAGCTTATGTTAGACATCTTATGTGTAGGAGGAGGGAAGATGTATGTTGCTTACTTACTACTGCATGGAAAGCTGAAGGATTCTCAGGTAGGACCGGGAATCCAGAGGCGAGCCCACCAAGGCCCTCAGGAAGGCAGGGGGGGGAAACATAGTGGGTAAAAAAAAAAGAAAGTTAACATGTACAACTCAAACCAGCTGTCGCAAAGATATGCGGCATTACAATAACTCCTTTTAAACATGCGGTTTGCACCTGAGTGCCTAGGGTGAAAGGGAGAGCAAATCATCCCTCTTTTCTGTCTTTTATTTCACATGAGGGTGTATTACAACAATCGTAGAGCATCCCTAAAATACTGTTTGTGAGTATATTAAGAAGATTAACTAGTAAAATTAACTAGTAAAGTTTCCCTTTCTGGTTTCTCTTATGACGCCTATGTGGGTTTTGTATATTTTATTACAATTTCAAAGGAAATTAACATTCAAACATATTATTACAACAACAACTCTTTGAGAGGTTACCAGACAACTTATTTCCTATTAACCCCAGTGGCTTGCTAAAAAGCAAAAGTGAGACCTAAGTTATATATTGACCCAAAGATTCTGCTGGCATAAAATGGCCAAAGGAAGAACAATATACACAAAGCCTACCAACTTAAGCTCAATTTCACTTTGAGGCAAAGAAAACCTGGGTATTGTGGCCAAGCAGGTCTCAAGTATTTTCTGGTTGAGGTGGCCTGGGCAAGTCTCTGGCGGGAGTTTGTCACCTCTGCCTTTTATTCAAAGGGGCTTCTGGGAGAGAGTTGTTGACCTCCTTGGGGAAGAGGTGTAGGTGTCGCAAAATTTGATTACAGTCCTCCAAGCTTTTGCCGTGTATGAAGACCCTTTAAATTGGAAGTAGAAAGCAAAGGAAAATCCCCATTGATATTGGATGACATTTTTTTGCAGGTCAGCCAAAGCTGGTTTCAGTAGTCTTCTTTTGGCTAACGTACATGAAGACAGGTCCACATATATTTGCAAGGGGGAGTTATCTGGGCATTTAATAGCAGGGCATTTCCGTGGTGCATATAATATCAAGTCCCTTGATTTTTGCCTAAGTAAGCGAGTTATAACATCTTTGGGAGCCTCTGATGAAGTGGACGGTCCCAGGGCCCTCTGCACTCTCTCTATTTCCCATTCCCCCCCTGCTAAAGTCGGTAGTAAAGAATGTTTGACCGCCTTTAAGTAAGGCAGTAGATCTGTCACAGCTGCCCCTTATCTGAAGGTTGTGTCTGCGGGATCTATTTTCTAGGTCCTCTGATTTTTCTTCTAGGGATAAGATTTGGGCTGAATTTTGTGAAATGTCCTATCCCTCATTTGGGCCTCTATAATTTCATCTGTGGTGGTTTCTAATAAAAGTGTTTGTTGGCCTTATTGTGGATTTCTTTTTTGAGGTCATCCATTGCTTTGTTGAGTTAAGTTTTTATTAACATCTCAATCCTGGACATAGATTTTTCTGATACATCCATGTTTGGAGAGGGGGCTATAGTTTCTCCTTCTGTCTCTGAACCTTCAGATATACCAGAAATTGAGTCCTGTGAATGAGTCTGGTTTAGGCTAATGGATTTGAAGTGATCCTGAATATTGCTGGTTATGCTAGTTTTCTTGTTTTGCCCATTTTTAAGAGAGGAAGAACATATTAGCTTTCTGTAGTTATAATTGGGGGCAAGAAAAAGATCTCTTGTTTAGAGGAGTATGATGACAGATTTCTGTAAATGTGTCTGTGAGTAGAGAGAGTTGGTTATTGCTTTTTTTTTTTTTAGAGTTGTTTTTTCATCTGCAATTCATTTTTCAAATCGTAGGGGTCTAATGAGCATTTTAGCTAGTTTTCATTTAGCTCATTTTGCCTCCTTATTCTGTTTAATATAAAAATACAGAGCTGAATCATTGACGCTTTAATCTCTATTTAGTCTAGGCCTTAGCTTGGCTATCCTCCTGAGGTGTTTGATCCAGATTTTAGTGATGGATTCACAAGGTAATTGCCAGTTTCAATTCTCTGACTATATACTCTCTTGACTAGCCAGAGGATGGCGGAAGAGTTGTGCTAATAAGTTATTTCATAAAAATGTAAATTGAGGCTATGGGTAGCAATTAGGTCAAATTGTTTGATACTTATATATGGATGTCTGTATGCTTAGAGCTAAAGATGATTTTTTTTAAAGGTTTTTATGAGCTATACAGCTAGTAGTGCAAAGTAAAGGTATTTTTATGAGAAACTTTTATTTTTTCCCACTTAGTTCCTCTATACCTCAGTCAGTGTTGGGGGATGTGATTAGACCTAAAAAAAAGTTACCTTTGATTATGACGGTCTTCTGGTGTATATGGAGTCTACTGAAGGTTTTTGGAGGGAGCCTCTGCCATTTTATAGACTAGTGTGCTGCTTCACTTCAATACTCCCTCTTGACTCAACCTGAGTTGTGGGTTTAATAATTAATATAGACCTAGAGTCAAGCTCTCAGGTCTAACTATGAGGCTCCTCGGTGCACCACCCCGTCAGGCCGTATGGTGACTGCTTTGTACTTTAGACGGGAACTTCCACCATTTGCACTCCACTGCACTGCGCCACCACCCCTCCAGCCACTCCGATCCAATGGACGATCGTTCCCCCGAGGCACTCACCAGGCCTGATGCCACCACTGCTCCAGATCCTCCAGCTCAGATGCGTCCCTAGATGCGTCATCTTAGATCTTGTGTTTGGGAGAGCTTTTGACAATTTTGGATTTTTAAAATAATACAGCTTCTGTAGTTGAAGTGGTGGAAAGAATGAGAACTTGACTGTGTGTAGTGTTGTGATACAGACACCATTGTTGTCTTATTTGTTGTACAGTAATTCAGTCTTGTCAGACTCTCCATGACCTGTGATTAGTTTTTCAAAGGGTTTATTTGAGCCACAGACTCCGCCAAGCTCTCCTCCCCAGTGGGACTGCAGGGGTTAACTTTCCTTCAAGTGGGTAGCCCTGATTTAAGACTGCTTCTGGAGTATGGGAGGGGCATCTTATGGACTGGTTGTTTGCAGTTTGTCTGACCTGGAAAAAGACACACACAGTGAGACAGCAGCTTGCTGCTAATGACCGTTTGGAGTAGAGTGGAGACAGGCCAGTGATGTTTTAACAAACCATTGAACTATTTGTTTTGCACCACCCAGGTTTAGCTAGATGAGAGCGGATTAGAGAAGACATTGTATATTAGTTAAGCTAGTGCTTCAGTGGAACTAGGCCTATTATTTTCTTAAAGTTTTAGTTTTAGTTTATCATTTTTGTATCACCAGCTAAATTCCAGTAAAACTTGGAAAAGTATATACTGTTGTATATTTTTGTTAATAAGCTTGTGTGCAATATTATGCTTGGAATATGAACATGTATGACAATGAATTCATTTAGGTAATTTTATAAAACCACAATCGTAGTTACTGGCAAATACATGGGGAAGAAATAGAGGCAGTGACAAATGTTATGTTCCTGAAATCCAAGATCTCTTCAGATGATGACTGCAGCCATAAAATTAAAATATGTTTGCTTCTGGAGCGGAAAGCTATGGCAATTCTAGATAAGCTAGAAAAAAAAAAGCTATTACATTATTAACAAAGGTTTGCATAGTTACAACTATGGTATTCCCAGTAGTAACATATAGATGTGAGAGATGGACCATAAAGAAATCTGAGTGCTGTAGAATTGATGTCTTTGAACTGTGTTGTTGGAGAAAACTGCTTAAAGTCCCTTGGACCAATAAATCAATACTTCAAGAAATCAAGACAAACTGTTCGCTGAGGCTGAAGCTCAAATATTTTGTTCCTATCATGATAAGTCAAGATTTCCTATAGAAGATTTTGATGCTGGGATAGATTGAATTCAAACGAAGAAGTGGAAGGCAGAGATGGATAAATATTTCACTGAAGAAATAAACATGAGCTTAATTGAGCTCAGAGGGATAGTGGCTGACAGATGTGTCTGGCATGCTACTGCTCATAGGGTCACAGAGTAGGACACAATTGAATGACTTAATAACAACAATTTTATAAAAAGCAATAATTTCTGCGATAGATTAACCTGTTTAGGTAAGACTATCAGTATTTTAAGATGGAGAAATGTATAGACATAAATTAAGTATAGATGTCAGTGACATAATTTGTTATGTCAGTGATACATAAAATAAAGAGTCATTTTTAAATGTGTAACTCACATGCTGATTGCAGATGTGCTGGGGTAATCCTGCAACTGTGCATGAGCAGCTGTGCGGTGGGAGGAGAAAGTGAGGGGACAGAGGAATGAAGAGAGAGAGAGAGGGTCAGAGGGAAGGAGAGAGAGGGAGGGGGCAGAGGGAGGGCGAGATGGAGGGGGAGGACAGAGAAAGGGACAGGGAGAGGGAGGTAGAGAGAGAGGGACAGAGGAAGGGAGAGGGAGGGGAGAAGGGAAGGAGAGAGAGAGAGGGAGGAGGCAGAGGTAGAGAGAGAAGGAGGGGAATGAGAGAGGGAGGGGAAGGGACAGAGAGAGGGAGGGAGAGGCGGATGGAGAGGGAGGAAGAAAGGGAGGGGGAGGCAGAGAGAGGGTGGGAGGGAGAGAGAAAGGAAGGAGGGGAGGATGCAGGCAGGTAGAGAAAGATGGAGGGAGAGAGAGAGGGAAAAAGAAAGGGAGGGGGAGATAGAGGAGAGAGAGGGAGGCAGGCAGGCAGAGAGAGAGAGATGGAGAGAGAGGAAGGGAGGGGGAGATGGAGAGAGAAAGGGAGAGAGAGGGAGAGAGGGGGAGGGAGAGAGACAGAGAGCACACAGAGCACAGAGAGAGGACACACAGAGAGAGAGACACAGAGGGCACAGAGAGAGGGCACAGAGAGAGAGAGGGCACATAGAGAGTGCACATAGAGAGAGGGCACAAAGAGAGAGAGGGCGCAGAGAGAGGGGGGCGCAGAGAGAAAGAGAGGGTGCAGAGAGAGAGGGGGTGCACAGAGAGCGACAGTGCATAGAGATACAGAGTACGCATGGAGAGAGGGTGCAAAGAGAGAGACAGAGGGTACACAGAGACAGCACAGAGTGAGACTGCACAGACAATTGAAACAACACATGACACCATCATGTATGACAGGGAAGTTACTAGTGTAACATGTATAATACAAAAAACATATTTATAACAGTAGAAGCCTAAACATATGCCAACAAAAACTATATATATTATATAAAAAAATAAAATAGCAAAAATATTGAAAATGTGGATCTTAAAAATCTTTGTACCTCTGGCAGAGGCAACACATAAATGTACTGAAATAAATGCAAATCAGTAAAGATTAATAGCTGCATAGTATTTTTCTTGAGAATTAGGTGAATAACCAAACCGTAGGACTTCATTTATAAAGTGTTACTTGTTTCTTGGTGGCACTACAGAACAAGAGCCATTTATAATTTTATGTAGCTTTTCCTCAGTCAATAATCATCTGAGTTCCAGTATTCATAAAATGTAAGCCTGTGAATACAACACAACATAAATTATATACAGCTGTACAGTTCTTGTGGGGAACTTTGGCGCTAACTGAAGATTAAAAAACTAAAATATTTACTAACAGCTTCGAGTAACATAAAATCGGAATTTTGTCTGGTTCACTTAGAAAAAAAGAGAAAAAAAGTACAGAAACAAAAATTAACTATATAGTATAAATTATGCTTAGTGGACTGCAAAATGAGATATGTAAATGTAATACAATGATTTTGTACTCATGATAAATTGCTTACTTTTCTCTCCAAGTGATGCTTCAAACTAATTTTTTTTAATTACTGCCCTGTGCAATCAGACATGGCCGATGCAACAATCAACATCTGCAAGGCAATTTTATTTTGAGTATATTAGAAATACATTTCCAAAGACTTATGGAACAATGCCGGAGTAATGATTTCTTTGAAATGAAGCAGATCATTAAAGGCGATTTAATGCAAACTTAATGAGAAGATTAGTATATGACTTTACCAAATCGTTATAATAATCATAGTTCCCTCTACAGTAATCTGTGCCTAATATAGTTTCAAATAGTTACACATAAATAGTAAAACGTGCAGAGAGTTTAGCTTTTTCATACAAAACGTTGACTCCACAAATTGGAATCTCTGTAATAGAGTCTTACATATTGAAGACAATTAAAGTTAATCTTGTGGTTACTTGAATGTATTTTTCAATCTCTTTTATTATGGCAATATATTTCTCTAAAGATTATAGAATTATGTGTTATATAGGAAAAACAGAAGTGCTGGAATGCAATAGGCTGTTTTATGTTCATGTGAAAATCTCTAGCCATAAATGACCAGTGGCCTATTTCTTGAGTTGACCTATTAACAAACTTTATTTCTGAAGCCCCGAACACTTACACAGAGCTATGCACAAGTAAGGGTTCCCTGGTGGTCCAGTGGTTAGGATTCAGTGATTTCACCGTTGCAACCTTGGTTTGATTCCAGTCAGGGAACCAAGAGGTCACACCATTCTGAAGCCAAGCAGGGTTGGTCATTGTCAGTACTTGGATGGGAGACTACCTAGGAATACCGGGAGCTGTATGCTGTGGCCCACTGGAGAAGGAACTGACAAACCACTTCAGTATCTCTGCCATGAATACCAAGTGGATCAGCATGACCATGGGCATAAAGATGTGCCGGGTGTGTTACGGTTCATGATGTCACGGAAAAGAATGAACTACACAAAATAAAATGTTGTTCAGTGGTTAGGATTTGGTGCTTTTAACACTATGACCTGGGTTCAATTCCAGTCAGGCAACCAAGAGATCACACTCCTGAAGCCAAGCAGGGTTCAGCCTGGTCAATACTTGTATGGGGGACCACCTGAAAACTGGCAATCCACTCCAGTATGTCTGCCATGAATACCAAGTGGATCACCATGACCATGGACATAAAGATGTGCCGATGTGTTATGGTTCATGATGTCACGGAGAGTGGGAAAAGAATGAACTACGCAAAATAAATGTGGTCCAGTGGTTAGGATTTGGTGCTTTTAACACTATGACCTGGGTTAATTCCAATCAGGGAACCAAGAGGTCACAACCCTGAACCCAAACGGGGTTCAGCCTGGTCAGTACTTGTATGGGGGACCACCTGAGAACTGGCAACCCACTCCAGTATCTCTGCCATGAAAACCAAGTGGATGGGCTATAAAGATGTGACTGGTGTGTTACAGTTCATGAGGTCACGACGCACACAAAAAAATATATAAGTAAAAAATAAATTCTATGCAGAGGGTATGCGAACAGTAACAGTACAAAAACAAGTGAAAATACAAAAGGAGAGCTTACACTCTAAAGTAAATGGTTAGGCAAATGGCACCAAAGGTGGGGGGAGATGAGTAACTGTGGGTTTATGAAGGTAGCTGTATGTCATAGTTAAGAATTAACCAGCAGATCAGTTGATGTCAGTAAGCAGTAGGTGTGGGGGCAAAAGCGAAACACTCCACACATTTTACTATTTATGTGGATCTATATTATGCACAGATTACTAAATTGGAAACTATGAGTATTATAACAATTTGGTAAAGTTATATACTAATATCCTCATTAAGATTGCATTACAACGTCTGTGCTTCATGTCAAAGAAATCATTATTCCAGTATTGTTCCATAAATCTTTCGAAATATATTTCTAACATACTAAAAATAAAATTGCCTTTCAGATGATGCTGTTACATCAACCATGTCTGATTGCACAGTGCAGGAATAGTTTGAAGCATCACTTGAGATCCTTTAGAAAAGCAACACATCTATCAGTAAGGAATTGGTTTTAAGATGACTTGAAAAGTTGGGTTTTAAAGACCTTGTAAATCTCTGAAAGTTAGAGTACAGTCTGATAGAGGGAGATAGAGAGGTCCAAAGAACAGTAGCAACACAGCAGAAGTCATGGTGGTGTCAGTGGGAGGACAGAATTAGAAAGAAAGACAGGGGTCCAGAGTAGACCAAAAAGGACAGTTTGGGGTGTACTTGGAGATTAGTGCAATGATTAAGGTGTGTGTACACCATGATGGTTTTGAGGACTCCAATTTTTTTATTTTATGTTGTAGGTAATAGGGAGCCATTGGAGAGACGGACAGAGGGCTTCAATGCTGGAGGAGTGGTGAGTATGATGGATTGTAGTTGGAATAGAAAGAAGGTTGACGTGAAATTCATTGGCGAATATCAATTCATCTATTATTACTATTTATTTACAAAGTGCTTACATTTTCCATAGTGCTGTTTAGAAAAGTGCAATATGGGTACAATAAGGAAACTAAAAAGGTAACACAAATTATAAGATATGAATAATACAATACAATATGTCAATTTGCAATTTGGTGTATCAGAGTTGAAGTCCCTACTCTGAAAAGAATGCAATCTAGTACAAAGTGTTTGTGATGTCAATTATTAGTGGATTTGCTTCATAGGATAACACAGAGATGTTCTCTGGTTCTTTTCCAGTAGTTCTCTAACAATCCTGTAGATTAGACCATAATATGTGTTTTATGCATATTTTTTCCCTGTCTACTCTTCAAAACTATATTACTCTCTTCAAAAAAGTAGTGTTTCCCCATTACCTCTTCAATAATTGATAAATAATTGTGTGTTTTTCTATACCTGGACGGCTCCATATGCTAAGGATAGGATCAGTGTGCCATATACTTCATTAGTGTCAAATATTATAGCATTTTGTCGATTAAATGGCTCATATTCTTCTATTTTTGTATGAACAATGAATTGAATACCTTCCTGTGTACCACCCTGAACTAGACCTGGTTGGACTTTTAATCCAATTATGTTTCATTATGCTATCATTTGGATTTTACAATGCAAGGTATTATTGTAATTATGACAGTCACTCGTTCGTATTGATACAGCCATACCTCATTTAACGCTGTAGATAGGTTCCAGGCAATAGGAGTGTTAAGCAAAACAGCTCTAAACAGGGCAGTTTAACATGGGGAAGATAGGGATAAGGGAACTAATGAAAAAAACACACAATATCAATTAAAATTTAAACTTTTTTGGTTTTATATGAACTTTAAACTAACACAAACTGACCATTAGCAGAAATATCCTGGATTCTGTTTTATTATAGCGAATCAGAGCGTTCAAATGGGTCCGTCAGGCAAAAACAGCGCTATAGTGGGGGCAATGCTATAGAGAATCAGAGCGTTAAAATGGATCTGGCAGGCAAAAATAGCATTATAGCAATGTTTAGCATTAAAAGGGGTCTGGCAGGAAAAACAGCTCTATAGTGAATCAGCTCTAAAAGGGTTAGCTTTAAGCAGGTCTACCTGTACATAGACTTTCTAACCTTTCTATCATGCTATTTTATAATAATAGCATTAAAGGGGACACAAAAAGGTTCAGACTCTAAACTGAGCTCATAAATGGTAAAAGGTGAAGAAGTCTTTTGACTCAACTAGCTGTGTGTGCTTAGATGATTGTGCTTTCAAATAAGTGGTAATTTGAAGCAGTTAAAGTTTATAGTTTTGGGATAGTACATGTTTTATGTCCCAGTTTTATCTGTCGTCTACTCTTGAAGGGGCCACTGATCTCTTTGTAAATAATAAAATAATGATATAGATATACTTGGATCTTCTTAACCCATTGTGAGGCTATGACATCATCTAATTTGGTCAAGTGTGGTCCTTAAAAGCTCTCCTAGCATATCTGTTTTAACATAGCATTTTGAAAGCACAACCTTAATTGACCACTTGAAACTTTCAGCTAATGATTAATTTTATTCATAATGGTGATTTAGCCTGAAAATATAAATAAAAATATCCTGGTCACAAACACTGATATATCTGTTACTGAAAGAAACAGCGCTTTAGAACATGTTTTATTAATCAAAGAAATGAATTTGCATAAAATACAAATATTATTATTTATAGTGTGATATTTCCTTCACATTCTTTGCAGTGTGTTCTATGTGAATGTAAACACACCATTTGTATTAAAAGCTTTTATTTTGTAGTTGGGCAAAGGTTTAAATTAAATATCGTCATCTCAAATAAAAGGTGCAATGTCGTCTCCTAAAATATTAAACAAAAAAAAACAATATAGGAAATCTGATATTAGCCACACTCAGGGCTGGATCTACCTTTTTGGAGCTCCTAGGCAGTGAAGTGGAGGAGGCCCTGCGAGTGCGTGCACGAGGTATGCACGCACACGTTTCCCTTTTCTGTGCATGTATATCAATCTCTTGCTGTGTGAGCAAATCACCGACATTTTCTCATAACAGCCATTTTAACAACATAACTACTTATACACACGCTGAACTATTACTTGTTTATTAAATCCATTTAAAAGTGGGTCATATTATTTATATTTTTCTAACCAAAAAACAAACGCCCTTCACAGCGAAGCACCCCTAGGCGGCTGACTAGTTGGCCTAATGGGTAATCCGACCATGGCCAAATTGCCTCCATACTTTCCAGCACCACTGTACCTCTATATGTGCATAGGAATCTTGTCTACCAGTATAAATGTATACCAATATATCACCTATTGTGCTCAGAAGCCAAACACTGTGCAATGCAAAATTTGAAAACTATGAAATTACTGTTGACAAGATACAGATCAAGAAAATATAGATTTGAAATGAATGAAGCATACTATGAGTAAATGTTATACTGATATTCCATTTTGCAGCTGTCTTAATACATTTTCATATCATTCTTGGTTCTGTTTATCATTTATTTGGAACCAGTGAGACAGAATATAGGTGAACAAAATATGGATGGGCAGTCAGAGGGGAAATAAAGCAGCTTGCAAATAAACTGGCTTTTATGTTTTCAATGAGATTTTATATAGATGATATCAAGTTATGTGTCATAGCAATGTTTTGGATGTTTTGTTCTATAGTACAGAAGTACCCTGTTTAATGCTGTATACCAGCAAACATAACAACACAATGTGAACCTTTTCTTTAAAGAAACAGCAAACGTTGACTAAACAGTCCACTTGAAATGGCAGATGTGGAAGCTTGAGACTCATTCTGGCAACAAAATCAACCACAATGTCATGGATGCATCACAAACTCTTGGTGAGGAACTAAATGGAAACTTCTTTTGGTTCCTCGGTGTCAGTCACTACTTTCCTGGGCTTCCTGAATGATTTCTGAATGTTGGAGGTCCTCATTTGGCAGGCTCTCATGTGAAGCTTGCAACCAACTGCACAATGTCCATTGCATAGTTCACCCATATTGACAAGGTCTACAATCGTAACAATGATGAGCTGTTCTGGTTCCCCATCCGCACACAGCTCTGGCCATATCTTCCTCCACGCTCCTTTCAGACATTGCTGTGTCATTACTTCTAGGACAAATCAATATTAGTTATAGCCTGCATGATGGTATACTTTTTCCAAAAATCAATCATGGATTCTTTGTTCTTGCTGTCTGTTTGCTCAATTAGCTAGTGGAATGTGCGGCAAAGATAAAAGGCTTGAAGTAGTGCTGAGTGGCAGGAAAACTACTTCTACTGGAATGCAGAAAGTTGGTAGGGTGGCATGGAGCATTGTGCATCAACGGGAGTTCTTTGGCATTGATTCCTTTAAGCTTGCAGTCCCTTTTGCATTCGCTCATAGAACTAGCCTCCTTATGTATTTGATATATATTGTGTAAGAATGCTGGGATTACTTGTAGAATGGTGCTATTTAGAATGTGGAATTCTGCACAGTATATTTGAAACTAAGTAAGGAGGGTGCCAGAACGATAAAGTTTATAGAAACAGTTTGGTTCTTTATTCATTTTTGATAAATGATATTTAGAGTCTCTGGGTTAAATATCAGGAAAGCATGGGCAATCGGTGCTCTACCTTACTCAGTGGGGCACATGGCCATCTGGACTCCAGGTCTAAAGCTAGGCTTTTTGTGAGGTTTTTGAAAATCAATATAAGCCTAGGTGCTCATTAGCATAGAGGGGCCTTTCATTTAGCTTGCTGGTAGAGATATTTTTTTAAGGCTCAGAATGCACAAGCCCCTTGACTATAGTTACGGAATTTGTGTTTTAATTTAAGTGAGTGCTTGGATGAGCAACAGTTATTTTTTTGTTGTTGAGCAAAAATCAGATTGCTGTATTTCCTTTTTTTCATTGGAGTCAGTACATGGACTATAAAAGAAGGGGCCCTCAAAATACTGAATATAGAAGTATGCTATATTTATCCTGAGAAGAAAACCAGCAAAGAAAAACTTGTTATATATATTGTGACAAAGTTGTGCAGATGTATGAGGGAGTCCTGGAGGGGAGATGTGTGGGCCTGATGCTGGATGGAGGCATTTGCCCAGTCCAGTACTGCAGGTGTCACAAACGCTCCCTTACATCATAATGTGCTGCAGCAGTAAACAGGCTCAGACAGTCTGGTGAAAGTTCAGTTGCAGCTAGAGCCTAGAGAGACAGGGTGTTGCAACTGGCCAGTGAGAGAGCTGGAGTCCGGAGGAAGATCTGCTGCTGGGACAGCGAATGCATTGGAGATGGGAAGGAGACAGTGCTGTAACCCAGAGGGAGTGTTGCAATCCAAATCCAGGAGAGAGTGTTGCAGCGTAAAAACTTAAAACCAGCCCCTGACAAAAATAACCTGAGACAAATCCAGTCGCTTAGTGTATAAAGAGCTACTCATATTTAGTTTTATTTTTATTTATTTTGTTATATTTTATGGCACTGGTGAAGAAACAATAAAGAGTATGAAGATGCATCGAAGCCTCTGCCAAAAGCAGAGAAAAGAAGGACACTTTGTCACAATATATATATATATATATATATATATATATATATATATATATATATATACACAGTTGTGCTCAAAAGTTTGCATATCCTGGCGGAAATTGTGAAATTTTGGCATTTATTTTGAATATATGACTGATCATGTAAAAAAAAAATGATCATTATTTTTAAATCATAATGATAACAGAAATCACGCAAACATACCCTTGAATGTTTGGCCTTACATACGCACAAGGTGACACACACAGGTTAAACAATTAAAAAGTTAATTTTCTACACCTGTGGCTGTTAGTGTCTGCAATTAGTGTCTGTGTATTAATGGTCAATGAGTTTGTTAGCTCTCACGTGGTTGCACCGAGCAGGCTAGATACTGAGCCATGGGGAGCAGAAAATAACTGTCAAAAGACCTGCTTAACAAGGTAATGGAACTTCATAAAGATGGAAAAAAATATAAAAAGATATCCAAAGCCTTGAAAATTCCAGTTAGTAAGTGGGAAATTCAGGGATCTCTTGATACCAAGCCAAGGTCAGGTAGACCAAGAAAGATTTCACCCACAACTGCTAGAAGAATTGTTCGGAATACAAAAAAAAGCCCACAGGTAACCTCAGGAGATATACAGGCTGCTCTGGAAAAAGGTGGTGTGGTTGTTTCAAGGAGAACAATACAATGATACTTGAACAAAAATGAGCTGCATGGTCGAGATGCCAGAAAGAAGCCTTTAGTGCACCAATGCCACAAAAAAGCCCAGTTACAATATGCTGCCCAACAGCACCCTGACACGCCTCACAGCTTCTGGCACACTGTAATTTGGAGTGACAAGACCACAACCATAAGCACAATGTTTGGAGAGGGGTCAACAAGGCCTATAGTGAAAAGAATACCATCCCCACTCTGAAGCATGGTGGTGGCTCACTGATGTTTTTTTTTGGGGGGGGGTGAGCTCTAAAGGCACAAGGAATACTGTGAAAATTGATGGCAAGATGAATGCAGCATGTTATCAGAAAATACTGGCAGACAATTAGCATTCTTCTGCACGAAGGCTACGCATGGGACACTCTTAGACTTTCCAGCTTGACAATGACCCTAAGCACAAGGCTAAATTGACTCTACAGCAGGAAAAGGTAAAGGTTGTGGAGTGGCCATCACAGTCTCCTTACCTTAATAACATCGACCCACTCTGTGGAGATCTCAAACGTGCGGTTCATGCAAGACAACCAAAGACTTTGCATAACCTGGAAGCATTTTGCAAGAATTAGGGGCCTGATAGACAACTCTTACAAAAGACTGCCCTCTGTCATTGATGCTAAAGGGGCAATACACAGTATTAAGAACAAAGAGTATGTAAACTTTTGATCAGGGCCATTTGGGTGATTTCTGTTATCATTATGATTTAAAAAGGAACCAAACCATGTGATAAAAATTGGCTTCATATGATCACTATCCTTCAATAAAATAAATGTTTTTTGCATGATCAGTCATACATTCAAAATAAATGTTAAAATTTCACAATTTCTTCCAGGGTATGCAAACTTTTGTGCACAACTGTGTATATATATATATATATATATATATATATATATATATATATATATATATATATATGGATCCCACCGGTTAGATCCTCTGTAGATTTTTGGGTATCAGTGCTAGGGATTCTCCTGAAAGGAGACTGGCTTCAGGATCTGTGGAGAGCAGGGATGCAGTTATGGATGCAGGACTTCTTAGTAGTAGACTGGAGTGATTAAAGAGCTCCTTCCCACCCTTCAGAAATACAGCCTACATGCTTCTATGCTTTTAAAATGGGTAATGCCCTTTATTGAAACACACAGGGAATTATACAAAGGACTAGAGAATTGCCCGTCACAAAATGGCGGCAATGAAATTGTAAGGTAGCTAATGCTGTTTGGTGTATAATAATGAAATATAAAATCCATTAATAAATGAATATATTTTGCCTATTTTGAAGCATTGTGTTGAAGAGCTGGCAATCTGTTTTGATGTTGCTGCAGCATTAGTGGTGTGGAGCTGCTGTGTAAGCGTGATGAATGTGTGCAGTGTAATAGTGTGCTTGCGCGAGACGAAACCTTTAGCGTAGTTGTGTACTTCCGCATTGGCGTAAAATGGCGGGTAATGTGTGGTATGCGTCTTAGCTGAATATCCGTAGGTCGTTTGTGGTGTTTTGCGAGTTTCTTGTGGTGTTTTGCGTGTTTAGAGTGCTTTAGCCTCGTTTTCGTTTTGTTCGGTGGGCAATTTTTCTCTCGCTTAGCGAATTTTTTAGTGTCTAAACTCTTTTATTTTTAGTTAAATGAAGGTGTAAGTTGCTTTTTTGAGGTCGTGGATGCTTCCTCTCGCTGTAGGTAAGCTTTTTATGCATGTGCTGTGTGTATTTATTGTGTTTTAAATTTTTTACTGTTCGCCGGTTCCAGTGCGTTTTTTTCGAGGTCGCAATGAGTGGTAACATGTGTCGTATGTTGTTTGCGTTTTTCTTGTGGTGTTTTGCGTGTTTAGAGTGCTGTAGCCTCGTTTTCGTTTTGTTCGGCGGGCAATTTTTCTCTCGCTTAGCGAATTTTTTAGTGTCTAAACTCTTTTATTTTTAGTTAAATGAAGGTGTAAGTTGTTTTTTTGAGGTCCTGGATGCTTCCTCTCGCTGTAGGTAAGCTTTTTATGCATGTGCTGTGTGTATTTATTGTGTTTTAAATTTTTTACTGTTCGCCGGTTACGGTGCGTTTTTTTCGAGGTCGCAATGAGTGGTAACATGTGTCGTATGTTGTTTGCGTTTTTCTTGTGGTGTTTTGCGTGTTTAAAGTGCTGTAGTCTCGTTTTCGTTTTGTTCGGCGGACATTTTTTCTCTCGCTTCGAGAATTTTTTAGTGTCTAAACTCTTTTATTTTTAGTTAAATGAAGGTGTAAGTTGTTTTTTTGAGGTCCTGGATGCTCCCTCTTGCTGTAGGTAAGCTTTTTATGTATGTGATGTGTGTATTTATTGTTTATTGAATTTTTTAATGTTTGCGAGTTGCGGCGGATTTTTGCGAGGTCGTAATGAGTGGTAACGTGTCTCATATGTTGTTTGCGTTGCGAGGTAAAGTTTGTGAGTGTCGCAGTTGGTGTGTCGTGTTGTTTGCCTTGCGACGTAAAGTTTGCGAGGGCCGCAGTTGCTGGCAAGGAGCTCCATGCCAGCAACTGAGGCCCTCGCCCGCAAGCGTTAGCAACAACTCGCATGCTCACAACTATATATGTGATAGAACAAAAAGATCCCGATAATTCAATTAGACCAGCGACATATGTGCCTGGCCTACTGCAGTCCACAGGGTCACAGAGAGTCAGACTAGACTGAATGACTTAAAAAGCACAAGTTCAATTAGTCTAGGTGCAGAGTCACAAAAGGTAAGGTAATTAAAATAGGAAGGCCAGTGAACCTCAGCACTCAGCAGGAGGTCTTTAATGCTAACCGTCCAGTTGTGTTAGTATCGCAATGGATCTCTTAGATCTGGATTTGCAACCAATAACTGAAATATATTTCAGCAACAGGCATATTTAACAGTAGTTTAATCAGCATAACAAGCGTTTAGACACACAATGCCAAAACAGACACAAGGGCTATTCACTGACGATAAAGGTCTCCAGACCCTAGACAATCCAAACAGAGGGAACCATGGTAATCACAGGGGGAGGCCGTGGACTCATGTCTATGTTGTGCTGGCCCAGGAAAGGCATTTCCTTGAGGAAGACTGGATTAGACACCCTTGCTGAAGAGAGAGAAGCAGGTACCACAGTACTTTATTTTGTTTTTCTCTCTTTTTCTGTTTGTTGATTCAATAACAACATGTTTTTGGGATTTACGAATACCATCTCTTTAAGAACTGGATGGCACCAGAAAACAGTGCCATGTTTGGAGGGAGTCCTGCTATTATGTGGTTAAGTGCAATAGTACATCAAAGAAAATCACATTACTACTTCAAAGAAAATAAGATGTACTTCTTAATCCACGTTGAATAGCATGATTGGAAGTCTCAGATTTATTTAAGGGACCCAGAGGGTCATTCAATTGCGATTTGGCCAATTGAATAGAACTCTATATAGCACATTTCTTTACAGAAGTTTTTAGTTAGTGAACTTCTCTCCAAAAAGCAAGGTCTTCACTAACTAAAAACTTCTGTAAAAAATATGCTATGTGCTTTTATAGAGCCCTATTCAATTGGCCAAATTACAATTGAATGAGGCCCCTGATTGCTATGTAGGGATTCTCTCACTTCAAAATCACTGGTGTATAGCTGTTTTGAATTTTAACATGAGTGAAGTTTGTGATGGGTATAGAGAATCCAATGTTTGGAATGGACAGAATAGGCAATTGTAAACAATAATAAATGTCAAATCTAGGTATTTGACTCCCTCTGGTCCCATGACACCACATTAAACACTTCACGGGTAGGGAAGGAGATTCTGGGAGGGCAAACAGCAGATACTGTTTACCTTTGTACATCAAATATATGAGCCCAGACAGCCATGATTAAGTGTATATATATATATATATATATCTGTTCTGCGACTCTCTCTCTCTCTCTCTCTCTATATATATATATATATTTACACACATAGCTAACTAAAATATATAACTAAAGACATGGGTTCACTCTACCAATGTCTCATTGTGCGAACAGTGACATGATAATGATAATAATCACATATATAGTTCTCAGCAATACGGGTTGTTGCTAACGCTTGCAAAGCGAGGGCCGCAGTTGCTGGCAAGGAGCACCAAAGGGGCTCCTTCCGCTGGTGGAGATGAGCACCATAGGCGCTCATCCCTACGACCCTGTACGACATTCAGACCGCAAATGCTAACCCTCGAAGCGAGGGGCGCATTTGCGGAGGTGGAGGCTCTACGGCGCCTCACAAGCGGTTACAAACGCCCACAGAAGCGGGACTTTGAAAAAAGAAACAAAACACGCAATGACTAAAGACAGACTTACACAAAAAATACGAGCCGTGGGAATTAGGAAAAAAAAATTGCGGACTTACACAAAAAAAAATACGAGCCGCAAGACTTTGAAAAAATGAATTACGGACTCGTAAAAATACGACCTTAACGAACAACCCACGCATAGTGTAAAACATAAAAAAAACACAAAATACACAAAACAATTAAATAAAAACCTTACCCACAGCAAGGGGGACACCCAGTGCGTCTGGAAGACAGGTTACACCTCAATTTCTGTCCAATTTAAAATGTTTAGATACTCGGTAATCCCCTAACCGAGATAAAAAATGGACGCCGAAAAAAACAAAAACGAGGCTACATGACCCCTAAAGCCGCAAAACACCACCAAGCACATACGACTTTTACAAAAACCCGTACGAAGTACAACATACACCATTAGCAAGCACTCTAAATCATCCACACCCGCGTACCACATACACATTCGCCGCCATTTTACAACACTAACTTACAGAATGCGGCAGTACCCAGCTACACTAACGGCTTCCCCTATTCGCAGCTTATTTACACTACACACTGCACACATTGCTGACACTTACACCTCAGCTCCACAACAGTGCAAATCTACATTGTATGCTGCAGGAACATCAAAACAGATTGTTAGCTCTTTAGCACATTCCTTGCTGCATATATTAATTACAAATAGGTATAAGTATATTAAGTTATGATTTAATTAACTAATTAAACAGCATAAAAAAAAATATACAGAAAACAAAACAAAAAAAAAACACCACACTATCGCAAAAAACCTCAAAGACCTTCACCGCGCTCCTCACAAGGAGCGCCAACGGTGCTCATAGAACACAAAGTACACCAGGGGAGAGCCTTGCAATAAGCGCCAAAATGAGATCAGCGCAGACCTTACAATAAGCGCAAAAGCGCCTAAGATAACAAAAAATACACCAACCCTCGCTATGAGTGCCAAACGATCTCAGACCACCAAAACACTTAGGGCCTCATTCTATTATCGTCCGTAGGAGATGCGGGGCCGCAAGGACCGGCCGCAAGATATTCTGCTATTCTATTCCCCTCCGGCCGGAGATTCTGGCAGGCTTGCGGCCGGCGCCTTGCTATCCCTTGCGGGAAAATCCCGGTTGCTATTCAATTGCTCCGGGAACCCTCTCTGCAAGGCTAAAACCGAGCCGCAGCTTACTTGCAGGAAAGAGGTCCCGCTAGCACCAATTAAGCACATTATAAAGCCAAAATAAAGCCATCCTGCACTCTGAGGAGACTATAAAGTGATTGTAGGTGTTAGCAAAAATAGCACAAAATCCCCCTACACTCAAATCCGTAAATAAATTATTTTTTAATTTATGTCAAAAATCCATGTAAAAAGTCCCGAGGGCTTGGAGCACCTCAGACCCGCCCACGCTGCGGCCGGAAAATAAACAGTTAATGTAAACTCGGATTTGGGCTGATGTGCAAGCTTGAGAGGGGGTTGCTATTAATCCTCATGTCCCCCATTATGATCCCTAGCATTTACAGAGCTGTACAGTGCAGGCTTGAATTTATTTTTGCGTTTAAAGTTTTCTGAGCTTACGGCCGGTTCCAAGATATACGGCCGGCCGTAAGGGGAGATCGCAGCCTTGCGGCCGTTTTACGGCCGATAATAGAATGAGGCCCTTACTCTCTGTGGAAAACAGCATTATCTGCCTTACAATTCTATTGCCGTCATTTTTTGAAGGCCAAGTCGCTAGTACTAACAATAATAAGTAGAAAAAAAGAGGACTATGATCATTATTACTAGTATTATTATTACTATTATTAATAATAAATGTAGGAAATTGTTAATATTGTTAGTATTAAATATATATTAGGCCTATCACTTGTCACATTATATTTGATCTGAAAAACTCTTAAGTTATTTTTTCCTGAAAAGCTGTGAAGCATTGCATTTAGGCAAATTAAGTGGAAATGAGCTGTCACTTGGTATAACACTTTACATATGATGGGAGCATGTGAGCTTTTTGTAATTAGTTATTAAGATATAAGGAATTAAAATCTTAACAACCCAAACTTTCGGTCAGTTTTGATTAACAACTTTAAAGAAATATCTGGAGGAACAAGAATGCTAGCACTAATAATCTACTGTTCTGTGTGGCAAGATGAGTGCACAGAAACGTTTTTATTGTGGTCAACCCCATATGCCATGCCAATTGTGGTTTCCTAATAATGGAGGAGTACTATTGGATTGAAGTGGGACATCTCTCAAATACAAAAGTGACAGCTCTCACACTGGCTCAAATCACATATTAAACTAAATTATTTTCTCTCCTAATACTGTCATATCGGGACATTAATTACAATGCTGGTCTGTGTCTCTCTGAATCTCTGCCCAATAACAACTCCTTAAAGTCCAAAGCCCTCCCTCCAGGACACTAACATTACCAGAAGACATCAGAAGAAATAAAAACATTATTGTCCCAGGACAATATGGTGTACACAACATAGCCTTCCACAGGGAGAATCATTCAGGGCTTATAAGTACAACATTTTTATATAACTGACCAAATAAAACGGAGCCCAATGGTTCCACTGAACATAATTTGCGAATATAGAATATAATCCACACTAGCCACTTGCCCGTCAAAAATGAAGGTAATAAAATTTGAATGCTGGCAATGCTGTTTGCCACCCAATGTAAGTGAGCCTCTCCCCCTGTCTACTTCCTCCCTTGTGTCTCTTTTCCCCCCTTCTCTCCCTCCCTTGTGTCTCATTTCCCCCCTTGTCTCCCTTCCTTGTGTCTCCTTTCCCCCTCCTCTCCCTCCCCTGTGTCTCTTCCTCCCTGTCCCTCCCCATGTCTCTTTTTCCCCCTCTGCCTCCCCTGTTTCTTTTCCCCCCCATCCTCCCATGTTTCTCTCCCCCCTCCCTCCCCTGTGTCACCTTCCCCTCTCTCCCTCCCCTGTGTCTCTTTCCCCTTCTCTCCCTCATGTCTATTACCCCCTCTTCCTCCCCATGTGTCTCTTCCCCCCTCATCCTCCCCTGTGTCTCTTCCCCCTCTCCCTCCTCTGTGTCTCCACCCCCTCCCTCCCCTCCCTCTCTCCTCATCCCTTCCCCCATTATCCTTCTCCTCCTCCCTTTCCCCCTCTCAAATTACCCCCCTCCCTCTCACCTCACTTACCTTCATCAGCTGCTCCTGCTGCTCTCTATCGCATCTTTCGGGACCCGGCATATGCTAATGACGTGACATCACATGAGCGTCACGTCATTAGCATATGCCGGGCGGAACCAGATGAAGAGGCAATGCAGAGGAGAGCAGACAACAGCAGGAGCACACCGGATCAAGATAAGTGAGGGTAGAGGGGGAAAGGAAGGAGGAGGGAGGAGGATGTGGGGAAGGAGACACGGGGGGTGATGCGAGCCCTGTAGGCGTTGCGGTGAGCTTCATCACGAGCCATGCAATGAGCGCCTTTGGCGCTCATTGCAGCCCCCATCTACTGGCAGGGACTAGGTACTTTGGACGTGATGCAAGGCTGGGGAGTCCTCCCCTAGCAGGAACCAGGTAGCCCCCTGGCCTTGCATCACCCCCAAAGTACCTTGACCCTGCCAATAGACGGGGGCTGCAATGAGCGCTTTGCGAGACTCACAGTTGCGGCCCCTTGGGACGCAAACATGGTGACAACTCGCAGTTTTACAACTATTATATGTGATATATTAGGTTCCCCATTTGTTAATATAACTATCTACAAAATACATTTTAAAAAGTAAAGGACATGAACTACATTTTTGACTGGTATAAATGTTTGCAATGTAATTATTTTTGGAATTGATAAATGGCATGCAATAATTATTGAATACTGTGTCAAATTAAAAAAAAACTGTTGGAAATGAGACAGAGCAGAACTGTTTATCAATATACCAGACATGAACTGCTTAAGTGAATTGCAATTATAGTTTTGATTAATTATGGAAATGGGCAAGCAGAAAAATAAAAGTTGATTTGTAAACAAACAATTTAATCATCAGCATTTCATTTAACAACATTCAAGCACAAAAGTTCATAAGATTGAAAAGCATTACTGCAGCAAAATGTGTAAATTATAGAGTGACTGACATATGACTTGCAGTATTATAACTGAATAAGCTTTTATGGTTTATTTGATTATTCTCTCTCTTCTACACCACCATTCCCTCTTACTGTGTATGGGGTAGAGTCACTATGAATGGCTTTGAAAAGTTATGTCAATCATATTTCAGCCAATCCGAATAACCATGGGAATTTTGTGGTACCTAATATTAACTGCTATACCAGGGGGTTCTAAGCTATAACCATGGGCATCCTCATAAACCCTTATACCATGGGGGTCCTCAATGTCTATTGTGGCACCCCAATGTTGGATATTTGCTTTGGAGTGGGTAAAGAGAAATTGTTAGGGAATACTGTGATGGTGACCCTGCATCCTTCTTTCTGTCTTGTTACTGTTAACTTTAAGACCTTTAATGGTTATCAACTTTGTTAAATGTCACCATTAATAATTTGTTGAGTTTTATGGTTTTATGTTACTTAACAAATTTCAACACTGCTAGGTTTCTTTCTAGAGTGGCTTTTCCATTCCTGAGAAATGTTAATTACACTATTTTGAGTTTAAGCACAATTCATCATGCTGATTTAATGTAGATAACAACTGAAAAGAGACATTTTCTCTTTGCAATAAGTATGAAATAGTATAAAAGCTATACGATCTTAATCAGTTGAATATTTTATACAATAGGTATATTAAATGGATTTGAATTGGATATATCTTCAGATTTTTGATAGCAGAAGATGGATAATAGCTGTGATGTAATATATTTTATTCACTATTCAATTGCAATTTGGCAATATGTTTTTTTAAATAAGTTTTTAGTTAGTGAAAACCTTGCTTTTGGATAGATGTTTACTAACTAAAAACTTCTTTAAAAAAATATGCTGTGTGCTTATTTAGAGCCCTATTCAATTGGCCAAATCGCAATTGAATGAGGCCCTATGTGTATAGGTTTAGAAATACAATCTTTTATTCAGATGCAATTAAAGATTGCATTTTATTCTGTAAAATTATGACTTGATGACTATGATGTGATATATTGAGCTACTTGACATAATATATACTGTATATATATATTTAGATATACATATATATATATATATATATATATATATATATATATATATATTTAGCTTGGCTTGGGCCACATTCAATTTAAAGCCCACAACTTGATCGCAGACGGCTCCCGTTCATCTTCGATTGCGATGATATTCAATTTGTCAAGTCCGCAAACCGTAAACCATGCACTGGTTTGGAGCAGTTCAGGGCAGGAACATGATCAATTACTGTATATACAAGAGTATAAGCCGAGTTTTTCAGCCCTTTTTTTAACGCAAAAAAGGGCCCCCTCGGCTTATACTCGAGTCACTCTCCCCACCCGTGTCTCTCTAACCCCCTCCCGTGTGTCTCTCTACCCCTGTGTGTCTCTCTACCCCCCGTGTATCTTTCCCTCCCCCCTCCTCAACCTAAACCCCCCTCAACCCCCCTCCACCACCTAAACCACCCTATATACCTCCCCCCTCTGCCCTCACTTACCTGCTTGTGCTCCGGCTTCCGCTCCTAGACCCGGCGCTGGCGCGCATGTGACGTCACATGCGCACCGCGTCATTATCATATACCGGGTGACGTCACATGCACAAGCAGGTAAGTGAGGGGAGAGGGGGAGGTATTTAGAGGGGTTTAGGTGGAGGTGGGGGGTTGAGGGGGGTTTAGGTTGAGGAGGGGGGTTGGGGTTGAGGGGGATTGAGGTTGAGGAGGTGGGTTGGGGTTGAGGAGGGTTGAGGTTGAGGAGGGGGGTTGAGGGGGGTTGAGGTTGAGGATGGGGGGGGTTAGGATGGGGGTTTGAGGAGGGGGTTGAGGATGGGGGGTTGAGGAGGGGGTTGAGGATGGGGGTTGAAGAGGGTGGTTGAGGAGGGGGTTGAGGAGGGGGGTTGAGGAGGGAGGTTGTACTGTGACATACTGTACTGAAGCAGAGCATGATCCCCTCCCTTCAGAGACTGGGCCGCAGGGCAGTATTCCAACATGATAACGACCCCAAACACCTCCAAGACGACCACTGCCTTGATAAAGAAGTGGAAGGTAAAGGTGATGGACTGGCCAAGCATGTTAACAGACCTAAACCCTAATGAGCATCTGTGGGGCATCCTCAAAGGAAGGTGGAGGAGTGCAAGGTCTCTAACATGCACCAGCTCCCTGATGTCATTATGGAGGAGTGGAAGAGGACTCCAGTGGCAACATGTGAAGCTCTGGTGAACTCCAACTCCAGGCAGTGCTGGAGAATAATGGTGGCCACACAAAATATTGACACTTTGGGCCCAATTTGGACATTTCCACTTAGGGGTGTACTCACTTTTGTTGCAACGGTTTAGACATTAATGGCTGTGTGTTTAGTTATTTTGAGGGGACAGCAAATTTACACTGTTGTACAGGCTGTACACTTACTACTTTACATTGTAGCTGAGGGTCATTTTTTCAGTGTTGTCACATAAAAATATATAATAAAATATTTACAAAAATGGGAGGGGTGTACTCACTTTTGTGAGATACTGTGTATATATATATATATATATATATATTATGTACCATGATACCTGTTTCAATACATTTTTTATGTATTTAGTTTTAATAGAATAAATGGTTCTATACCTTTCTTACTGTTAAATCTGAAACAGTTTCTGACTTTAATAATAAAAGCAAATCCAGAAATAACTTTCAACCGAAATGCCTATTATACATCTGTCAGTGGTCAATAGGGGTTGATTGACTTTTAGTTTGGGCGAATAACATACAGATAACAATATGCTCCATTATTATCCCTGCTGGTTCTTTCATCAAATCACTTTGAGAGAACATGACATTTTCTGCATGGATTAGTTTGTAATAAAAAAGGAATTATGAATCATAAAATGTAAAACCGGTGTTTTCTATTTTTGTATCCAATGCACGAGGTCAGGTCATTTAGGGCTGTACTCTGAATGGGACTCCAGATATTTTTTATTTATTTATTGTAGAATTTTTTTTTTTGGGGGGTGGGTTATATACATTTTTTAACTAGGTGGCTTAATTTGACCCCCCTCACTGTAATTTTCACATAAAATGTACACATCACTTACTTCTAAGAAGCCACTAGAATAAAAGTTTATCACCTTCTGTAACGTCCCCCTTTCTTCCTGTTCTCTCTCATGCAGTGTTCCATGTTTCACAGATGTAACTTAAATCCACACCACAGGGACACTGCCAGTGTTTCGTACTGTTCTGTAGAAAGATGACACTGATGTCCTGTTTGTCTTCGCATCATGAGACACTAGTAGTATGAAGTCCCTCCCTGTTACAGCTATGAAACATGGAACCCTATATGAGAGAGAACAGGAAGAAAGAGGGAGATCCAAAAGATGAGAAACTCTGGAGGCTTCGTATAAGTAACTGAAATGTAAATTGTAAATGAAAGTTGCACTGAAGAGGTTACCTTGTTAAAAACATAATCAGTTAAAGGAACAGTTGCAGTATAAATATGCAATAATAATGCTCAGATCCAGAACTATTCAATTGTTCAAGCCCGAAAGTTACTGTCCCAAAGCAGAAACCATAAACAATGCACTGGTTCGTAGCAGTTCAGGACGGGAACATGATCAATGAAGCAAGTCTGTAACCTCCCATTTCGAATCAGCCAATTGAAAATGAGACATGGAGGTTACGTGTAGAGATGCCGTGAATAGTTAGCCGGCGGACTGTTCCCGGCGAACATAGCATGTTCGCGTTTGCGGCGAACTGCGAACATATGCGATATTCGACCGGCCCCCTATACTTTATCATTGAGCAAACTTTGACCCTGCAACTCACAGTCAGCAGACACATTCCAGCCAATCAGCATCATACCCTGCCTTCCAGACCCTTCTAACTCATGGACAGCAGCCATTTTGGAATCATAACTAACTTGCAGTCTTACTGAGAGGAGGCTGAGTGTAGGTGATACTGCATCAATAGGGAAAACCATAGCTAGGCTACTGTACACAGTGTGCAACACAGTCCTGAATGACTCTTTTGATCTCTGCTGCAAGGACACCCCTGTGTCTCTTCCCCCCCTTATCATCATCCTCCCCTCACATTAGCACCCAACCCTAACACCCCTTACACTTATCCCTAACATCCCTCACCCTAACACTCCTCACACTTAGCCCTAACACCCCTCACCCTAACACCTAACCCCCTCACCCTTATCCCTAACACCCCTTACCCTAACACCCCTCACACTTATCCCTGTGTCTCTTCCCCCCATTATCATTAAGGGAGGGGGGAGGATGATGAGAGAGGGGGGAAGAGACACAGGGTAGGATGATGAGGGAGGGGGGAAACAGACACAGGGGAGGAAGATGAGGCAGGGGGTAAAGAGATACAGGGGAGGGTGATGAAGGGGGGAAAGAGACACAGGGGAGGATGATGAGGGAGGGAGGGAAGAGACACAATGGAAGATGATGAGGGAGGGGGGAGGATGATGAGAGAGGGGGGAAGAGACACAGGGTAGGATGATGAGGGAGGGGGGAAACAGACACAGGGGAGGAAGATGAGGCAGGGGGGTAAAGAGATACAGGGGAGGGTGATGAAGGGGGGAAAGAGACACAGGGGAGGATGATGAGGGAGGGAGGGAAGAGACACAAGGGAAGATAATGAGGGAGGGGGAAAAGAGACACAGGGGAGGATGATGAGGGAGGGAGGAAAGAGACACAGGGGAGGATGATGATGGAGGGGGGGAGAGACAAAGGGGAGGATGATGAGGGAGGGGGTAAAGAGATACAGGGGAGGATTATGAGGGAGGTGGGAGGATGATGAGGGAGGGGGGATGAGACACAGGGAAGGGGGATGAGGAGGGGGGAAAGAGACACAGGGGAGGATGATGAGGGAGATGGGGAAGAGACACAGGGGTAGATGATGAGGGAGGGGAAAAAGAGACACAGGGTAGGATGATGAGGGAGGGGGGAAAGAGACACAGGGGAGGATGATGATGGAGGGGGGAAGAGACACAGGGGAGGATGATGAGGGAGGGGGTAAAGAGATACAGGGGAAGATGATGAGGGAGGTGGGAGGATGATGAGGGAGGGGGGATGAGACACAGGGGTGGGTGATGAGGAAGGGAAGAAAGAGACACAGGGGAGGATGATGAGGGAGGGGGTAAAGAGATACAGGGGAGGATGATGATGGAGGGGGATGTTAGGTTATTTATGCCCTTTATAGATTAAAACCAGACTCTGCATCAACTATGTAATTTTCTGTGGGAGTTTTGACATGGATCCCCCTCCGGCATGCCACAGTCCAGGTGTTAGTCCCCTTAAAACAACTTTTCCCTCACTATTGTGGCCAGAAAGAGTGCCTGTGGGTTTTAAAATCCGCCTGCCCATTGAAGTCTATGGCGGTTCGCCGGGTTCGGCGGTAAGCAAACATTTGCGGCGCTTCGCGTTCGCGTTCGAAAATGAATTCCAATAATGTTCTAGTCCAGATGGGTGGCCTGATTTGTATTAACTCATTGATACCCAAGATCGATTTAACCCCGAAATTAAATTTGCGGCCTTGAGACTGTTGTGCAATTAATTCTAATGTCTATCATCACTTTCCTGGTTATTTACAGTGGAATATTTATTTTGTATTTGCATTTACAATGCTATGAACAGGTGTTTAACCCCCTTGCAGGTCCTCTCTAGCACTCATAGGATATTTTTCCTTCATTTGCCATTTACGGGTGTGAAATCATTTGCGGGCTTGGAGAAATTGATCAATCGAATAGAGATTTGCGATTTTAGCCTTGCGAAAATGACAGATCAAAGGGTTCGGGAGGCTGATGTTTTAACAATTGCCCGTAACTCGTCACCCATTTGGAGCCCACAAAAGACACCAATTGAATAGCAAACTAACTTGCAACCTCACTTACAGGCTACCAGATCAGGCAAGAGCTCAATTGAATCGGGCTCTGTGATTGTGGGGGAGAAGTCCCTCATTTTAAATTTAATATTGACCTGGATACTGTGATTATTCACAATTTTGTGTTTATTTATTATTTTAAGTAGGATGATTGAGACATTTTATAGGTTTTATATTCATACTTTTAATGACATTGATCTCTTTCTTGTCACATCCACATCTATAGTTTTACTTGTTTGCACTGATGAATATAATGTAAGAATCAACAAACCATGGGACATTGTGTCAAGTTTCTGCAGCTTTTCTGAAATTACTTGTAACACTATATTTATTAATATGTTGAATTTCTTGTTGATGAATGATTGAAATCTATATGTCAGGGAGTTTGTTACTAAAATATGATATCGCCCTTGACAGTTTTCATTACTTTCTGTGCAAGCATTGGCAAAAAAAAACTAAAAATATGTTTGGCAGAATTTGCAAGAGCAGGAAAATAATCGCAACTTGTTTCTAGCAAACTAACGAAATGTTTAATGACATATATTTTACCAATAAACAAAAATAGAGTTATTATTTTTGAGCGATTGTACTTTGTGCTTTAGTCTGCAACTTTGCAAAAACTAAATAATCCTTCAAGAAGCAACTGTTTCAGTGGAGGGCTCAAAGTTTTATGTTGTTTAAAGCAAGCAAATTAATTGCAGTAGATAATAAGTATCTAATTAATATAAATATGTGACAGAAAACTAAACTAGAACAGTGATACACAATGTTCTGTAAATAGATATAGGTAGCCATGAAACATGTGACATTTAAATTAATAAGTAGCATAATGAACTATTAGCCCAATTATAAAAAGCTAGTAATTAAGTGAAAAAAATGTTTTCTTTCATTTCATACCTTTTTTTTATTGATTTATCCTATTTTAATGACCTTACCTTTTGTGAATCTGCACCTAGACTAATTGAACTTGTGGTTTTTAAGTCATTCAGTGTAGTCCGACACTCTGTGACCCTGTGGACTGCAGTATGCCGTATTTTAGCTAATAACCAAAGCCCTGGATCCTATGAGTACACTGATACTACATTTAGGTATTATTACATTTATTTCTGACCAAACACGTCATTAAATGACAAGATCACAGAAGACTTTTCTTGCCTTGATAAGCACATTATAGCCACCATGTGCCTAAAAAGTTTAGTCTATCTCCGAACATAAACATAATCCAATACAAGTCTAGATTTTGGAAAAGTACAGACCATAGTGAGTTCAAACATACCCAAATGCTTCATTCCCTAAAAACATTCAATCATTACTCCTTGCTAAAAGACTATGGGCCTCATTCTATTAACGGCCGTAGGAGATGCGGGGCAGCAAGGACCGGCCGCAAGCTATTAGGCTATTCTATTCCCCTCCGGCCGGGGATTCCGGCAGGCTTGCGGCCGGCGCCTTGCTATCCCTTGCGACCGCTCGCGCCGGAGGAAAGCCTTTGATCTAAAACGGCCGCAAGAGTTTCGGCCTGCAAGAAAAGCCCGGTTGCTATTCTATTACTCCGGGAACCCTCTCTGCAAGGCTAGAAGCGAGCCGCAGCTTACTTGCAGGAAAAAGGTCCCGCTAGCACCAATTAAGCACATTATAAAGCCAAAATAAAGCCATCCTGCACTCTGAGGAGACTATAAAGTGATTGTAGGTGTTAGCAAAAATAGCACAACATTCCTCTACACTCAAATCCGTAAAAACAATATTTTTTAATTTATGTCAAAAATCCATGGAAAAAGTCCCGAGGGCTTGGAGCACCTCAGACACGCCCACGCTGCGGCCGGAAAATAAACAGTTAATGTAAACTCGGATTTGGGCTGATGTGCAAGCTTGAGAGGGGGGTGCTATTAATCCTCATGTCCCCCAATATGATCCCTAGCATTTACAGAGCTGTACAGTGCCGTCTTGAATTTATTTTTGCGTTTTTAGTTTTCTGAGCTTACGGCAGGTTGCAAGATATACGGCCGACCGTAAGGGGAGATCCTTGCGGGGCCGTATAATTGAATTCCAAGATAACGGAACCTCCGCAAGGAATCGCAGCCTTGCGGCCGTTTTACGGCCGATAATAGAATGAGGCCCTATATTTTTATACATTTCTAAAAAAAAAGAATTTAAAATCTTTAAGTAAAAAAACAACCTCAACTGTCCCAATTTGCAATCTCCCATTCCATGTCTTTTCCCCTATATACTCCCAACCTTCCTTTCTCTCCACCAAATTTGCTCCAACCTACCCTTTTGTCTTATATCTACTTCATTCCACTCTCCTTTATCTCTCCCAACATCATCTCTCACTCTACTCTTATCTTCTCCCCAATCCCCTTTACCCTGATCTCCTGCTCCCTAACCCTATCTCCCCTTATCTCTCCCCTCTGTCTCCCCAACCTCCCCACTCCTTTTATCTCCCATCAATCTCCCAGCTCTCTTTATCTCCCCCGCTGCTCCTAAACATCACACTGGTCTCCCACCAACTTCCTCCCAATTCCCCCTCTTATCTTACCCCTTCTGCCCCCAACATCCCATTTTCTGCCCCAAATCTGCCCCAATCTATCCTTTTCTCTTCTATGTACCCCATTTAATTTCCCCTCTTTATCTCTCCCAACATTGTCTCTCCCTCTTGTGTTATCTCCTCTCCAACCAGTGGCGGAGGCCCCAGACTTATCAGCCCCCTCTTGCTGCTTACCTTGATCAGGGAGTTGCTTTCTCTTCCTTCATGTCTACCTTGCCTGCGTTTTTCTGCAGAGGCAGGGACTTCCTGAATGAGGTCGCACACAAGTGATGTCATTCAGGAAGGCCCAGCCTCTGCAGAAAAACGCAGGCAGGGTAGACATGGAGGAAGAGAAATTTTTAATCTATAATATTTATATAACATATAATATGTATATCTATATATATATATATATATATATATATATATATATATATATATATATCTTTTTTATATATATATATATATATATATATATATATATATATATATATATATATATATATACATATACATATTACCCGGGGGCCCAAATATTTTTTTGCACAGGGGCCATCCAGTCCCCAGCTCTCCCACTGTCTGCAACCCCCTCTAGCCTGATCTCCTCCTCTTTAACACATCTCCTCTTATCTCTCTGCTATGTCTGCCCAACCTCCAGACTCCTCTTCTCTCTTCAATCTCCACTCTCTATTTATCTCCTCCTCTGCTCCTAACCTCCCCTCTGACCTCATCCCCCCACCTTCCTCTCAATCTCCTTATTTTTCCCCCTTTGATGGTGATTTTAAAGCTTTTTCTTCACATGCACATATTTATTTATATTCTTTTTATATCTTATAATACACATAAAATGAAATTGTTGCTTCAATTAAACTGAACAAATTTATAGAAGCAAGTTGAAATAAGGTGAAGTTAGATTTTTTTTTATTACTAGGCTTCTTCAATAATTTGTTGGTTTTCAGATGGAAACAAGTTTACACATACAAAGGACATCAACAATCTATTTTTATATATTTTGTAATATACATTTCAAATGCTTTTTAAACTGCTCCAATTAAAATGAAAAAGCAAGATAAATTATTAATAATGAATCACTTCTCTAGCATGAACTTGTGCATAATAAATAACCTAAAATGCTTTAAACTTACAGAGATAGCAAAACATTTAAAAATGCAACTCCAGTCTTGGCAACTTTCCTTATTTTTATTCATTGCATATTTTGTGGTTTTTCATTTAATTTATTTGAGTAATAACCGTTAATTTATAAATTTCTCTAATACATTTACATTTCAGGAGTTATAATATTAATTTAATGCTTCATTTAAGTTTACAACCAGAATCAATATTCAATAATTAATTATAAACTGAAGTCACTGCCATCAATACAAACATTTTTTTCTGTCACTGAGAACCAAACTCAGAGTAAAATATACTGAATGCTAGCGGTCATTTGAGGTAAAAACCAAACAGTGAAAAATGGCAGAATCCTATGGAGAGTTTTGACCTTGCTTGAGTTTGTACAAAACGCGTGGGAAAACTAAATTCTGTAATGATTAAACTTCACTTTTGTACAACCTGAATGTGTAAAAGCATGCAATGTCTTCAATCTAATACTTTATTATTTATTTCTTTATTTTTAAGCCTAAAGCAAAATGCAGTTTTACATACAGTGGTTACTAAAATAGCATTTTCTGCAGGAGCTTTTATACAGCTTTTCTTTGGTTGTATTATTTACATATCACACTTTCAAAATATTTTCAGGGAAAAAAATGAAAAATAGTATAGGACAGTTAGAAAGTATGGATTTATATAAATGCTTTAATGTTTTAATTTAATGTCTTATTTTGGTTTTGAAATATGGATTAGGGGACTCCAATTTTAATATTCATTTTCACTCACAAAATGTATTTAAAAATATAAATTGACTCTTAAACAGAGGCAATTTATTGTGTTAAAAAATGCATGTTTTTTTTTTTGTTTTTTGCATTGAAAGTGTTATTACCTCTTTTTGTAAAGGTGACATTGTAGTAACTAATTAGGGTCCTTAAAAAGTATAAATTACATCTAACATAGTGAAAGTTATGTGTTTGCATCTTTCAGTCTTGTTCAACTCACACACACCGTGCTGATCTACTTGGTATTCATGACAGGGATACAGGAGTGTGTTGCCAGTTCCTTCTCCAGCTCCTGGTATTGCTATATGGTACTGACCATGCCCAACTCTGCGTGGCTTCAGGGTGGTGTGACCTCTTGGTTCCCTGACTGGCATCAAATCCAGGTCACAGTGGTGAAAGCACCAAATCCTAACCACTGGACCACCAGGGAACCCTTATAAAAGTTATACTGGCCCTTCACATATAATAGTTGTCAAACTGCAAGTCGTTGTCACGCTTTTCGAACTCGCAAAGCGAGCTCGCAAGAACTGCGTCCTTCGCAAATCGGCTGCATTTGCATTGGTGGAGGCTCCAACTAAGGCTCATTGCAGGCCGCAAATGCGGACCCTCGCGAAGTGAAGTTAAAGGCCGACACGCGTACTTCAAAAAACAAAAACACTTAAAAATAAAAACAAAAACATCACACACAGCATGGGGGGACAGCCAGGATGGCTGGGGGTGAGGTTGCACATGAATTAAAGTCGAATTTAAGGAGTTTTGCCACTTGAAAAGCAGAAAACAACGAAAAGGATGTACGACTTTTACAAAGAACAATTACGACCTGCGTAACTTGGAAAATAAAAATATGAGGTCGCAAAACTACGAAGTTAACGGCCGAACTGCGTACATCCACAAACAACAAAAGCACAACAACAAAAAAATACCCCATAAAACAAACATCACACACAGCACGGGGGGACAGCCAGGACATCTGGAAGTGAGCTTGCATGCAAATTTAATTCGCATTTAAGAAGTTTCACTACTTGAAAATCGGGTAGGCGAGAAGAAAAATGTTGAATGAAAAAATGAAAACGAGGCTATAGGACACAGAGACGCGAAAATCACCGCCAGGCACGTACGAGTTAGCCAGGAACATAGCACATAGAAAATATACCATTACAACGGACGGAAAATGCTTGCGAGCCAAGTAACACATAGAAAAAAGACGCCATTTTACAACACTTACTTACAACTCATAACATTAGGATTCTAAAATGCCGCTTTACCACCTAAACAAACAGTTTGCCCTTGCGCACGCAGCCTATTTACACTGCACACTTGCCACAATGCTGACACTTTCTCCTCACATGATCAACACTACAACTGTGCATTCAGATGCAGGAAAATCCAAATAGATTGTTAGCTCTTCAGGATATTGATTGCTGCATAAGTATATTAATTCATATTACTTTATTCATTCACTGTACTCACATTTTTTTGCCATTGTACACTGTACGTCTATATCTGTCTTCGCAATGAACGCCTAGGGGTACACAAGGGAATAGGCTCACAATGAGCGCCAAAGGTGCTCATTGCGAGCCCTGTGAAGAGCACCGAAGGCATTCAGCGCGATCCCTGCAATGAGCCCCAAAGGCGCTCAGCGCGGGGCTCACAATGAGCGCCAAAGGTCCACAGAGGAGCAAAAGGCTTACATTGTGTGGCAAACAGCATTGCCATGGCTTAAAATATTATTGCCTCATCAGTTTTGACGGGCAAGTCGCTAGTTAATATATAGTTATTAATTATTTGTTAAGTGACATCTGTTAAGTTGCCATGTTGGCCTCTCTCTCTCCTAACATCTCTTACAATGTGTTTCTGTATGAATCTCCATATTGCAATTCTAAGTGCACACAAAATGCAGTTCACTATTAGTCCATAAGGTCATGTTTCAACTCATAATGTAGTAGCCAGCATGACTGTCCGTGTAGACCAGAACAATAATAGCTGCTCACCATGTTATGTGCACTAGAAAATTCTGAATTACCAGAATATGTTCTGGATTTGTAAAATTTGATTTTAGCAAATAACGGAGCTATAACATTTAATATAACTAACTGAGAGACTCATTAAGGGCACTACTTTCGTTAGGAACCCAAAATATTTGAATATCCTGAAATCATCATCCACACAAGAAAAAGAAGAATGGTGTGAATGGTCTAGTGAATGCAGTCTAGAAGAAGTGGTAGTTGAGAGACCTCTGTGCTGGAACAAGTTAAGTCTATTAAAGATCCAGGTGTAATGATACTCTTACCTAAAACAGAGGAACTAGGTTCAGATAGTTATATACTTACATACCTATTGGTTGGTTTTAGAGTTTGGCAAATAATGGTCAAAATTCATGGCTGGATGAGTTTGTTTATAGTCTGCGTATCAGGCTGATGGAGTAAGTCCACAGTCCAAAATCCAACAAGGTCAGTAATACATAATCAAACAAGGTGGCTTCCAGAAGCACATAAGCACTGTGATACACTGGAGACCATTTTGTTCAGGCACCAGTGTCAGACTGCAGAGGTCTTAAAATACCACTAAGGTTAGTTTTTTATATGATCTTTTGAACAATTAAACTTGATTATATGCAAACTGTTCTTAGGAAGATGTATCCTTGGGTTATTGAGAAACCATCATTATTTATATTTAGGATGGAAAGGGTATTTATAATTCATGGGTTAGGACTGATTTGAATACCAGAAGCAAAAAAAGACACACATTTTTAAGCTGTTCTTAAGGTTGGATCTTGGGTTTGCTCTGTGTCAGCATCTACTATACTATAGTAGTCAAGTTGTGTAAAAACAGGTATACATGTGATTCTAAAAATTTTATAAATGTCATAAAGTGTCTAGGGGGTCTTGTCTATGTGGGTGAGACCATTCAACCAATTAAAGAGGAACTCCCAGCATAAGTGACTGATTTGCCTGTTCCAAAGTATTTTGTGGAGCAACAGCACAGCATATCTCAATTGTGCTTTCACGTAATTGATAATGCCCAAGACTGTAGACAGGGGATTGGTATTAAGAAGACACTGCAAAAGAGAGGCATTTTGGATAAGGAATCTGCACCTTATTGCACCATGGTGATTGGTCAAGTAACTTTATTGGTTCCCCATGACTCAGTATAGTCTGACTCCTCTTATGTGTTGTGAAACTGTATATCACATTATTTATAACTAAGATTGTGATCTTTAGCTCTTCTCTTTATTTGGATTTTTAAAACATTTATTTAGGTTTTCTGTTATAAATGTACAAGCCTTAGACTTATATATGATCTGTGTAACATAATCTTCGAGAATGTAAAAACCAAGAAAGAGTTAAGTGAGAGTTTATGTTGAGTGTTTATGTGATGTCATCTTTAATCGCTTTTGTGCTAAAATTGTTTTTATAAGGGTAAGGGCTTCCACTTTTGATACTGAGTTAGAATAAGTGCTATGCCCAAAAAGTCACTTTGTTTTTTATCGCTTGACCATGGAAAAATAAATTAACTCAGCATTCTGAGTGCCAGTGACAAAAATTAAGCTTAAACTGGCTTCTGCTTACAACAAACATAGGTGAGAAGTTGGCAAATTAGTCAAGTCTCATTATATATATATATATATATATATATATATATATATATATATATATATATTCTCTAAAAGTGATTTTTAATATAAAAGAAACTTAAGATTGGATGGAACAAGCCCTTTATATCATGGAGATTTTAGTATACATCCCCAAGTAAATAAACATTTTAATCAATACATTTCCCATCAACGACATTCTTTAATACATATGGCTCTATGTATTCAATCAACTATTTAAAAGAAGAAATATGTTTATATTGTATGGAAATGACCAGGGACCATATTAAATTCCAAGCCCTTAGCAGCAGACTTGAATTTTGGTGGAGTTACAGAGCTATTAAATTAGCCAAGCCTGCAACAGACGTGGCTATAATCCAAACATATAAACAGTTCTTGCGCACGTTGGATGTGCGGCCGTGAACATGATCAATCAGTCAAACCCATAGTTATGGGTTTAGACGGAGCCAACAGTAAAAGAGATTGTCATCATTATGTCACTGAAAAATGAAGGTGAGATTTCAAAGCCTTACGGGTTTGAATTACGAGTTACAATCGGACCCACGTTCCAGAAACAATGCAATATTAATAAATCAGTAAATATGATATTCTAGTCCATGCGAGTTCCGTTATATGTATTAACACATTGATTGCTTGGATCGATATAACACAGAAATTAAACATTAAAAAAAGTATTTTATATTGCCGATTTACAAGCTTCAGAATGTTGTGCTATTAATTCTAATACCTAACATCACTTTCCCTTGATGTTAGGTATTAGAATTAGAATTGTGTATTTGCACTTACAAAGCTGCGGATTGGACTTTAACCCCCTTGCGGGTCTTCTCTAATACCAATTGGCTTTTTGGCTCAAATTGTGAGTTACGGGTTTGTACGCCAGTGCTTTCTTCGCAATTTAATAGCGATTTACGAACAAAACATTTACGGGCTTGACAGATCAAAGGCTTTGCTGCAATGGAGTTCTGATTTTGATAGCCTGTGGGGTTTTTCCGCATGTAACCCGCAGATCGTTTGCGGGTCGCTGAATGAGGCCAATTTAATAGCCTTAAGATTCGTTACGGGCTACGGGTTTTCAAGTTAGGGGAATTTAATAGGGCTGCAGGTTAGCATGTATATCATCATCGCCAGTTCACAATAAGCATTTTCCCCAAAAGTAAAGGAAGGTTATCTTGAATAAGCATAAGAGTGAGGAATTATTAAGCCAAACATTTCAGGTATATCTTATCTGCTATCAACTAAATATTTATATTATTTAAAGGTATATAGAAGTTTCCTGGGTTTTAAATGTTCCCTACCAAACAGCCACAGATTATATACAGAAAAATATGTATTACATTGAAAAGTTCAGTCTACTTACAGATTTATGTGCAGCCAACTAAAATCCTGATTTCCATACCTCTAGAGCTGCTTACATCACCAAAACGTATCAGCCTATAGGAGCACAGAATTGAAGTATGGATTTTAACCTGTTACTTACTCACTAAACGTATGTGCCTGCATTATCCATTTACATGCTTGGGCAGCATCATAACACAAGAGAGAGAGAGAGCTACTGCTTTGGCAAGAACAAGTGCAAATACACCCGTATAGTGCAGTATAAAGAAGTATTAATTGCACAAAATAAATTATTATACTCATAATATCGATAAAGAAAACAAGCTCATAAACTTCACAACAAACTCCCCTTTTGGTCCATTGTTCACTTATAAGCCTCTGTGGTTTGAAACATTGGGCCATCCACATAGAATATTTCCCTTGAGACATTCTTTATTTTTTCTTACACTATTTTGGGTTGGCACAGTCCAAAGCCATCACTGTTTTTCAAATTGATTATAACATCACATCGTTGGAGTTTGACACATTTAGCACTTCTATTATATGGAACATTTTTACAGAAAAGCGTATGATTTGGCCAGTTATATTCAATTATCTTCTCCTTTTATATTCATATGTACAGTATATTCTTCAGTTTACATCCTTTAGGGCTTATTGAAATGACAGCTGGTCTATTAACCATGATGCACAAGCACACCTGTGACATAAAATTATTTTCTATACAAAAAACATAGTCTGACAAAGTTCACAACCTTCATTATGCTCACTTACGAAAGTTATTTAAATTATCATAATGTTGATCCTTAAGGTTTATAGGAGAGCGCATGAGTGCACTTCAGTCACATCTGGCCGATTTAAGCTATGCCATCTGTGTTATTTGCATATTACTTTATAATTATTCATTAACAATTTTTAATTATAGTTAGAAAATTCACATACATTTTGCACAGGTATTTTTGTGTGTAATTATGCTGTTCTTTTTACTTGTTAGAACATATTTAATATGATTTTATTCCATTATTTTTTTTAGTCAATGAATATTTAATACATTTAGGACTATATCTATTAGCATGGAAAGTCTAAACTTCCATGTTTCTTATTACTGTTTCCATTTCAAAAATGCGTCATTGATAAGATCAATATTTTATATACTATTAAGTATCACAAATTAATTAAAAATTAATTACTGCTGCTTGCTTTCAGGTTAAAGAGTCAGTCACATTTAAAATAGAAGTAACTCATGGCTTTTTATAATTGGGCTAAAAATAATTTAGTTTTTTGAATATGCAACGCATTTACTTGGGATCATTATTATTATTATTATGTCTTATTTATATACTAGCGACTTGTCCATCAAAAATTATGGGGCAATAAAATTTGAAGCCATGGGAATGCTGTTTGAGACATAATTGAAACCTTTTTGTATTGTGAGGACCTTCAGTGCTCATTACGAGCCTCTCCTGTCATGTACTTTTGGTCCTCTGCGAGAGAGATATATTTCTATGTATATGTAGTTATTAGTTAATGAATAATTAATGATTTATAAAATTAATTAAGAATTAATTACTTATGCAATAAATAAATATAGTTTAATTAGTTGTAATTGATATATGCAGCGAGCAATAGGCTGAAGAGCTAACAATCAGTTTGTATTTTGCATCTGCATAGAATATACATTGTGAGTGTTGGTGCCCTGCTTATAAAGTGTAATGAATGTTTGAACTGTGCATTCTAAATAGGCTGCGTGCGCGAGGTAAAGCCATTGGTTTATTGTGTAAAGCGGCAATGTTATTAATGTGGTACGCGTCTCGTGAGTATTTTCCGGCTTTTGTAATAGTGTATTTTGTAGGTCGTAGTGTGATGTGTAAAGTGCTACGCGGGTTGCAGTGTTTTGCGTGTTCCACGGTCGTGTAGCCTCGTTTTCAATTTTTTCGGCTGACATTTTTTTCCTTGCTTAGGCGATTTTCGTGTGGCGAAAATCGTCTAAATTGAGTGAAATTCGTGTTCCACCTCACTCACAGACATCCTGGCTGTTGCCCCATGCTGTCTGTGATGTTTGTGTAATTTTTTGGGTGTATTTAGTGTGTTTTTAGGGTTTTCGTTTCAGGCGCTAATCTCGTAATTTTTTGCATTTAGTAATTTTTTTTTCTAAGTCCCGCGTCTCGTATTTTAACGGCTCGCCTCACTGCGAGAGGCTCGCAGCAGCTAAGTGCTACGGTTTGTCCTCACTCTTAATAGCTCGGTAGGGATTTACGAGTGAAATTCACTCAGTGCAGTTCTTACGAGAACCATGGTATGGAGGTCTCAGTCTCTAACTTAGTCTAGCTGTTTTTACCTAATGAATATATACAGGATCTCTCTCTTTCTTAAACGATACACTACAAAAATGTGAATTTACTCATTTATCATTTACCGTCTTGATTTCTTTAACCCTCTCCTGATTGGCTTTCTAGACAGATATCTGTCCCAACTCCATTCAACCATGAATGCCTCCATTTACCATCTGCTACACCTCTAATTCAATATTTCCACTTGCTACCCATATCCTCTACAACAGGAAATTAGGGGTGGGTAAAAATCAGATATGAATGGAATGTGAAAGATTAATAATTGGGGTGAGTGACCAGACCATTTAAATATTTCACTGGCACAGGTATAAATAGACTATTGAAAAAATATTCTTTTAATAACAAAGGTCCTTAGAAATTGGTTTTGATAGACAGTCACTCCCTGGCCCCATAAACAAATGCAGGGATTTTATTATGCCTCTGCCTATGACTCGCTAGCCCTAAGAGCCCAGGGACTCCCCATTAATAACCATTACCCCTATGAGCCAGTGACAGCGAGCACTTCCATGCTGACTGAAGACTCTGTTGACTTCAATCTGATCATTCTGTTTGATCAACAACCGGGAGCCTTATAAAGTTTGAAAACCACTGCTCTTGAATTAAAAATCCTGACCTTAACTTACAATATCCTCAGTAACATTGCTCCTTCTTACATCTCTAGCCTCTTCCATAAGAGATCATTTCACTCATTTGTACATTTATCACAGCCATGGAGGGTATTTGTCGTGCATACATTTAGAATCGGCTACACAATTATGGGATGTTTTGACGACAATCCCACCTCCTAGAAAATGAACATTTTTACCAGATAATTTAAACAATGAAGAAGCAAACTTTTACAACGCAGACACTGAGTTTGTATAAATCCCAAGTATGCTCGATCTAACACAATACCAGGCAACAGAAGTACTTGTACATATCATCTAAATTAGAGGTGACATTGTGAGATGAAGTGTAACTTCCTCCTAATTACCTTACTCACCTACCGTTACTCCGGGTTTAACTAATTGATCATGTTCATGGCCGCATGTGCAACGTGCGAAAAATGGTTTACGGGCTTGCGTCTCTGGCCCGTAATTCACGGTATGGTGGAATTTAATAGCTATGTAACACAGCTGAATTTTTAAGCCTGCAGCCTTTGCAGGCTCGCCGACGCCGCTATGGGCTTCGAATTTAATAGGGCTGAAAGACTTGCAACAGCAGATAAAACACAAGAACATTCAAAAAGCTAAGCGAAGGAGAAGAAAAAATATCCTAAATAAGAATTTTTCAGGATGCTATCAACATACATTTAAAGGGATACATGAATTTCCTGGAATATCTGATAAGGGGAAATCAGTAGTGTATGAAAAAAATACCAAAATAAACATTTAAACACTTACCTTGAAGTTAGCAAAATATCTTGTAATTTCTGAAAGTTGAATATCAGTAATCAATTATCAATTATAACCCTCTCAAAACCAAGGTTAAATTAGCATCACATTCAAAATTGTTTTGGCCAATCAAGAGGAAGCAGAGGATGAACACTGTGGGAGTTTCTGTCTGTGCTGCAAAGCAGCCTGGGATATGTAGTGAGATTTATATGAAAATACATATACTTTTCTAACATGTGCCAATCTGTGCAGCACATTCACACTAGATTAAAACCCAGCAGGTTTTCTGTCATCTGCAATACTGCAGATTGTCTGTTTTGTCTCGCTGTCTGTCTCCCTGTGGGGAATTTCAGCTGTGACCCCACCAAGCACTTCGTGTTGGAGGTCAAAACATGTACTCATTTGCCGTGCATCAGGGTACACTTCCTAGGGGTGTTCAAATCCAGATAACAGTATCCAGAATATAAATTTGCAAGAACATTCAACTTTTCAATATAATACATATCTTTCTACTAATCAGTGGCTGTTTATTAGGAACCATTTGAAATCCAGGAACCTTTTATATCCATTTAAAGCTTGTATATCCTAACGCACAAAAGAAGCCTTTCTAATGGTTAACCCAGCCCTAAACAACAATACTAACAAAGAATTAACTAAATCCCAATGTAATTTATGAATATTTGCTCACACAATTAAACAGTGACACCCAACTACTGCTAAGTCAAACCTCATTAATACAGAAACCCAGGGATTACTGCTTATCCACATCCCACCCCTGCCATGTGTCACCATGTAATAATTTCAAAATTAAAATATGATTTATCTGAACTGTAAGGTCCATGTGCAAGAATAATCAGTAAAAAATAGAATATATTGGAACCTTTAATTAAATCACTTAAAATTGAAGAATACTTGTCTATTTTACAACATTATGGTTTATTAGCTAGTTTTTGGAACTTCCACTAAGACCAATTCATCTATAGACTGGTTTCTTGCTAACAGTGATATGTTTTATAGTAGTGTTTTACATTTTGTAGTGATTTATTTAAAGGTTATAATTTATTCTCTTTTTTATTGATTGTCAGCATTTAGTATTAAGTACTGGAAAACAACTGTGGCTTTGTTATTTGTCTCTTTTTGCAAGAATAATCAACAAAATCAATTTGTCAATGTTTGAATTGGAAACGAGTACCTATATCAACAAAATGTTAAAATGTTTATTGGGTTACTATGGGAATTACTGTGTTTTTGGGCTCTGACTTACAATTTCCAACACGTAAAGATTCTTGTTAGTCCCGTAAGTTATTTCCCCTTACTTAACAAACCCAACGGCTACTTATCAGCAAGTTCTTACAGCCATGGGAGCCACGTGATAGCTACTTCATCAGCCACATTAAGTTAGAACACCATAGCGGCATCGGCAAGCCCGCAAAGGCTGCAGGCTTAAAATTTAGCTGAGTTACAGAGCTATTAAATTATACCATGATATAGACCATGAAATATGATAAATTGATTACTTAGCTTATTTGAGACCAACACGGTTTGGTCAAATTATTAAAAGGGCAGGACATTGTACATTCTAAAAAAACATGTTATTTCCTTTATTGAAAAAGGTAAAAATGTCAGTTTTTCATCTATATTTCAAAATGTTGGTTTGCTTTCAGTCCTATTAAATTAGAAGCCCGTAGCAGCATCGGCAAGCCCACAAGGGCTGTGGGCTTGACATTCGGCAGCGTTACATAGCTATTAAATTAAAACATGCCGCGAGTTATGGGCTTGAGACACAAAACTGTAAAACATTTTTCGAACGTTGAATACGCAGCCGTGAACATGATCAATTAGTCAAACCCGTAGTTATGGGTTTAGATGGAGCCAGTGGAAACAGAGGTCGTCATCATTATGTCACAGAAAAATGGAGGTTGGATTTCAAAGTCTTACAGGGTTCAATTATCAGTTACGATCGGAACCAAATTCCAGATATAATGCAATATTGATAAAGCCGTAAATATGATATTCTAGTCCATGCGAGTTCCATTATATGTATTAACACATTGATTGTCGGGATCGATATAACACGGTATATAAACATAAAAAATATCATTTTATATTGCAAATTTGCGAGCTTCAGAATGTTGTGCTATTTATTTCAGCCCTATTAAATTAGAAGCTCGCTCCGGGGTTCTAATTTAATAGGGCTGAAAGTGAACCAACATTTTGAAATATGGATGGAAAACTGACATTTTAACCTTTTTCAATAAAGGAAATAACATGCCTTTTTAGAATGTACAATGTCCTACCCTTTTAATAATTTTCCCTTTACCTATAAGTACAGTAGTGTGTTTATATTTGCATTTACAGTGCTATGGATAGGACTTTTAGCCCCTAGCTGGTCCTCTCTAGTACCCGTTGGCTTCTTGGCTCCATTTGCGGGTTACGGTGTTGAACGCCAGCGGATTTGTTGCAATTTAATAGCGAAATTGGAAACATAGCAGTTACGGGCTTGACAGATCAAAGTTTTTGCGAGCGTGCATTTCAAATTTCCACGTTCCATAGGGGTTTCATTGCACCTAACCTGCAAGGTGCTATGTTCATGTAGAATATTCTGATGAATTGTCTTATAAAAACTGTTTTTGCAAAATGACTACATCAGATCTGCCTTAACACAGATACCACTTTACATAAAAAATAGAAGCAATATTCTTTAAGCCACTCGAGATTCAGATCCACTTAATACTGTCAGCTTTCAGCTCCTAAATGACACTTTATGATACTTAACATGCAGAATGCCATATATTTGCATTAAGTGGTGTAATATGTCTTGAATAGTCATTTGCAAAATTGATATATGTTAAAATGTTAGCATTCAGCTTTTAAAACTAATTTGTGCTTACTGGAAGTTGGGCTCCAGAGTCCTTCATAAGACGAATAATGTGAAATAGAAATGATTTTTCTAGGACTTTTGTTTTAACAGAAAACATTCATTAAAGCTCAACACTTTCTCTAAGTGCAGAAAAAAATGTTTTTTCATAATGTATATTTATTGGAGTATATCACATATAATAGTTGTCAATCTGCGAGTTGTTGTCACGCGAGGCGAGCAGTTAAGGCATGCCACGGGACACAGGCAAAGCAAGGAGAGCAGTTGAGGCACGCGGGACTTCGGCTGCAATGAGAACTGAAGGTGCTCATTGCAGGGGTGGAGACGTGGGACATTTGGCGCTCATCGTGAGACAAGCGTGACTTAGCTAAAATGAGCTGGCGCTCATTCCGAAACACGCGGGACTTGGCAAAAATTAAGGGCCGTAGGACCAAAAGCACGTAGATGGACTATGGGGCTCACAAAAATACGACTTTAACGGTCGAAACACCGAACTGGAAAAACATGCAAAAACACACAAATATGCCTCAAATTCACATACACACTCACACACAGCACAGGAGGAGAGCCAGGGAGCCTGTGAGTGAGTGAGGTTGCAAGTTAATTTGAGGCATATTTTGCCTTTTTTCACAATTGAAAGTCGCTTAAATGAGAAAAAAAATGGCTGCCGAAAAAGTAAACATGACAAAAACGAGGCTGAAGGATGTAAAACGAGGCAGAAGAACGTAAATACGAGCCCTAAGCACTAAGACTTAACTCAAACCAGTAACACTTAATACAAGGAAGTAACATTTAACTTAAGCCAGTAACACTGAACCCAAGGCAGTAACACTTAACACAAGGCAGTTGGCTCCTAAACTACACAGGCCTATAAAGTACACATGAGGAGAGGTTCACAATCATTTATATATATATATATATATATATGTATATATAAAATTATAATTCATAATTTGTAGTATAGGAGGCATTGTGAAACAGTGGGGCTAATATGCAGTTTATTATCTTTACCTACTGTAGTTGAATTTCTGTGTCAAGCACAGGACCCCCATGGTAAGGGGCCAGGATTCCCATTGCCGGAAACTAACAGAACTATCCTTCTTCCCCCGCAGATGGTGCAAATTTACTGTATGGATACTGGAACAAGAGGGCGGGAAGCGGCATGGTATTCTAAAGAGCAGATCAATCAGGGAGTAGGGAGGGAGTTCCTATCTTACACAATAGGATTCTCAGTTAGTACTTAATATAGTTTCCTACTTCAGCGTTTACTCTGGTTATTAGTCTACTATAATTATACAGAGTATACATTTACCTGAAGCTGCAACAATTTGTACGCATTGCATATCATTTTATATAATTTCATTGGCAAGTATAGTAATGCGTTATACATAGTATAACATTTACTAGAGATTGTATGTCTCTGAAGAATGGTGCTGATTTTTTACTTGAGAAATAAATGCAAACTACTAAAACATAATTCCTCGATTTTACAGACTTTTGGGTTATGAAATATGCATTATTTTTTATTTGCATGAATATTCCATAGTAGCCTGAATATATTTCTCATTATTCTCAATTTATCTTCAAAATGCAGCCTTTATACCTCAACCAGACAATCTCACTATTTTCATATTTTTAGTGCCTTAGTATACAAATGTCCACTCCTTATTCCATCCATCTAACCCTACTGAAACCAACTGTCTTGTTGACTTATAGCCTACTAAACAATGGACTCCGCCAGTGGATCAAGCCTTGATGACTGGACTACTATCCATTATTGATCTCCTACACCTTTTTTCACTCACTGAATATCTCCTCTGCATTGTACGCACAACATTCCTTGTGGTATTCCATTTTTTTTACATTTTCCAAAAATATTAGTGTCTTACAAATAAAGAATAAAAATCATAATAATAATTATTGACATTTTGTATCTTATTATATGGAGTTTGAAAAATGACCTCAAGTGCATTGCTCAAACCCTCTGCTTTTCTGTATATTACTCTGTCATCTGAAGCTGGTTGCAAGCTTAATGCCTTCAGGAGCATGGAGAACCACTTTAATAGAATACATGTCTCCTTCTAATTAAACACAAATTATTCTTCAATTTTTATGTAAAATCGAATAAGATTATAGTACCTAATCCTAAGAGAATAAGACTTTAAGAATGAAATCCATCTTTCTCATACTGTAAGTTGCATCTTCATCTTTGTAGCTCTAAAGTAAATTATATCTTGCTCGTTTTCTATATATTAATTAATTTTTGTACCTTCAGGGAATCAAAATCGCTGTTTTAATGAGTAAGACCAAATATTCTTTATGAATAAAATGTAATTCTGTAAAAACTGAATACTACTGCAACATAAAAAATGCCCACTATATTGAGTCATTGTATGAAAACTTGAATTTATAAAACCTTTGCCCAGCTTTCAGGGAACAATTTCGGGCCTTGTGAAATTAAATTCATAAACTAAAGTACTTTGATTAACTGATCTACATGTAGCATGACAATTTGACTGCAATTTTAGATGCTTATCATTGAAAGGTTTCTAGGTGTGTACACTGGTGTGATAGTCTGCAGAATCATAGGTTATCAAGCAATTTACCAAAAGCTTTTTTTCTGATTTAAAAGCTAGTTTAATTCATCTCATTGCAAGATATCGCAAATGGGGTGTTTAATGGGAGTGATAAGGTGTGTAATGGGTGTGTTTTGGGTGCATACTGTGAATATTAAAGCTCTCATGATTTACTAAGGACAAATCTTGCTTTTAACTAACTCCATGCTGTTATTCAGCATCGCGTTTCTCAACAGCGCCATAGCAGTATATTGTATAGTTGCATAAACTTAGGAGTCTGATTCAATTCAAAAAACACATCTTGCGGTATACAGGCCGTATGTCTGCATAGGCTTGCTGCAGGCTCGAACTTTGCTACAATTCCGGTGCTATTCAATTGAACAAGCCTGCAAGTTACAGGCCGAAAAGCCGAAACTGTAATCCATGCACTTGTATGTAGCATTTCAGGGTGGGAACATGATCAATTAAGCAAAGCCGTAACTACCCATTTAGAAACAGCCAATAGAAAATTAGACCGTCATCATTAGGTCAGTAAAACATGGAGGTTGCATGTCAATCAGTTAGCATTTTGGAATCCAATATGCAATCAGACTCGCAAAACCGCAAAAATACAAAATAATAAAAATGAATGCCAATACTGTTCTAGTCCATGGGGGGTTGAAGTTGAGGAGGGGGGTTGAGGAGGGGGTTAAGGAGGGGGTTGAGGATGAGGATGGGGGGTTAAGGATGAGGAGTGGGGTTGAGGAAGGAGGTTGAGGATGAGGAGTGGGGTTGAGGAGGGAGGTTGAGGAGGGGTGATAAGGGAGGGTGATAAGGGAGGGGGGAAGAGACACAGGGAAGGGAGAGGGGGTGAAGAGACATAGGGGAGGGAGAGGGGTGAAGAGACACAGGGGAGGGAGAGGGGAGAAGAGACACGGGAGAGAGGGGGGGGGACACAAGAAAAGGGCACACAAGAGGGGAACACAGAGGGCACAAAAGGGACACAGGGGGCAGCACATTTCCCACCCTCAGCTTATACTCGAGTCACTCATTTTACCCAGTATTTTGTGGTAAAATAGGTGCCTCGGCTTATACTCGGGTTGGCTTATACTCGAGTATATACGGTAACTAATAAAGCATTTGCATTTTTTGTTTTACATATACATATTAATGAAGTTTAAACAAAATATATTAAGCTGTGCAGCAAAAACGTATTATTCTTCACAACTTTAATTGTAATTTGTGAAAGAGAAAATTATTTTATTTTTATTATACCATATTATACCATATAATAGCATATCTTCTACAATATTTTATTTCTATAGTGAGTCGATGTTGTACAAGGAATTCAGAGTTATAACCTTCACGTTCTTTTCTTCATTTTGTTACAGCTTTGCTAATGGGACATGCTCTGTGGCTAAGGTTAATATTCTTCATAGGAGATAATTATGCAGTTACTCTATTGCCTTTTAATTTATTTTGTCTTGCAAACCATAATTCTGATCCCTGGATAGCAATTTTGAGATTAAATGTAATACAGTGTCTCCTGGCTTGTGTCTAATCTGCGAGAGAGCGGCTCCCAGGCCTACTTGGAATGCACCTGTCTTTGGAAAGTCTATGATCTGAACAGTTACTTAGCTTTAATATGGCGTGCAAAGTATTATGCTGTGTTGGCTCCCCTTTAATTAAGTGTGATGAAGGTATTAATTTCACAAGAAGTATGATTATATGCGGGGTTCCCTGGTGGTCCAGTGGTTAGGATTTGGTGCTTTCACCAATGCAGCCTGGGTTTCATTCCAGGCAGGGAACCAAGAGGTTACACCATCCAGAAGCCAAGCAGGGTTGGGCCTAGTCAGTACTTGAATGGGAGATCACCTAGGAATACCACTTGCCCACTGGAGAAGGAACTGGCAACCTACTCCAGTATCTCTGCTATGAATACCAAGTGGATCAGTATGGTGTGTTGCGGTACATGAGGTTACGGAGAGTCGGACACGACTGAGCGACTCAAATACACACATTATGATATGCAGAGGAAGAGAAGTGGGTCCACATTGGCTATTGAGACCATCAGTCATTTTTCCAAAATAGGATAACGGGCTGGCTAATTTTTAATTTTCTGACTAGTCAATTTCCTTGGTTCAATTTGAAAACTCAATGAGAATGTACTACTTTGCTGTAATTCTTACTTACATCTTTTAAGTTTAAAGTATCAACTCATTATGATATTCTTTCATTTTTTTCATTATTTATAGTTGAAATAGAGATCTGTATCAGGTTCATCCACTAGTACCAGAGGAAGTAGCTGATTATTCACCAGAGCTCCTTAACTAGCCATGACTCACATTAATTAGAGTTACTTAGAAAGAGATTCGGGTTCCCTGGTGATCCAGTTGTTAGGATTTGGTGATTTCACAGCTGAGACCTAGGTTTGATTCCAGTCAGGGAACCAAGAGGTTAGGCGTGGTGGTCAGAGATCGCCTAGGAATACCGGGAGCTGAATGCTATGACCAACTGGAGAAGGAACTGGCAACTCTCTCCAGTATCTCTGCCATGAATACCAAGTGGATCAGCATGGTATGTTGAGGTCACGGAGAGTTGGACACGAGTGAACAACACAAACACACAAGAAAGAGATCCTGACATTGTCCAATAATGAGTATTACAATTAGTTTAACCCTTCCAGCACCTATTTTGAAGAGTTCAGAGGATCTGTAATAAAAAAAAAAATGAATACTCCTTTCTGAAGGGACACCAACAAAGCTTGCCTCCTTCTGAAAAAGGTAAGTACTGTTGATGATCTTTTTACAATGACTCATACTTGACTACTAAAATACACTATTCTTAGGAACGCCATATAAATAATCACATTGTGAAAAAAGTATTAGATATGAAACACTGAGCAATGTAAACGTGAGGTACAGGTTAACTGTAGCCTTTAAAGTCATTTAGTATTCAAACAGCTACCAAATTCTTTAGTCCTTCAAGTTGGTATTTGGTAGCAACGGCTCTCGGTTCAGACTGTGGTTCCAGATGAGGTGTCAGATACTCCAGAGTAAGCCCATAGTGAGTGAAATACATAGACCTATTGCCACATTGATATAGTATAGTTTTTCCTTGGTAACACCAACGCCAATGTCATCTTTATCGGAAAGCTGCAGCTACCAACTACTAACTGGATTGAGTAATAGATTACATAAGGTCTGCAGTAAGTTTGCTTTACACAATAGATTGCTTTCAATTTCTTTAAATATATTATTCAAGCAATAATATTGTCTGCGGATAGTGCCAGGGAAAGCTGCTGCCTAACAATACCTGCTCCTGCCATATAACACCCGCCACACTGGTTATCTGTCACATGTCAAATTAACTTGTTTACTTTCGAATCTCTAATATGCATAATTCATAATAATCATATAGTGTCAAGATTATAGGTTATTTGGTATTAGGATTGAGTTACAGTTAGTGGTGACTAAGGCATAATAACTTTTTCCTACTCATCAACGCTACAATTCTCAAAATACAGTCCTTTGCTTGCAAAAGTCTTAACTTCCTCAGGCAAATATTAATAAATAATACAAAATATTGTGTACATATAGGACAGTCCTGCAGTTGATGACTCATACATTTTTAGCTGTTAGGAATCATACAACAATTAAAAGAATGGGGAAGAAACTATGAATTTTTTAACAAAAGTTTACTTTTAGCCCTTTAAGTGATAATTAGACTTGGAATAAAGTTTTAACTAGGAGAAAAATATGCAAACGGGTAAGCAATAATTCATTTTAAGTCGGGAGTGTCCTTAAGAATAAGACACTTTAATTATCATTTTCCTACTCGTTTTAGGTCAGAATATTCTCTCATTAATGAGGCAGGGAAATCTAGCAGTTTTCTGCCTTTACTTTTAATTTAAGGACTTCTTTATGACAGTCTTATGCAGTTCTATTACCACATCAAGTCAAGGTATCATCTACATATTTCACTAAGAACTAATGTGTTAGACACACTGATTATACGAAAAGTGATGAATGTGCGGCAGAGAGATAGTTCATATGCTAATGAATTGTATAACCAGAAAATGAACTGCTCGTTTAATACACTAATTGGAACATTTTACAATGTGGAAAAGAAATTAACACACGGATTGAGATAATACTAAAACTTTATTTGGCTTGCTTAATAATATTATAAATATTTTCAGAATATTTAGACAATATTATAAGTAAAGACATAGAACCATCTGGCGCAATGTTTAAAAATGATATCCAGGTTTTACTGTAGCATTGTACTATATTTATATACATTTTTTTTTTATTTCAATGGGATCACAATAATGTCCATAGTAATTGCTGCCAGCATTGGGGAGCTACAGTTCATTGACGTAACCATGAATGCCAACATGTACTGTGACATACTGAAGCAGAGCATGATCCCCTCCCTTCGGAGACTGGACCGTAGGGCAGTATTCAAACATGATAACGGCCCCAAACACACCCCCAAGACGACCACTGCCTTGATAAAGAAGCTGAAGGTAATGATGATGGACTGGCCAATAGTGATGTTGCGAACAAAAAAAATTCGGTTCGCGAACCGCGACTGCGAACCGCCGCAAATGTTCGCGAACCGGCGAACCCGGCGAACCGCCATAGACTTCAATGGGCAGGCAGATTTTAAAACCCACAGGGACTCTTTCTGGCCACAATAGTGATGGAAAAGTTGTTTTAAGGGGACTAACACCTGGACTGTGGCATGCCGGAGGGGGATCCATGTCAAAACTCCCACGGAAAATTACATAGTTGATGCAGAGTCTGGTTTTAATCCATAAAGGGCATAAATAACCTTACATCCCCCTCCATCATCATCCTCCCCTGTGTCTCTTTCCCCCCTTCCTCATCACCCTCCCCTGTGTCTCATCCCCCCTCCCTCATCATCCTCCCACCTCCCTCATCATCCTCCCCTGTATCTCTTTACCCCCTCCCTCATCATCCTCCCCTGTGTTTCTTCCCCCCTCCATCATCATCCTCCCCTGTGTCTCTTTCCCCCCTCCCTCATCATCCTCCCCTGTGTCTTTTTTCCCCCTCCCTCATCATCTTCCCCTGTGTCTCTTCCCCCCTCCCTCATCATCCTCCCTTATGTCTCTTTTCCCCCTTCCTCATCAACCTCCCCTGTATCGCTTTACCCCCTCCCTCATCATCCACCCCTGTGTCTGTTTCCCCCCTCCCTCATCATCCTCCCCTGTGTCTCTTCCCCCTCCCTCATCATCCTCCCCCTCCCTTGATGATAAGGGGGGGGGAGACACAGGGATAAGTGTGAGGGGTGTTAGGGTTAGGTGTTATGGTGAGGGGTGTTAGGGTAAGGGATGTTAGGGTTAGGTGTTAGGGTTAGGTGTTAGGGTAAGGGCTGTTAGTGATAAGTGTGAGGGGGTATTAGGGTTAGGTGTTAGGGTGAGGGGTGTTAGGGATAAGTGTGGGGGGTGTTAGGGTGAGGGATGCTAGGGTTAGGTGTTAGGGATAAGTGTGAGGGGTGTTAGGGTTAGGGTGAGGGGTGTTAGGGATAAGTGTGAGGGGTGTTAGGGTAAGGGATGTTAGGGTTAGTTGTTAGGGTAAGGAATGTTAGTGATAAGTGTGAGGGAGTATTAGGGTTAGGTGTTAGGGGTGTTAGGGATAAGTGTGGGGGTGTTAGGGTTAGGGTAAGGGGTGTTAGGGATAAGTGTGAGGGGTGTTAGTGTTAAGGTGAGGGGTGTTAGGGATAAGTGTGAGGGGTGTTAGGGTTAGGGTAAGGGGTGTTAGGGATAAGTGTGAGGGGTGTTAGGGTTAGGGTAAGGTGTGTTAGGGATAAGTGTGACGGGTGTTAGGGTGAGGGATGTTAGCGTTAGGTGTTAGGGATAAGTGTGAGGGGTGTTAGGGTAAGGGGTGTTAGGGATAAGTGTGAGGGGTGTTAGGGTTAGGGTGAGGGGTGTTAGGGATAAGTGTGAGGGGTGTTAGGGTTATGGTAAGGGGTGTTAGGGATAAGTGTGAGGGGTGTTAGGGTGAGGGATGTTAGGGTTAGGTGTTAGGGATAAGTGTGAGGGGTGTTAGGGTTAGGGTAAGGGGTGTTAGGGATAAGTGTGAGGGGTGTTAGGGTTAGGGATAAGTGTGAGGGGTGTTAGGGTTAGGGTAAGGGTTGTTAGGGATAAGTGTGAGGGGTGTTAGGGTGAGGGGTGTTAGGGATAAGTGTGAGGGGTGTTATGGTTAGGGTAAGGGGTGTTAGGGATAAGTGTAAGGGTTGTTAGGGTGAGGGATGTTAGGGTTAGGTGTTAGGGATAAGTGTGAGGGGTGTTAGGGTTAGGGTAAGGGGTGTTAGGGATAAGTGTGAGGGGTGTTAGTGTTAGGGTGAGGGGTGTTAGGGATAAGTGTGAGGGGTGTTAGGGTTAGGTGTTAGGGTGAGGGGTGTTAGGGATAAGTGTAAGGGGTGTTAGGGTTAGGGTAAGGGGTGTTAGGGATAAGTGTGAGGGGTGTTAGGGTGAGGGATGTTAGGGTTAGGTGTTAGGGATAAGTGTGAGGGGTGTTAGGGTAAGGGGTGTTAGGGATAAGTGTGAGGGGTGTTAGGGTTAGGGTGAGGGGTGTTAGGGATAAGTGTGAGGGGTGTTAGGGTTAGGGTAAGGGTTGTTAGGGATAAGTGTGAGGGGTGTTAGGGTGAGGGATGTTAGGGTTAGGTGTTAGGGATAAGTGTGAGGGGTGTTAGGGTTAGGGTAAGGGGTGTTAGGGATAAGTGTGAGGGGTGTTAGGGTTAGGGATAAGTGTGAGGGGTGTTAGGGTTAGGTGTTAGGGTGAGGGGTGTTAGGGATAAGTGTGAGGGGTGTTAGGGTTAGGGTAAGGGGTGTTAGGGATAAGTGTGAGGAGTGTTAGGGTTAGGTGTTAGGATGAGGGGTGTTAAGGATAAGTATAAGGGGTGTTAGGGTGAGGCATGTTAGGAATAAGTGTGAGGGGTGTTAGGGTTAGGGTGAGGGGTGTTAGGGATAAGTGTGAGGGGTGTTAGGGTAAGGGATGTTAGGGTTAGTTGTTAGGGTAAGGAATGTTAGTGATAAGTGTGAGGGGGTATTAGGGTTAGGTGTTAGGGGTGTTAGGGATAAGTGTGGGGGGTGTTAGGGTTAGGGTAAGGGGTGTTAGGGATAAGTGTAAGGGTTGTTAGGGTGAGGGATGTTAGGTTTAGGTGTTAGGGATAAGTGTGAGGGGTGTTAGGTTTAGGGTTAGGGGTGTTAGGGATAAGTGTGAGGGGTGTTAGGGTTAGGGTAAGGTGTGTTAGGGATAAGTGTGAGGGGTGTTAGGGTGAGGGATGTTAGCGTTAGGTGTTAGGGATAAGTGTGAGGGGTGTTAGGGTTAGGTTAAGGGTTGTTAGGGATAAGTGTGAGGGGTGTTAGGGTGAGGGGTGTTAGGGATAAGTGTGAGGGGTGTTATGGTTAGGGTAAGGGGTGTTAGGGATAAGTGTGAGGGGTGTTAGGGTGAGGGGTGTTAGGGATAAGTGTGAGGGGTGTTATGGTTAGGTGTTAGGATGAGGGGTGTTAAGGATAAGTATAAGGGGTGTTAGGGTGAGGCATGTTAGGAATAAGTGTGAGGGGTGTTAGGGTTAGGGTGAGGGGTGTTAGGGATAAGTGTGAGGGGTGTTAGGGTAAGGGATGTTAGTGATAAGTGTGAGGGGGTATTAGGGTTAGGTGTTAGGGGTGTTAGGGATAAGTGTGGGGGGTGTTAGGGTTAGGGTAAGGGGTGTTAGGGATAAGTGTAAGGGTTGTTAGGGTGAGGGATGTTAGGTTTAGGTGTTAGGGATAAGTGTGAGGGGTGTTAGGGTTAGGGTAAGGGGTGTTAGGGATAAGTGTGAGGGGTGTTAGTGTTAAGGTGAGGGGTGTTAGGGATAAGAGTGAGGGGTGTTAGGGTTAGGTGTTAGGGTGAGGGGTGTTAGGGATAAGTGTGAGGGGTGTTAGGGTTAGGGTAAGGGGTGTTAGGGATAAGTGTGAGGGGTGTTAGGGTGAGGGATGTTAGGGTTAGGTGTTAGGGATAAGTGTGAGGGGTGTTAGGGTTAGGGTAAGGGGTGTTAGGGATAAGTGTGAGGGGTGTTAGTGTTAAGGTGAGGGGTGTTAGGGATAAGAGTGAGGGGGTGTTAGGGTTAGGTGTTAGGGTGAGGAGTGTTAGGGATAAGTGTGAGGGGTGTTAGGGTTAGGGTAAGGGGTGTTAGGGATAAGTGTGAGGGGTGTTAGGGTGAGGGATGTTAGGGTTAGGTGTTAGGGATAAGTGTGAGGGGTGTTAGGGTTAGGGTAAGGGGTGTTAGGGATAAGTGTAAGGGGTGTTAGGGTTAGGGTAAGGGGTGTTAGGGATAAGTGTGAGGGGTGTTAGGGTGAGGGATGTTAGGGTTAGGTGTTAGGGATAAGTGTGAGGGGTGTTAGGGTTAGGGTAAGGGGTGTTAGGGATAAATGTGAGGGGTGTTAGGGTTAGGGATAAGTGTGAGGGGTGTTAGGTTTAGGTGTTAGGGTGAGGAGTGTTAGGGATAAGTGTGAGGGGTGTTAGGGTTAGGGTAAGGGGTGTTAGGGATAAGTGTGAGGGGTGTTAGGGTTAGGTGTTAGGATGAGGGGTGTAAATGATAAGTATAAGGGGTGTTAGGGTGAGGCATGTTAGGAATAAGTGTGAGGGGTGTTAGGTCTTAGGGATAAGTGTGAGGAGTGTTAGTGTTAGGTGTTAGGTTGATGGGTGTTATGGATAAGTGTGAGGGGTGTTAGGGTTGGGTGCTACGGTCAGGGGAGGATGATGATAAGGGGGGAAGAGACACAGCGGTGTCCTTGCAGCAGAGATCAAAAGAGTCCTTCAGGACTGTATTGCACACTGTGTACAGTAGCCTAGCTATGGTTTTCCCTATTGATGCAGTATCACCTACACTCAGCCTCCTCTCAGTAAGACTGCAAGTTAGTTATGATTGCAAAATGGCTGCTGTCCATGAGGTAGAAGGTTGTGGAAGGCAGGGTATGATGCTGATTGGCTGGAATGTGTCTGCTGACTGAGTTGCAGGGTCAAAGTTTGCTCAATGATAAAGTATAGGGGGCGGGTTCGAATATCGCATATGTTCGCAGTTCGCAGCGAAAGCGAACATGCTATGTTCGCCGGGAACAGTCCGCCTGCGAACTATTCGCGACATCTCTACTGGCCAAGCATGTCACCAGACCTTAACCCTATTGAGCATCTCTCGGGCATCCTTAAACGGAAGGTGGGGGAGTGCAAGGTCTCTAACATCCACCAGCTCCGTGATGTCATGATGGAGGAGTGGAAAAGGACTCCAGTGGCAACCTGTGAAGCTCTGGTGAGCTCCATGCCCATGAGGGTTAAGGCAGTGCTGAAAAATAATGATGGCCACATAAAATATTGACACTTTGGGACCAATTTGGACATTTCCACTTAGGAGTGTACTCACTTTTGTTGGCAAGGGTTGAGACATAAATGGCTGTGTGTTGAGTTATTTTGAGGGGACAGCAAATTTACACTGTTATACAGGCTGTACACTTACTACTTTACATTGTAGCAGAGGGTCATTTCTTCAGTGTTGTCACATAAAAAGATATAATAAAATATGTACATCCTTAAATGTATTTTTTGGCTGGTTTCTCCAATATAACGCCCTGTGTCACATAAAGTACATCACATATATAGTTGTCAGTGTGGGTCAAGTTGCGATGTAGGTCACGAAAAGCGAGGCGAGCCAGCGGCGCCGTCACACATGCAAGCCTTGTGAAGGGAGGCGAAGCAGCCCCGCAGCACTTACGCTGCAATGACCACCAAAGACGCTCATTGCAGCCAGCAGCGCCGTAACACATGCGAGCATCACGAAGCGAGGCAAAGCAGCCGCGCAACATGCAGGACCAATGAAACACTCACACACAGCACAGGGGAAGAGCCAGGAAACCTGGGAGTTAAGTTGCAAACAAATCGGAGCCATATTGGAAGCTTTTCGCCACTCGAAAATCGGCTAAGCAAGGGAAAAAACGTAAAAAATCTGAAAATGCATGAAAACGAGGGTTTGCAATGCGAGGCACACAGAACTTAGAAAATTCACAACGCTAAAGACACTAACACACTCAAACAATGCAGGACTTTGAAAATACACAACGCCAAAAACACTAACACTCATCGCGAGGAACGTAAAATAGTCCATTTTGTATTGAAGCACGTAAGTCGCAAATCTTAACATATACACCCTCAAATGGCGGAAAATTGGTAGATTGCGCTTGAACAAATTTTTCCTCGTGCTGACACTCTAGAAATACTGGAAAGTTTCTAGAAATGTCTCACTTTCTCCTCAGATAATGAACTGAGAGACAAATTTGATTAAGAGATTGTTAACTCTTGATTCATTTCAACAAATATATTGAAAGTTAATAGGTAAAGTATTATTATTTATTAATTGATTAATTGATTAATATAAAAAATAATAAAACATTTTAAATTGTACATTTTAAGATTACATAATATAAAACAGGATAACGTACGTGTATGATTTTTTAAAAATATATACAAAGATGATGGTTTATTACTTATTAATTTATTACATTGATTTTTTAAAAGACAATTATTTATAAAAACAAAACACATTTTTAGCCTGAAGTTACTTAACACATTGCATGCTGTATGTCTTTGGATTGTATAACGTATACAGCCTTATTAAATTGCGATTATGCAAATTTAAATGGGCTCTATTTAAGCACACAGCATATTTTTTTACAGAAGTTTTTAGTTAGTGAAGACCTTGCTTTTGGATAGGAGTTTACTAACTAAAAACTTCTGTAAAAAGATATACTCGTGCATATATAGAGCCCTTTTAAATTTGCCGAATCACAATTTAATAAGGCTGATAGTCATTACTTAAAGATGGTTTTAAACTTTTCAGTCAATTTCACAGTCAAACAGACTTACCTCAATAGAATTTCAATAAAATACACAGAAACAGAACAGCTAAATGCTTCTTAATCATTAATGTAGTCAGTGATTGATAAAAAAAATAATTAAACTTCACACTGACGTACTTTAACACATTGTAACCTGTGTGTGTGTGCACATTATAACATACTAGCGACTTGCCCGTCAAAAAATGACGGCAATGTGATGTATATGTTTGTCAAGTTGTTTAGTTATTAACATATATTTTTGACACTTGTAAGTATTTTAATATGAACGTGTATTTTTGTAAAATGTTTATGTAATGGTTTTTTAAAATGTAATTTGTATCTGAAGAATTGTTAACTTTAATATACATTGAATGAATAGGAAAGCAAAAAGTAAAAAGCCTTCTTGAAACGTTGGGAATTTAAACATGAAGTTTAAAATATATGTAAGCAATAACCTTCAAAGTATATATTTTGAAACTTTAACTTTATTTTTTATGTAAGTTTAGAAGTTGACAAAACATTTGTATAATTTTGAACAATATAAACAGTAACATAGTGAATACATTTTGTAACCTAATTTTTTATTAAAAGTATTAACATTTGAATGTAAAAACAATTGACCTTTAAATTAATCAGTATTAACATGCAATTTCTATCACAATAATTGTTAACTTGAATATACATTGAATGTAGAGGAAGGCATACAGTAAAACTCTGCTTAAAACGTACGTAATTAAAGTAATTCATTACTGAGCACATAAACTGGCGATAAACATTAATGTAGTTAGTAATCTTAAGATAACAGACAATATTTTCATTGTGACTTAAAAGGTGCTTGACCTGTTAACATCCACTTTGTAATATGTTGAATGAAATAACTTGCAAATATATTTTTTAAACTTGTAACATTAGAAACATTAACATAGTGACTTAACATTTGAACATAATTTTTACTAACAATGCAAGGCAAGTATTTTGTGAGGCGAATCATTCCTGAACAGTACTTTCATTAATTATGACTGAATTAAACAACTAATTGTTATGTATTTTGCAATGCTTTTAAAAAATGTTTGCATCTTGAATTTGGATCCTGCAAAGTTATAGTACTTCATAGTAGACAATGTTTTTAGTAAAAATACGTCCATCTTCTAATAAATCACCTTGACTTTCATTGTTTTCAATGTAAACTTTAATAGCCTGTGGATTTTTGCACCGTGACAACGCAACGTACAATTGACCATGTGCAAAAACTGGTTCTTCCAAGTAAATACCCACAGATTTGAAAGTTTGACCTTGTGATTTATTAATGGTCATGGCAAATGCCATAATAATGGGAAATTGTCTTCTTTGAAGTATAAAAGGGAGACTACTTTCACTTGGTGCTAAATCTATTCTTGGTATAAAAAACTCTCTCTCCTTTATGGGTCCCAGTTAAAATTTCAGCATCTATAAAATGGTCCTTTAATTGTTGAACAATTAATCTTGTGCCATTGCATAGGCCTTTTTTGGGGTTCATATTTCGCAGTAACATGATAATTGCACCTTTCTTTAGCTGCAAAATATGTGGTGGCATTCCAGAAGGAGTTAAAGAGTTAATGAATTCAGTTGAAAAGTTTGCCTGACTTTCATTGTCATCAGCAAGTACAGAATCAGCACTGTGATAATTTCTTTGTGGTGCATTAATTTTTTTTAAGATTTCATTATTGAGTATTAATGCATCTTTATTTTTACACGTCAGTATAACTTGGTTGGCAAGCTCAGAATATTCTTCGTTATTTATGCTCCCTTCAAATATAGCCGATATAATATCTTGTTGACAAATCATATGAGGTGGGATCTCTACAGTGTCGTCAGGTAAATGTAGTATTTTTTCTGTTCTGCCTTCTCCAATTTTAATAAGCCAATCATTGAAATCAGTTTGGCCTTCTGATCTCATATTTTGTTGCAGTTGAAGATGGGTAAAATGTTTCCATACTGTACTTGACTTTATACATGTTTCAATAATGTCAGTTCAATTTCCATGTACGACAGGTAATGTTTGTCTAAAATCGCCACCCAACAAAATTACCTTTCCACCAAATGGAAAAATATTATCCATGACTTCACGAAGCAAACGGTCAATACATTGGAGGGCATAGCATGACATCATTGTGGCCTCATCTATTATAATTAATTGACATTTCTTCAATTTCTTTGCTTGTAAGGATGTCATGCGAATATCTGACACAGAATTTTCTAAAATAGGCACTGGCAGTTTAAATCCACTATGAACAGTTCTTCCACCTTCTAATAAAAGTGCAGCAATTCCAGTAGTGGCAAACGCCATTGCTATTTTTCCTTGGGCTCGTACTGAACTCATTAATAAATTGTACAAATATGTTTTTCCTGATCCGCCAGGTCCATCAAGATAGAAATAACGCTCTGTCACCATGTCATCATCTATAGCATTTTTAATGGCATGAAATGCTTGCAATTGTAGTGTATTTAAAGTTGCAAGTCTTTCTTCTGTTCTTTCTGCTTGTAGTTGAATGTCATAGTCTTCAAAGTCAATGTCATCTATAAGACCTGGATCAGGCAAATTAAAACTTGCACAACTTAATCCATGAGTTAAAAAGACTTCTTGGATTTCCATTAACGCTTTTAAGTGTGCAATGGGTTCATTGTATCGTCGCATAAAGTCTTCAGCCATATTACTTTTAAAAGTCTCCCACAAAGCTAATGCATTTGGAGCATTTGAGAAGATACAAATAAAAGCAAATTGTTCTCTCATCTGTCGTGGCATTTGACATTGTGCTGCTTCTTCTAAACATCTTTCCCACTCTGTATCATCAGCGAGTAAGTTTCTATGTCTTGCAGCTAAATGGAAGGATTCATATACAATGTCATTAACAGTTCTTAAGTGTTCAAAACTTTGTGCTCCAGGAACATTTAAAAGTAATATCCGTAAGCAAAAACGTTCCACATCTCTTGGACTGACTGTGTAAATTCTTGGAATAATTTTATTGCCTCTGGTTTTTCTTGGTCTCCATAATCCATTCACAAAAACATAGTGATATGGTATTTCAATATATAAGTATTGTGTTGCTTCAGCATCAGTGGAATTTAATGCAAACCATGCAGTTAGTGTAGTGTGACGATCTTCACTTTGGGCCAATGCATTCATTTCATTTCCAGCATGGAAATAGACTAAATGTCGTTGTGGCAAATGTACTGCTAACCTATATACTGCATGTGATCTATCATGCATTTCAAATTTTAAAAGCCGCCACATAGCTTCTGGCGCACTGACATAGCGAGCATCTACATGAGATGCAAGTTCATCATGTACTAACTCACTACTTTCAGGGTTGTCTGCACTTTTGACGACTACAGTAGCTGCATCGTAACCTTTGTAAATATATTTGTAGACATATTTAATGGATTTGATGGAAGTGCAGGCTTCTACGTTGATGTGGGCGTTGTACTTCATGAGTAAATGTGGATTGTAGGGTACTACATATCTATTGTCCACTTTTTTTCCACGAATAATGGCACTATCTCCTTCTCTTCTTTTATAAAGTGGATATCCATCACAATTTGCATATGTTTTGTCTCTATAATCTTTTGGAAAATCTTTTGAACATTGATTATTTTCCATACATGGTGATTGTGGATTAAGGTCTCCACAGGGTCCATGAATCATGCGATGAGTAACAATCTCATATAGTCTACCATATAGTTCTGGATCCGGTAGTTCAGCAACTATGACTGCATCCACTTTGTCCGAAGTATCTAATTTATCTTTCTCTTGAAGTATTATGAGAAGATGTGCATGTGGAAGGCCTCTTTTTTGAAATTCAATGGTATATACATAAGCAAGACATTTGCCAAATAACTGATTTATAGTGAAGTCACGTATTAATTCATTTAATTTTATCTTAAAAACTCTGGCTACTAAATCTGGTCGATCTGAAGCACTTTGTCCAAGAAGTAGATTTTGATTAATTTCTGGCCATTGTGGATTACATGTAAATGTCACAAATAAATCTGGTTTTCCAAATTTTGTCACAATAGCCATAGCATCATTGTATCTCTCTCTCATATTTCGAGGAGATCCTTGAAAGGAAGATGGTAAAATGATGGCTTTGCCAGCTGTCATGTCTCTGCTTGTAGCCACGTCAGCAACATAGTCCATGAGTCCACAATATTGTTCTACACGTAGTTTATCTTGTTGATATTTTATAAAGTTTAAATTATTTGCCTCAACTTGCAAATATGAATCAATAATCCATTGTTGTGTTAGTTTGCCACCACATAAAATTGGATTAAATTCATCTCTAATGGCAATTTGAGCAACTTTAAATTCAAGCATAGAAACATTATTTCGGATTCTGGCTTTAGCATTTGGGTAACTGGGAAGGGTTCATTTTGGTTGCCAACCTGCTTCTCCGTGTGGGAAAAAGATGGGATATGTCATTGGATCTAAATTTGGACTTAAGATATTAATATTAATAAATGGTTGGTCCTGATTTCTGGGATATACTCTAATGTCTCTTTGAAATGGTGGTTCTCCTTCATCATTCTGAAAGACCATTGCAACCTCATTTGATGTTGGCAAGTTATAACGACGTTTATCAGTATGTCTGTCTCTTTTAAGCACCATATTAACCTTTGGCATGGGTAATTGATGTCTTTGTGCATGAAGTAGTTGTTCATTTTCTACTTCTGCCAATTTTTTGTAAGCTTTACTGTAGGGATTGTTGTCCATAATGTTATTTAGCTCTATAAAAACACTGGGTAAGCATTTTTTATTTTCTTCCATCTGCATACGTTGGTCAACAGCTTCCATTGTATCTAGGACATATAGTTGAGCGAATTTTCTTTGCTCTCCTTCCTCTGGATGTAAATGTGAAGTCCGATGATAAATTTGTCCTTGGACTTTAAAACAGTAAGGACCATGTCCTGGTACATTAGCAGCTAATGTTGCCCCCATGGATGCAAATGATATGGCACTATTGTAGGATCTTATGTTTGTCTTAAAATTTTTGTAATTTGGAAAAGTAGGTTCAGTCATAATATTTAGTAAATAGGTTGGAAATAGTTTCCTTTGTGGAAGTTTGAACTTTCCTTTTTGACAACAACTAATAAATTGTCCATCTCGGGGTCTCTCCTGTTTAAAATAATAAGCCTCACAAAATTGACATTGAGTAGTCAGGTCCCCACAACTATGAACCTCTACTGCTAAAGACTTCAGTAAAGGACAATTTGCAAAGCATATTGGATGTTGACTTTCATATTCATCCGATGAAAAGTCATGAAATGTTTCAACAACAGGTTCTAAATGTTTAGTTTTTTTCGTAGATTTTCTTGGTATATGTTGGACTTGTTTGGTTGAAATGTCCTGTAAGTTTTTAGTAAGAGTTTGCAAATGCTTTTTTTTTGTAGTTGCTTTTTTTGGTCTGTCTTGACTGGTATGTTGTAAAATGTCATCTGATGTTTTAGGAACAGTTTGTAAATGCTTTATTATTTTTTTATTTTTTTTGGTTGTATCTTTCATTTTTGCAGCTGATATTCTTTTATTTGCAAGTCTTTTGCGTTCTTTTTCTCTTCGAATTTCTTTCTCCTCCGGTGTCTGCTGGGCGGCCCATCTCTCTTGTCTTTCTCTAGTTCGACGTCTTTTCTTCTCTTCTTTGGTCTCGTTATCAGCCATATTAATCTGTAAAGGAAAAAAAATAAATGTAATTGTGTATATTTAAATTTGTAATTCCTGTTAAAGATTCTTGTGCACAATTGGTGAAATAAAAGGCAAATCATGAATGTATCATTTATATTTAGTTAAATTTATAATTCCTGTCCTCACTGGCTAAGAATTTGGCCAATGGAATACTGCTGTAAATAAGCATGTAACATATTTTTTTTTAAAAATGGTTTTATTTATGAAAAACGTTGTTTGTGGATAGATATTTACCACTGCAAAACTTCTTTGCTAAAAAAAAAAGTGATGTGGTTATTGAGCTATGTATTGCATAGTAGCAATTTAAATAAAATAGGGGGGATAGTAAATTAATTATTTTATTTTTCTGTTGACATGGATGCAACTGAAAGCATTTTCTTTAGTTTTATACTTTAGTACTTATTATAGTTTACCTTGGTTGAAGTGTGATTTAAATCCAAATGTTTGTTGGTCCTCGGTTCCAAATCGTTGTCCAATGGTGTTGTCCTCTGTTGGAAGTCCTCGTCCGATGGTGTGGTCCTGTGGCGATAGCCCTCGTCCAATATTGTGGTCCTGTGGCGATATCCCTCGTCCGATGTTGTGGTCCGTTGGTGAAAGTCCTCGTCCGATGGTCTGGTCCTGTGTTGAAATTCCTCTTCTGCTGGTCTGGTCCTGTGTTGAAATTCCTCGTCTGCTGGTCTGGTCCGAGTCCTCGTCCGATGGTCCGGTCCTGTGGATAAAGTCCTCGTCCGATTGTCTTCACGCAGTATCTGTTGTAATATAAAATAGAAAATGTTGTTTGAGTGAAATGTATTTTAAATAATTTAAAAATTTATTAATTTGACTGTATTGTATGAGTTATGGTTATTTTTTTTTATCTTTGTTTTTTTTTACTTTCTGTACAATGCGACAACTTTTGTTATTCTTATTGAAGGTTCTTAGTAAGGCTTGTGGGTTGTGATATATTAAATAAGATGTGTTTTATGTTATTTTTTGTAGAATCCTGTTTTGTGCACACCACTTGTGGTATAGTTATTTAAGCTTTATTGGGATGGTTATAGTTCGTGAAACATGAAATAATATAATTAATGTAGTTTGCTATGTGTTTGTGTTAGTTTTTGACAATCCTGTTTGGTGCGCAGCACTTGTGCAAAACTTATTTCTTCTTGATTGTACAGGTTATAGGTTGTTAAACATTAAAGAAGAATGGTAATATAGTTTGCTATGAGTTTGTGTGATTTTTTGTACAATGCTATTAGGTGCACAACACTTTTGTTATTCTTATTTTTGCTTCTTTGTAAGGCTTATAGGTTGTTAAAGATTGAATAATAAATTATGTTTTGTGTGTAGCAGTTTGTGTGTCATTTAATTGCGATTTGGCTAATTGAATCGTGCCCTAAATAAGCACATAGCATATTTTTTCCAATAAGTTTTTAGTGATTGAAAAACTTTATTTATGATATATTTTTAGTAACAAAAAACTTATTTTAAAGAAATTGTTATGTTGTTATTTAGAGCCCTATTCAATTGGGCAAATTGCATGAATGAGGGCCTTTGTGTGTACCATATGTTGCATAGTTTGTCCCTCATTGAATTGCATTTTTTACAATGTAATAGTACTCTAAGGCCGTAATTGAATTGCAATGTAGAAATTTGAATAGGCTTGTAAATAAGCACATTACATATATTTGTTAAAATAGAATAAGGGCCTAAAAGTTCTTATTTATAGCCATATTTAATTTTCCAAAATAGCAATTGAATGAGGGCCTTTGGTTACTGCATTTGTTATATTGTGAGCTCCTCATTCAATTGTGTTTTGTCCAATGGAATAGAGCTCAATATCAGCACAGAGCATATTTTTGTACGGAATTTTGTATTTAGTGAACTTGTATCGAAAAGCAACGTGTTCACAAAAGAAAAATTTCCTTTAAAAAATATGCTCTGTGCTTATATAGAGCCCTATTGAAATGGGCAAATCACATTTGAGTGAGGCCCTTGGCCATTAAAGATATATAGGTCCTCATTGAATTGCAATTTTGCCAATTGAAGAGGGCTCTATATAATCACATAACATATTTATTGAGCCAATATTTTAGTTATTGAAAACCTTGATTGTGGTTAGAAATTCAGTAACTAAAAAGTTCTGTATAAAAAATATGTTATGTGCTTTTATAGAGCCCTATTCAATTGAGGAAGTTGCAATTGAATAAGGCTCATGGTTATTTCTTGTTTATACTTAATACTTTACCTTGATAGAAGTTTTGAATGACAGACGGTCCCCTCCTGCCAATCTTAATCCGCCGGTCTTCTTGTAGTGTCTGTTTGAAAAAGAAAGTGAAATAGTTATTTGTATATTTATAATTTTTGATGTAGCATTGTTGTAAGCTAATTTTGTTGCATTGGCAATACACATAAATGTGTCACATGTCACTATACATTATACACATATATGTCGGTGTCACATGTCACTATGAAGGGGCAATACACAGAAATGTGCGTGTCACATGTCACTATACATTATACACATATACGTGCGTGTCACATGTCACTATGAATGGGCAATACACAGAAATGTGCGTGTGAGATGTCACTATACATTATACACATATATGTGCGTGTCACATGTCACTATGAAGGGGCAATACACAGAAATGTGTGTGTGAGATGTCACTATACATTATACACATATATGTCCGTGTCACATGTCACTATGAAGGGGCAATACACATAAATGTGCGTGTCACATGTCACTATACATTATACACATATATGTCCGTGTCACATGTCACTATGCAGGGGCAATAGACAGAAATGTGCGTGTCAGATGTCACTATACATTATAGACATATATGTGCGTGTCACATGTCACTATGAAGGGGCAATACACAGAAATGTGTGTGTGAGATGTCACTATACATTATACACATATATGTCCGTGTCACATGTCACTATGAAGGGGCAATACACAGAAATGTGCGTGTCACATGTCACTATACATTATACACATATATGTCCGTGTCACATGTCACTATGCAGGGGCAATAGACAGAAATGTGCGTGTCAGATGTCACTATACATTATAGACATATATGTGCGTGTCACATGTCACTATACATTATAGACATATATGTGCGTGTCAGATGTCACCATACATTCTATACATATATGTGCGTGTCACATGTCACTATACATTATAGACATATATGTGCGTGTCGTCACTATACATAAACCTCTGTTTAATATTAAATTATGTTTTTTTGTTGTTTTGTTAAATGAACCTTTTTTTTTTGTGAGCCTATACACATAAATGTGCCATACATGATGACTACATAAATCCTATTTTTTATTTTTATTTGTTTGACCTGTCCTGATAATAAAATGTAATATATTATAGCTTACCTCTCAGTTGTAATTTGCACAATGCAAAGTAGTAAATTAGTAAAGAATTGTCTTCTGAAGTAAAAGCAGCAGTTATCTCAGAAGTCACTCCGTTGATCACCTGAGGAGAAATGTATTTTTTTGTTTGAAATAGGCAGTATTTATAAACTTGTAGAAAGTTCTGGAAAGTGAGACCGTTAGAACGCAATACGCATGCGCTATTTGCGTTCCAACTTACAATTTGCGTTCCATCCGCCATTTTCTGCGTATTACTGTTCAAAATGGTGTTTAATGTCATTGTGATACGTTCCGCATAGTATGTGTTTCATTATTGCGAGTAAGTGTAGTGTAGTTACGTCTGAAGCCTCGTTTTCGTTTTGTTCGTCGGCCATTTTTTCTGTCGCTTAGCGATGGTATTAGTGTCTAAAGTGTTTAAATTTGATTTAAATGTAGGTGTAACTTGTTTTTTTGAGGTGCTGGCTGGTTCCTCTTGCTGTAGGTAAGCTTTTTATGTGTTTGTTGTGTGTCTTTGTTAAGTTTTAAATGTTTGTATGTCGGCGTGTTGCGTCCGATGTTTGCGAAGTTGCGTCCGATGTTTGCGAAGTCGTAATGTGTGGTAACGTGTCTCGTATGGTCTTTGCGTGTATAGCCTCGTTTTCGTTTTATTCGTCGGCCATTTTTTGTGTCGCTTAACAAACTATTTATTGTCTAAACTCTTTTATTTTGAGTGCAATTAAGTTGTAAGTTGCATTTTTGAGGTCCTGGGTGCTTCCTGTTTGTGTAGGTAAGGTTTTTATGTATGTGCTGTGTGTATGTATTGTGTTTGTAATTTTGTAATGTTCGCGAGTTGCGTCCGAGTGTTGCGAGGCCGTAATGTGTGTGAACGTGGGTCGTATGTTGTTTGCGAGTGTCGTAATGTGTGTCAACGTGTGTCGTATGTTGTTTGCGAGTGTCGTTTTTTTTGCAAGTATCGCAGTTGCTGCAACTGAAGACCTCGCTTTGCGAGGTCCTCAGGTGCTGGCATGGAGCGCCTGCGGCGCTCCATGCCAGCAACTGAGAACCTGGCACTGTGCCCTCGCTTCGCGAGTGCCGCGGGCTCGCTACGCGAGCCCGCAGCGTTAGCAACAACTCGTACGCTCACAACTATATATGTGATACTAAATGCTCAAATATGATTTCACACTTTGCAAGTGTCTGTGAATGTAAAACAGATTAAACCTGAAGTGGTGTAAAGACATCATCTTACAAGGACACAAGGTACAGTATATTTAATTTCATTATTTCATTACATATTGTATAACATTGTTGTGAGATCTTTAGCTATTTCATGTCACAACATAGAAAATAATAGGTAAAAAAAAAAGACGGAATCATTACTTTAATAAAAATACTTGATGATAATCCTATTTGATAATCCTATTTACCGTATATACACGAGTATAAGCCGAGTTTTTCAGTGCTTTTTTTAAGGCTAAAAAGGGCCCCCTCGGCTTATACTCGAGTCACCCTCCCCCCATGTCTCTCTAACCTCCCTCCCCCGTGTCTCTCTAAACCCCCCGTGTCTCTCTACCCTCCGTGTCTCTCTACCCCCGTGTCTCTCTACCCCCCTGTGTCTCTCAACCCCCCTGTGTCTCTTTCCCTCCCCCCTCCTCATCCTCAACCCCCCTCCTCATTCTAAACCCCCATCCTCATTCTAAACCCCCCTAAACACCTCTCCCTCTCCCTTTCCCCTCACTTACCTGCTTCTGCTCCAGCCTCCACTCCTTCTTGACCCGGCGTGCACGTGACGTCACGTCATTAGCATATACCGGGTGCCGGCACCCGGAATATGCTAATGACGTGGCACGCATGAGACGTCACATGCGCGCCCGGTCAAGAAGGAGCGGAGGCTGTAGCAGAAGCAGGTAAGTGAGGGTAAAGAGAGAGGGGGAGGTATTTAGGGGGGTTTAGAATGAGTAGGGGGTTTGAGGAGGGAGGTTGAGGATGGGGGGGTTGAGGAGGGGGTTGAGGATGGGGGGATCGAGGATGAGGATGGGGGGTTGAGGAGGGAGGATGAGGATGGTGGTTGAGGATGGGGGTTGAGGAGGGGGTTGAGGATGGGGGGTTGAGGAGGGAGGATGAGGATGGGGGTTGAGGAGGGAGGATGAGGATCAGGAGGGAGGTTGAGGAGGGGAGTTGAGGTTGAGAAGGGAGGTTGAGGATGGGGGGGTTGAGGTGGGAGATTGAGGAGGGGGGTTGAGGATGGAGGTTGAGGAGGGGGGTTGAGGATGGAGGTTAAGGATGAGGAGGGAGGTTGAGGAGGGGGGTTGAGATTGAGGAGGGGGGTTGAGGAGGGGGTTGAGGATGAGGGGGTTGAGGAGGGAGGTTGAGGATGAGGGGGTTGAGGAGGGAGGTTGAGGATGAGGAGGGAGGGTGAGGAGGGAGGATGAGGAGTGGGGTTGAGGAGGGAGGTTGAGAATGAGGAGGGGTTTGAGGAGGGTGATAAGGGAGGGGGAAGAGACACAGGGAAGGGAGAGGGGGGAAGAGACAAAGGGAAGGGAGAGGGGAGAAGAGACACAGGAGAGAGAGGGCACAAGAGGGACACAGGGGGCAGCACATTTCCCACCCTCGGCTTATACTCGAGTCACTCATTTTACCCAGTAATTTGTGGTAAAATAGGTGCCTCGGCTTATACTCGGGTCAGCTTATACTCGAGTATATATGGTAATTCTTTGCAGATCTCTGTCAATTTCACTGGGACACAGAAGGTCGCTGCACTGACAGTTTCTGGACAGACATTTTACAAACTACCAGGTACAGTATATTTCATTTGCAGACATCATAAATTAATAACTGATTATATTATTAATTTTAACAGAACCAATGAGATATATTATTTGTTTTGGGACTTTTTGTAATATAATTAGACTAAATATGTACCCTAACCAAAATAAACCTCACTCAGTAAAGTCTAACACCATAAACCTTTTTCCCTAACCACCTAAACCTCACTTAGTAAATATCACCCAAAGGCCCGAGCCATAAGCCCCTGACCCAAACCCTCTTTCCCTAACTCCCTAAACCTCACTTCATAATGCTAAAAATAAGCCGTAACAACCTAATCCTAACCCCTAACTACTTACCGCCCGTAACCCTAACACTCTAAACATAACCCCAATCCCCTAACCATTTAATGATGTAGATAGAACAGGATAATAAGTGCCATCATTACTCCATAACCCTAAACCTCACTTACAAAACCTCACCGTAACATCCTAACCCTAAGCCTATAACTCCAAGACTCTTATCCTATCCCAAACTCACTACACCTAACATCGTAAGCCCCATAGTCCTAACCCCCTAACCCTAACAAATGTAGAATAATTGCCATTAAACTGTACATTTACCATTGACACCACCAAGGAATACAAACATCATCTTGACAGGGCACGCAAACAAAAATGGAGAGAGCGCCAGTCGGATGACATGAAGAAAATTGTTAAAGAAAAAGAGCATGCAAGAATTGCCAAAAAAGTAAATCTGAACTTCAGGTAAGCTAAAGAAAATGAATGATAAGTTCATTAGTTGCTGTCAAAAGGGAAAAGTCAACTTCCAGAAAAAAAAAGAATTTCGTACATACCTAGAAAGTATAATGAGTGACCCAACTTTCCCAAATTACTAAAATTTTAAGACAAATATACGATCTTACAATAGTGCCCTTTCTTTTGCATCTATGGGTGCAACATTAGCTGGTAATGTTGAAGGCCATGGCCCTTACTGCTTCAAAGTACAAGGGCAAATGTACCACCATTCTTCACATTTACACCCAGAGGAAGGAGAGCAAAGAAAATTTGCTCAAATCGATGTACTAGATGCAAACAAAGCTGTGGAACAACATATACAGCTTCCTGAGAATACAAAATGCTTACCCGCTGTTTTTCATGAGCTTGATAAAATAAGGAAAAAAATCAATACACTCAAGCTTATAAAAATCTGTCAGAAGTTGAATAACAAGCACACATTCATGCTGAATAAAATCAAATTGACATACCAAAAGTTAATATGGGTCTTAGAAGAGACCGACATACTGATAAAAAACGTTACAACTTACCCACATGTAATGAGGTTGCAATGCTTTTCAAAAATGATGAGAGTGAACCACCTTTTCAGAGGGATATTAGAATATATCCAAGAAATGAAGAGCAACATTTCATTAACATCAATATATTAAGTACCAATTTGGATCCAATGACGTATCATATTTTGTTTCCCAATGGGGAGGCAGGTTGGCAACCAAAATTAATACTTCCCAGTTATCCAAACACTAAAAAACTTGTCAGAAGTAATATTTCCATGCTTGAATTTAAAGTGGCTAAACTGCCATTAGGGATGAATTTAATCCCATCTTAAGTGCTGGAAAACTGACACAACAATGGATCATTGATTCATACCTGCAAGTAGAAGCAAATAATTTAAAGTTCATTAAATTTTAACTAAATAAACTACCTGTTGAACAATATTGTGGCATTATGGATTATGTGGCTGAGACAGCTACAAATCAAAATCTGGATGCTGGCAGAGCCATCATTTTATCATCTTCCTTCCAAGGATCTCCTTGCAATATGCAAGAAAGATACAATGAAGCGATATCTATTGTCACTAAATTTGAGAAACCAGATTTATTTATTACATTTACATGTAATCCTCAATGGCCAGAGATTGTTCAGGATTTGAAAGAGGGCCAGAATGCTTCTGTAAGACCAGACTTAGTGGCTCAAGTCTTCAAAATAAATTGAACAGCCTTAATAGATGACATCACCAAAAATAATTTAGGCTTGCCACATGCACATATCCTTTTCATACTTCAAGAAAATTATAAATTTAATACAGCCGAGAAAGTGGATTCAGGAATTACTGCTGAACAACCACATCAACAAAAGCATGAAACACTCTATCACATTGTAATGCATTGCATGATTAATGGCCCATGTGGAAAGCTAAACCCAAACTCACCATGTATGTAAAATAAAAAAATGCACTAAAGATTTCCCTAAAGTGTTTAGAGATCAAACCTATGCAAAATGTGATGGATATCCATTGTACAGACAAAGAAAAGTTCCAAACGCAATAATTAGAGGGAAGAATGTAGATAATATGTATGTGGTGCCATATAATCCACATCTACTAATGAAGTATAATGCACACAAAAATTTCAAAGCTTGCACTTCACTTGCACTATCAAATCAATGAAATATGTCTACAAATATAGTTATAAAGGATATGATGCAGCAATTGTTGAGGTGAAAAATTGACCAAATGAACAAGACAAGGAGTTAATACATGATGAACTTTCTTCTTGTAAGTGCACCAGAAGCAATATGGCGACTTCTCAGAAGCATTATATTGATTAGCTGTACATTTGCCACAAAGACAATTAGTTTATTCCCATAGTGGCAATTAGGAAAATGCTCTTGCACAAAATGAACACAGACGAACAATACTTACTGCTTAGTTTAAATTAAACTCTAAGGATATTGAGGCAAGACAATACTTATACAAAGAGATTCCATGTCATTATGTCTTCGTCAATGGATTATGGAAACAGAGAAAACAGGGTGGTACTAAAATTATACCCCGAATGTATGCTGTAAGTCCAAGAGACATTGAAATGTTCCTGGGGCACAACGTTTTGAAGAATTCAGAACTGTCAATGACACACTTTATGACACATTTCAATGAGCTGCCAGACATAGAAACTTCCTTGCTGATGAGACAGAATGGGAGAGATGTCTACAAGATGCAGCTGAAGCTAAAATGTCACAGTGAACAGTTTGCATACATTTGTATATTTTGCAATGTTCCAAATGCATTGGCTTTGTGGGAAACATTTAAAATACATATGTATGAAGACTTTTTTGCAACATTACAACGACTCCAGAGCTGAATTACAAGCATTAAGGGAAATTCAAGACGTATTATAATGTCATGGATTAAGTTGTGCAAATTTCAATCTCACAGATCCAGGAATTAGAGATGATATCAACTTTAAAGAACTATGACGCTGATGTTGAAAAACAAAAAACAGAGGAAAAAATTGCCACTTTAAATGTTTTGCAAAAGCACACTTTCAATGGCATACAACAAGCACTAGATGATGACTTGCTCAAAGAGCGTTATTTTTTATCTAGATGGATCCGGCAGATCTGGTAAAACTTAACTATATAATTTGAGATCTGAGGGCCAAAATCAATTCAATGATTGGCAAATTGAAATTGGAGAAGGAAAAACACAGTTAATCAATAATTTATCTGATGATACTGTGGAAATACCAGCAGAAATGATTTGTAAAGATCCACTCATATCAGCTGTATTCCCAAATGGAATAACTACTGAACAGTCTTCTGACCTTGCACAGAAAGTCATATTAACATCCAAAAATAAAGATGCTTTGGCTATCAATAACGAAATATTGAAATTAATTGATGCACCACAACAAAAATTATTATAGTGAAGATTCTGTTCTAGCTTATGAAAAGGAGACTGAATCGAATTTTACAACAGAATGCCTAAATACATTAACTCCCTCTGGAATGCCACCATACGTTTTGCAACTAAAAAAGGAGCAATTGTCATGCTACTGAGAAATATGAACCCAAAAAAGGTATTTGTAATAGTACAAGATTAATTGTTCAGAATTTAAAAGACCATTTCATACATGCAGAAATTATGAAGAATTATTAATACCAATAATAGATTTGGCTCCAAGTGAGACTAGCTTGCCTTTTGTACTCCAAAGTAGAGATGTCGCGGACAGTTCGCCCGCGGACTATTAGCGGCGATTTTGGCATGTTCGCGTTCGCAGAGGACGGCGAACACATGCGCTTTTCGGTTCTCACCCTATACTTTATCATTGAGGAAACTTTGACCCTGCACCTCACAGTAAACAGACACATTCCAGCCAATCAGCAGCATACACTCCCTTCCAGAGCCTTCCATCTGAAGGATAGCATACATTTTAGAATCATTCTGAAGCTGCATTCGTTGTGAGAGGACAGATAGTGTAGCTGTGGAGATTTAATAGGGAAATAGATAGCCAGGCTGTGTATTTAGCTTCCATTACAGACATGAAGGACTCATCTGATATCTGCTGCAAGGACAGCAACCCAAAAAGCCCTTTTTAGGGCTAGAACATCATTTATTTTATTTTATATTTTTTTTCTGTGTAATCTAATTGCATATGCCTGCCTGCCAGCGTGTGTGTGTGACAGGCTAACACCTAACAGCTTATATTGTGCTTTTTTTCACTACTCATACCTGGTGGTGTACCATACTTTGAAAACAACTATTTTTTTCCTGTAATCTAATTGTGTCAGGCTCACAGCTTATATTGTTCTCAGTGAAATAAAACAACACTTTTTTGACTGTAATAGATTGAATAGCAATTGCCTGCCTACAGGCGTGTGTGTGAAGCCTATTGCATCTACTCTGCCAACTTTTGCCAGTGCACAGTGATACGTCATATCTGGTGTAACCGTAGTGTACAGTGACATAAAACAACACTTTTTTGACTGTAATAGATTGAATAGCAATTGCCTGCCTACAGGCGTGTGTGTGAAGCCTATTGCATCTACTCTGCCAAATGTTGCCAGTGCACAGTGACACTCATATCTGGTGGCACCTTAGATTGCACGCGCAGTGACCCAAATTTGAAGTGGGAGGACCGACCAAGCATCTTTTTCCCTCTCCCTGTTCCAAAAATCAATGCCATATACACGTCCCCTAATAGTGGACGTAACAGGGATTAAACCGATAGGAATAGTACTGCTTAACAGTACACACCTTATAATAACGCAGACAGAGGCAACGCAGAGAGAGGAGTCTGAAGAAGAGGAGTCAGAGGAGGAAGGTTGCTTTGAGGAGGTGGAAGACCAAACACAGCAGGCATCCCAGGGGGCTTGTTGTCACCTTTCGGGGACCCTTGGTGGCTGGGTGGAGGAAGAGACCTTCAATGACATCAGTGAGGACAAGGAACGGGACATGGCTACCTTGTGCAAATGGGGAGTTTGCGGTTGTGCAAAGGGACTGTTTGCGGTTGTTTGCGGTGCATTAAACGGGGAGATTGGTCTGTTACTGTGAAGCGGGTGTAACCCTTACACTATCTGATCGATACAACATCATACCTGATATTTTAAAGCATGTTATTCCAAACAATTTAGGAATGTTAGGTTATTTATGCCCTTTATGGCTTAAAACCAGACTCTGCATCAACTATGTAATTTTCCGTGGGAGTTTTGCCATGGATCCCCCTCTGGCATGCCACAGTCCAGGTGTTAGTCCCCTTGAAACAACTTTCCCATCACTACTGTGGCCAGAAAGAGTCCCTGTGGGTTTTGAAATTCGCCTGCCCATTGAAGTCTATGGCGGTTCGGCCGGGTTTGCCCGTTCGCGAACATTTGAAGGAAGTTTGCGTCCGCTGTTCGCGAACCGAAAATTTTATGTTCGCGACATCACTACTCCAAAGGAGACAATTCCCCATTATCATGGCATTTGCAATGACCATCAATAAATCACAAGGACAAACATTTAACTCGGTTGGGCTCTTTTTAGAAGAACCGGTATTTACCCATAGTCAACTGTATGTTGCATTGTCTAGATGCAAAAATCATCAACAAATTAAAGTTTTCATAAAAAAAAAAAAAAAAAGTCAAGGCAAATTATTAGATGATGGCCAAATATTGTCTATTATGCTGTAAATTCTATCAAAAAAAGGACAACAACAAATCAGCAGAACATACGAAAAACAGAAAACCGAATAAAAAAAAATTGTGATCATATCTCAAGGACTGACTTTTATGTCTCTTGCGCTCTTTTCAGAAGGCCACTATTTCAAAATCAAATCGAATAGTGCTTCTATCTCAATGACTCATTTGAACATCTGTTGGGCTCTTTTTACATGAACACTATTTAGGAAGGCAAGATATGCAACAGACAACACAGTGGTTACATCCCAACGACAACAAATTTTTTGTCTGCAAGTCTCTTTTTAGAGGACCACTTTTTTACATGGACAACTCTATGTGGCAGTCTCAAGAACAGCAAAAAATATACAGAAAAGAGTTTTTATTTTGAAGATGAACTATTATGTCACTTTGACTCTTTGTATAAGACCACTATTTCACATAGAAAGCTGTATGTGCCATTCTGAAGAACTGCAAAGAAAAACAAAACAACAGTGGTTAAATCCCAATGACAACTTTCTTTGTCTGCTGGCCTTTTTTTAGAGGACCACTATTTAAAAAAAATAATAATAATAAATACAGTGTTTACATCCCACAGACAACATTATTTGTGTAAAACAATACTAACTTCAATAAACAGCAAACCAAAAAATATATATATAAAACAAATTTGACAAAGCACTCCACAAACCTAAAGTATGCCATCCCTTTGTACTTGCATTCTATGTAATTACCAGTCTATGTATTGCAAATTTGTTTATATAGTTGTTAGCTGTTTAAATCATTCTGATGTTACATTGATTTGTAGTTTCTTACGAGTTTCATTGTATGTATTTACCAGTATGTATATATGTTTGCATTACTCATTTCAACATGTGTTAAATAACATGTAATGCGTACTACTTTTACTCTATGTATTTGAAGTTCCTTATAAATGTATTTCAAGTTGCTTTATACACTTTTCAAGTTGGTTCTACATGTATTATATTTCAAGTGGCTTTGTACAGTTCTAATGTGTTTCATTTAATTGTATGTATTTACGCCTTCTTACATTTTACTGCATAATAAATTAGAGACTATTGATCCAGGGAGTAATATGATCGCCAGTATCTGGGGTCAGTAAGGAATTAATTTTTTTAGCCATTTTAAACGATTGGCTATGTTTTACTTGCGTTTTTTTATGTTTTGCCTTCCTCTGGATTCAATATCCACATTTACACATGTGTTAAATAAGTTGTATGGTTTCAATAACTATACACATTGTTATCATATGGATGTATAGGTTACAATTAAAAATGTTATGAATCCTTTACAAATATAAGTATAAAGTTACATGTTGTAATAAAAAACACATTTACTTTTTACTTCATCTTACTGTTGGCATTTTCAAGACATAGGGAATATCAGATTTTAGATATTTAAATAGTCAAACACACTAACAAAATTATGAGCAGTGGCCAAGAGACTCACATTCAGTACCAAACAGCATTGCTAGCCTTACAATTTTAAACCCGTCATTGTTGACAGGCAAGTAGCTTGTTGTATTATATAAACCAAATTGGACGATGTGCATGTATATGATCCCTTGATGTTATAGGTCTTGTTGTTATGTGTGGCTGTGTCATCATTACAAATGTGTTTACATAACTTATGGGTACTTTTGTTACAAGGTTTAGTTCCATTTTTTATATTCAGTTGTCATCTGCTGACAATATTTTGTTTCAGGTTTGGTGGTTATTTAAATGCAGGGATGAAAGGTTTGGAGAATGTATGTTTTACGGGTTACAGGTTTGAATGCCAGTGGATTCATAGCAATTTAATAGCAATTTTTTAACGTAACAGTTATGGGCGTGACCGATCAAAGGCTTTACGGCAATGTAGACCAGATTTCACCAGCCCTTATGGTTTTTCCGCATGTAGCACGCAGGTCATTTGCAGGTAGCTTTACGAGGCCAATTTAATAGCTGTAAGTATTGCGGACTATGATTTTACACGTTGGGGGAATTTATTAGGGCTGATTTTCAACCATATAGTTAACTGTATCACCAACCGAGCATGGTCCAGAGAACTCACATTGGCTTGAGAACATAATGATAACAATGTAATGCAGCCTTGCATAATGTACAGATATGCTAAATCATATATGCTATCATGTTACTGGGTTAACCAGCTGACAACCAAGTAAATGAATATAGTAATACATTTTGGAGATCACACAATGAACTTTAATGCATCTGTATATCCATTTCTACTTTGTTAGCCTTAAGAAAGTAGCTTATTATCCTAAAAGCCTGCAATTCATTGGTTCCCTGCTGCTAATGGTACCATATTAGCATCACTATTCATATACTTCCCTTATTACAAAAGTGTTTTATGTCCATTTATTCATTTTACTTACAAGGTACCGCTATTTTATTGCAACAGAAAATTGCACATGATTCCACATGACTGCGTCATATGTGTACAATTTTGTGGTTATTTATCTCATTTACTTTTTGCATTAAGCTATATTAACTGTGCATATGTTGGGTACTCTAAAAGCTGTAATGGATATTTATTATTAAAGGATGCCATAGGGTACCTATACAATGTTTGTAAGATAGAGAAACTTTGTTGTGTTTTTTTTTTTTTTTTTACATTTTCAAAACAAGAAGGAAAAGCTATTAAAGTGATAGACCATTATCACATACAAAATGTGACCTGTCAGATTCCCAAATCCCAAAGCTGCTTTGAAACCGGCAGCTTTCAAGATGAAGTCATTGAAGACATGTAAAAAGTAGAACACAGCCATCAAAGTGCGGCATACACTGCTAAGAATCATTAATATACAGAATGCGCTGTGACAGGAAGGGGCTCGCCACTTATGGAAACATTGTGGCAGACCGCTATCCCAAGTGACTCAATGACATTGGATGTCAGAATTTGTTACAGCAATTTCATGGGCTCGATGACAAAGGAAGGGCAGTTTTGTGGCCCCGAAGTGAATGGTAAAAGATAGCAAGTTAAAGTCAAAGGAACTGCCGTCAATCAGGCGTTTTAAATGTGACGACTAGAAGTCATTGATAGACTGCTCATTGAAACAGTGCCACATACTGTTTCCTTCAGATTGATAAAGGAAATTTTACTGATAAATATTTATACGCAAGAAATTGCTGCAACAAACATAAATATAAATAATTCATATTGTATTGCATTTAAAAAATATATACTTTCACTTACAGCAACAATAAAGCTTAAAGGGGCACATCAGAGATTCAACATATGGTGTCATTTAAAACTATAGGTAATATAAATAATTTCAGTAAAATTGCATTTCTAACAACCAACAAGAATTGGCAGGAATGAGAGGGGAGTAAACACCTGATAAGGCTAATTCTTTCTTGGATCAGTATGATTTTATTACTGGTTATTTCATATGGTTTTAGACTCAACAAAAAAACAATACAAACAGACTTCAATGGTTCCATTAGCAATTATTGTCAATAATCACCCAAAGTATACTATAAAAGAAAAGAATTACTAACAGGTAAAAATTGCACCAAAGTAAGTTTACTATAAGACAATGTAATTTTGAATAAACTGATAAGCCATTAATGGTATCTTTAAATTATACCACATTTGGAACTGCAAGTGTGTGCCTTTAAAGGACAATGTAATTCTGAATACATACATGCAAAGGCGCAGCAATTAAAGTAGTAGTGTATAATATGTAGACAGTCCTTATTCCATAGTCCCATTTCCTCCCCTATAATTGAGGGATGCCAAAAGAGAATTAGAGAAAAAGAAAAAATAATACATTTAGTTTATTGAAATAAGTGGAGACTATGACAATTTTAAAATATTAAAAAGGGGAAAACAGGGAAAAATCCTTAAAAACAATCACATTGGATCCCTTTCAAAATACATCCAAAGTTGGGTACCTTATTTGATATGGGCTACCGTGTACTTATTATATCTCTTATCTGGATGTACTTAATTTACTATAAAGTTATTGACTGACCGTGTTTCCAGAAACACAGTCTTATTATTTTTCTAATATGTGTATTTTTATAACCGTAATAATTTGTTCCATAAATACATATAAATGTAAGTGCTTATTTTATTGCATTTTTTTTCTCCCATTGGATCGCGGCAGTTTATGCTCAGTTTTTATGTGTTATTTGTAAATTTTCTTTCGATTGATGCAGATTATGGTATATAGTATATAGTACTGAAGACTTCCTTATAGTACTAACTTCAGTGCACCAGTATATAAGTTGATATATTATTTTCCAATTGGGTTATAATACTATATGCTTCCTTATGGTGCTAGCTTCTAGCAAAGTTTTTAGCCTCTACTTATAAGAATATATCTTCTGCCTTTTTGGTAATGTTAGCCATGCCTTGTCCCAGATAGAATATATACCGGTAATTATTTTTATGCATATACTTTATTTGTAACAGAGTATTTCAGTTTCATTATTATGCTACTCTTAATAAGTTTGTATTCCTTAGGGAGAACAATGTAACAAACTCCCCTATAATTGCCAAAGTATTCTCTCTCTACCCCCATAAAAACATCACTCTCATCTATTTTGCTCTCCCTCATACATTTTACTCTATCTTGCACAATAAATTTGACAATTTTTTCCAAGCTTTCATCAAAAAAGATAAATATCTTCTGCTGCCCTTCTGGTGGTCTGGGTCTACATTTACAGCCCTTCAAATAACGTGTTGCTCGTCACTGTATTAAAGCATCACAGCAAAGCTTCCAAGTGTGGTATCATTACAATCTATACTTAGCAGGTCTGTCAGCCAACGTTTTGGGCGTACCCACCTAGCTAATCTATGTGTATGATCAGTTCATGCAAAAATATAACTATTATAGTTCAGACAGCTAATGTGTATTTGTTAATGGCCGTAGTATCAAAAGTTCATAACATTTCTGGGGTTACAAATATAAAAAATAAATTGATATGACAGACTAATGGTTACATCTCCCTATAACCTTTGGCGCTCATTGCGACCCTTTCCTCCTGCCTACTGTAAGGTCCCCTCATTGCAGGTTTCGCTAACCTGCAAGTTTAGTGTTTGGCAATCCCATGTGTCTGTTTCCAGCATCTCCCCCCTGTCCCTTCGCTGTGTGTTTCTCCTCTGTTTGTCTGCTGAATGTTTGCGTGGCGCGCGGACTGCCGTTGGATTTATTTTCAAAGTCCTGTGTGTCTGGCATTGTTGGTGTAAGTGTTACCGTCTTTGCCATCGTGTATTGGCTTTGCGTGCCTAGCTTTGCCTAGAATTTATGCGTTTTTCGTCCGCCATTTTGTGCCTCGCTTAGCAGATTTTGTATTGACGAAAAACCCAGAATATGACTCAAATTTACTTGCAACCTCACTCCCGGGCTTTCTGACTCTCCCTCTGTGCTTTATGTGAGTGTGTTATTATTCTTGTTAAATTATTTTGTTTTTTTTTCGTGTTTTTAGAGTTACGCGATTCGGTCGCAGTTGCGACCCTCGCAGTTGCATGCATCAAATGCTCGCCTTGATTTGCAAGGCTCGCAGTCGTGTGAAAATGCTTGCCACCTAAGTCCTATGTGCCTCAACTGCCCGCCTCACTTCGTGTGGTCTATATCTTCACAATATGGTATGTGGTATGGAAGAATTTAGAGTTCTCATATCATAGATCCCAAATAAAAAAACAAATATTTTCAGTTGGAAAAATGTTAAACCTAATAAAAGTGTTCATGGTTGTATTTTTAATCCATCTAACAAGAGTTAAAGAATATAAAGAAATTCTTAATTGTGACAGAAGCTAAAAAAACTGAGACAACAGCAGCCGCCAGTCTGCACCTTCTGACCTGACCTTGCCAGGGCAATCTCATAATGGAGTATAGCAATGTGTTTGCTGTCTGTGGTAAAAAAGATGAATTTGAAGGGGATGGAATCTTGTCAGTTTTAAATTCCCTTCTTAATACTACAAATGCCCATCTTTAACCTGCCACCCTTTCTAACAACTCTTCCTTGCTGAAACGTGGCACAACAATGACCATTATATAAACCACTAGCGTATTGCCCGTCAAAAAATGACTGCAATCAGATGTGTATGTATTAAAAGTTGTTTAGTTATTAATATACATATGGAATTGTAAGGTAGCTAATGTTGTTTTCTGTGTACTACTGAAATATAGAAATCACATTAATAAATTAATTTACATATTTTTATGCATTGTGTTGAAGAGCTGGCAATCTGTGTTGATGTTGCAGCAGCATTAGTGGTGTGGAGATGCTGTGTAAGCGTGATGAACGTGTGCAGTGTAATAGTGTGCGTGCACGATCCGAAACCGTTAACGTAGCTGTGTACTTCCGCATTATCCTAAAATGGCGGATAATGTGTGGTATGCGTCTTAGCGGATTATCGGTACGTGTTTTCCGTGGTTATAGTGCTGTCGCCTGGTTTTCGTTTTGTTCGTGCAGCATTTTTTCTGCGGCGCACATTGCCAAAGTACTACGGTTTAACAGCGCTCATTGCTCAGCCCTGCGGCGCTCATTGCCAAAGTACTACGGTTTAACGGCTAGCCTCGCTGCGCAATGTTTGCCTGCGGCGCTCATCGCTCAGCCCACTAAAGTACTACGGTTTAACAGTAAATATTGTCAAACGGTCAAATGACGGTCACTAAAAATTAAATGTAGTGAAATTTGTTTGCCACACAACATGACGCTACATTTGTCCCTTTTTTTTTTCTTAAAATAAATACAATTTTTATTTATTTTTTTTGTAACTTGCAACTTATATTTCACATCAAATGCGTTGGTTTAGGTGGGAAATCCGATGTTGCGCGAGACAAAGTCGTTAAATCTGTGTTAATGCGTAAATCTGTAATTGTGTTTCGTAAAATGTACTCGCTACTGTCTTTTTACTCATTGCGTGGTTAATCTGCATCCTTTATCTCGTTGTTTTTCAAAGACATACGTCTGTGACTGTGTTTTATGCAGTTCGTAGTAGTATAGCCTCGTTTTCATTTTTTTCAGCGGCCATTTTTTTCTCGCTTAGCCGATTTTCGATCTTTGTAACTCGGCTAAATCGATCTAAATTGCAGTTCCAACTCACTTCCAGACGTCCTGCCTGGTTCCCCATGCTGTAAGTGACATTGGTTTTATTTTTTTAGTGTGTATTTAGTGTTTTTTTTACTGTTTTTGTTCCGCCGCTTATCTCGTAATTTTTTCACCTCGTATTTTTTTTCTAAGTGCTACGGTTTAACGGCTCGCTCATTGCCAAAGTGCTACGATTTAACATAACGGCTCGCCTCGCTACGCGAGGCTCGCCTGCAATGAGCACCTGCGGCGCTCATTGCCAAAGTGCTACGATTTAACTGCTCGCCTCGCTGCGCGAGGCTCGCCTACAATGAGCGCCAGCGGCGCACATTGCCAAAGTGCTACGATTTAATGTCTCGCCTCGCTGCGCAACGCAGCGTGACGACGAATCGTAGTTAGAAAATTATAATATGTGATTATGTAAACTTTGGCCTAATGCAACAACTGATATTGGCAAGAAAACAAAGCATGATGGTTACCTCATATAATGCTTATGTATATCTTCCATGGTATTCACAGTGATAAGTACTCTTTGCAACATATTCAATGACTGATTCAATATTTGCAAAAGCTTATTTTAATTAAGAAAAATCCATTGAAGATGGGTAAGGACATAACAATGCAATGTAGAAAAAATAATCTTTTAGCAATGGTAGTATTCTACTATGTAACGAGCAAAGATAACAATAATGAGAGATTTATATAAAAATATGATAAATTGATTATTTAGCTTATTTGAGACCAACACGGTTTGGTAAAATTATTAAAAGGGCAGGACATTCTAAAAAGGCATGTTATTTCCTTTATTGAAAAGGTTAAAAGGTCAGTTTCCATCTATATTTCAAAATGTTGGTTCACTTTGTTTACTGAAAGCCCATTTTCCTAGAGACTTGTGCGGTTTGTACAATATTTCTTCAGAAAATAGTTTTACTTAATCCGACATTATTACATTGTTTTATGTGTTTATTTATATATATATATATATATATATGGTATGTAATAAAGTGTCAAGTATGTTTACAGACAGAATTATTATTATTATTATTATTATTATTACTATTTATAAAGCATAAACATTTTTCATAGACCAATTTATAAAATAAAATAGAATATAATGGGTACAAGTTGCAAATTACAAAGGTATAGACAGATTCTAAGGTACCGTATATACTCGAGTATAAGCCAAGTTTTTCAGACCTTTTTTTTAAGGCAAAAAAGAGCCCCATCGGCTTATACTCGAGTCACTCCCCCTGTGTGTCTCTAACCCCCCCTGTGTGTCTCAAACCCCCGTGTGTCTCTAACCCCCCCGTGTGTCTCTGTGTCTCTAACCCCCCGTGTGTCTCTGTGTCTCTAACTGTTAGGTATTTTAATTTCTTCATTTAGAAATTAATTAGCTAAGAATATTATAAAACGTATGTTAGCATTTTTCTTATCTCACTAGAATGTTTAAGTGCGTCATCTGTAGAATGTTTACGTTAATGTTCTTTAAAAACATCTGTTTCCTGTATCCTGTCTTTGTTTCAGAAACTGAGATGAGATATCTATAGGAAACCGGATTTTGCTATGTTAGACAGAAACAAAAAGTCACTTGCTTGCAAAAATGTATTTAACAGTATTTTCAACTAGTTGTGACGTGTTTTTATGCTATATAAGATTCTGCCGCCTAAATACATTCAGAGATTATTCTGATGACACTCTGACTTCTGTGCATTATTTTTCTCTCATTATATCTAGGTGCCCAGATATAATTGACACACACATCAGAATACATGTTTACTCACTAATCTGATCCTATCATTTTGGTCCTTCGAGCCGGAAGTTGTTTCCCTTATCATTCCTCGGACGAAGCAAAACTCCTTTTACCGTGCACGGGGGGGTAAGTCGCTGAGGACGCCCTTACCTTGAGAAAGACCTCAGGCCTGATATATACGATCAGTTGGACCACAGAGGCAAGGTGTTTTTCCGAGGGATGACAAGGCACAGCTTACAGCGAACTGACAGTGAGTATATGAATTTCTGCTGCATTTTGCATATGTGTGTATGTCCCAGGTCCTTGCCTAACAGTGATATTAGGTAAAAGAGTTGTACAACTAGGTTTCTAGCCTAGTAATAGGTAGAAGGGTTGAAACTTACCCATAGGGAGGTAAAAGAGTCATTATCCTGAGGAAAAGACTATAAAATAAGTTCTCCGTACGTAACAATATTGAGAAAGCTTACCATGAAAAAGGGGTAAATGAGTCTGACTTTCACATGAGCTCTTGCAAGAAAATATGTATGTGTGTGCATGTTACCATTTTGTATGATTTAAATACCGGTACCGGGTGTATGTATGTTTGTGAGGGGTGTAACACGGATAACAGTTTCTTGGTTATTATATATACCTGTCAACATTCTGTATATTTCTGTGTACTTGTGAGTGTATGTATCTATACATGTATTCTTTTGTGTTGTTCTCAAAATTCTTACCTGAAACTATCCACTTTTGGTAGTGAGTGGTCACGCATTACCCGAAGGGCTATTCCTGTGACTTGCCTGTGTTTATGGAAGACGCACAAACCAAAATTTGTGGCAGTTGAGCACAACAGGCATCTAACTGCTTGAATTTCCATCTTTCTCATTCTTTACTTGGTTATACAATGTTGAAATATTTTGACTGCAGTTTCTGTGTATTCATAACTTCTTACTAAAATACTCTGTAAGATTGTGTGTATGAAGCACTGGGTGGGAGATATACAGATTATTTCTGGAAAATGTATAAAAGGTCTGTTGGGTGTTGTATGTATATGTAATGCTATGTATATTTCCATGTACCTGTGATATTATTTGTTGTGTATATCTATTAACTTTAATTGATACTATAGGAGTTCAAGATATATATATATATGTGGGTATATACATATGTATATGTGTATATATATGTATATGTATAGGTGGATAGGCTCTCAAGGGCATAAATGGCACTGCCAGGAGTGTGGTTTCTAGACCCTGCAGTTTTCAAGGTAATCTCTAAAGACATGTTTATTATGCAAAGGGTTTCTGGTGTGCATCTGTAACTTATGTCTGGTAGAAACACACTTATGTGTGGGAATTGTGAACACTGTATTCTAGAATTGTTTTCTTATGTGTATTTGTGTATATATATAAAGTTTCTGTGTCTTTGTAACTTTACTCGATGCTTTACCTTTGGGCAGGGAGGTGATTGATCTGTATTATGTGACGATGTGCAGGGTCTGGCCCACCCCCCACAGTCAGCATGGCAGACCAGTCCCCTTTCTACTCCAATTTTCTCTGTGTGTGTGTGTTAGTTTTTTTATGTAAAATATGTCTGTCTGTAACCTTAAGGGAACATAGCAGAAGGGAGGAAGTGTGGTTGCTGTAAAGAGAGACAAAGGCATGTTATTATAACCCCTTTTAAGTGATGACAATGCTCACCGCACCCACTGGATACACAGCATCTACTATACTACCTCTGCTGGAAATCAGTGCCCTGTATCCACTACTTCTTGGCAATATTAATCCTTATTACAAGGAAGGTATAGGAGACGTTCAAACTTTATTGAGCTTTACTATATACAAAGAAGTATAGAAAAGGAAAAGTAAACGCAACGTTACTTAATTAAGGAAATAGAAATAAAAAAAAAAAAAGTAAATACATTTTCTATACTAAAAATAAAAAATTGTTGAAGATTAAAACAAAAAGGCAAATGTGTATCACAATGACGGTGCCTACGGGGGGAGGGACATGTAATGTTAACCACCTCTCTCCTTCGGAAGAGGATATGTTTATGTGTACACAGAAAAGACTTCCACGACTGACCGCCCCTCCACCTCCTGGGAATATGGTCACTTATAGTGATGATGTAGAGGACGAATTTGATGATGCCCGCAAATACCTGCTTGCCGCCACCGCTCCAAATCCACCTCCTCCAACACCACCACCTTAGGGACGGCCCGCCAGAACCAGGCGGGCACCAGATCGTCAATACGGAGGTAAGGGAATAACATCTGTGCCATTTTATCCCTTAATTGAGGTTCCCAATCCTAGAGGGGGGAAATGTGTTGCCACCCACAATGCTAGTATACCGAGCATGGACAGATGCAGATGTGAGGAGAGCTGTAGAAGGAGTCCCCCACCCAAATGACAATATGGGAATTTTCAGACTTAAGTTCCAGCGATTGCAGCAAAGTTTTAAATTAAATGGTGTTGAGGTTGTACGGTGTCTGAGGCAGATATTAGGGTCCGATTGGATCCTTAGTGAAGGTGACTGGAATCCACTGGACCAAAGGGGGGAGCCATTGCAATATGGATCACAAGAACTGACCCAAAGAGTAGACACTCTAATAGGCGGAATAGCTGACAGACGCAGACTGGACTAAGATAAACGAGTGTGTACAGAAAGATGATGAAAGTGTGGAACAATATATAGGGAGGTTGCGGGTAGTATTTGACAGCCATAGCGGGGTAGCCAGACCTAACCCATATGATGATGCTGGACCATATGCTCAGCAGCTAAACAAATAAATGACTTTGTGATACAACACCAAATTACTTACAAAACATGTCCCCTTAGGGAAACCATAGAATATGCTAGACATGCAGAAGAGCAGTGTAAGAGAGCAAATGAAAAGAAACAGATAAAGCAAGATAGTAACCCAAAGGAGGTGTATTTGATGACTTCTGTTGATGGGAAAGCGTAACCTATAACTTTTTGCTTTCTTTTCTGGTGATGGTGGAAATAACCAAAAACGTGGAGGGAGAGGAGGTGGACGTGGTCGAGGTGGAAGCAGAGGACAAATTTTATGGAAATTGTTACGTATGTGGCAAGGCCGGCCACTTAGCACGTTCCTGCAGAAACAAAAAGTACCAGGAGGAAGAGGGAGCAGATGACGATGACCAGACTGACAAATGTCTAGAACCAGGTTGTACCCCTCCTTTACTAATATTTGCTGAACAAGAATTGCATGAATCTGAATTGTATGAGTATGGTAATAATGATGCAAATTTGCCAGAAATAAATGATGTGTTGAATTTAGAATCATGTATAGACTTAATGGCTCTAGCAGAACAACCAGTCATTAAACTAGATGTAGAGGGGGTAATGATAACATGTTTATGCGATACAGGAGCCTGTAGGTCAGTATTGAGCGATGATGGCACATGGAGTATTTATGCGTCATCACAAAACATACTGGTTAGGTCAGCAGCAGGACAGACAAATAGCGAACCTATATCATGCCCACTCACAGGGAGATTGTTCAACGGCCAAACATTTGAGCATCCTTTTATACTCTCCCCTAGATGCCCGATAAATCTCTTGGGTAGAGATCTGATGCTGAAATGCAACATTAGAGTGATTCCCACAGAGAAAGGCATGAATGCATACATGGGGGACATACCTGTCAATGTAAATGTAGTGCAGGGGATGGGTGAACCACATTACTTTTACACATTAGACATGGTGTCGAAAGGGCCAGGACAAGTATCCAGCACTTTGGTAGCCATGGCTAATGACCTAGCTCCATCTTCCAGTGTAAAACAAAGCACAGAGTCATTACACTGCACTATGAAATTTGAAAGTACACCGGGGAGAGATGTGGACTATGAAAAACATTTTTCAAACACACCAATACCAGAATAACCTTGGATTACATATACTGGACAGAAAATGGGTATACAGGGGTGGGAGTAAAATTGAATGATCAAGACCAGTTACTCTATGCAGGACACACAGTGCCACACATATCACTGACTATGCCAGCTGGTGGAAGGTGGGTACAGGTAGGAGGGATGGTAGAAGAGGCTCAGACAGATAAAACACCATGGTAGTACTTGCCCTATGACCTCGGAGTGCAGTACTCACCGAGCACAAAAATATATCGGAAAAGCCTGAACTGGGTAACTGAGACAAAGAAAGGAATACACTTACAGTCATCCAGGTGGGAGAAAGTTCTTCTGTTAGAGGAACCATGACACAACACACAGATACTGTTCACTCAGGAACAGGAGGGCAGCATTAGAGAGCCTTCCGGACACCTTATGGTCCACAGGGCCCGCTGATGTAGGCCTTATAAAGGGGGTAGAGCCAGTAAAAATCACCCCAAAAAGTACTTTTCAGCCACATCAGAGACAGTATCCTCTAAAACCTGAAGCAGAGAAGGGCATAGAACCTATTATAAAAGTTTTGATTGAGAAAGGGATTATAATAGAATGCCCAGGATCCCCATGTAACACCCCACTTTACCCAGTCAGGAAGACAACCGGAGCTTGGAGATTAGTGCAGGATTTGCAAGCAGTAAATAAAGCTGTAATTTTCCGAGTACCCACGGTGCCAGATCCACATACACTCCTAAATGACATGCAGCCAGATAACACACATTCCTGGCAGAAGAGGGACATAAGGTTAGTCAGGATAAATTACAGCTCTGGAAAGCAGAAGTGAAGTACCTGGGATACCTAGTGAGCAGAAAGGGACGATCACTAGACCCAGTTAGGAAAAGGGCCATACTAGAAGCCCCTAAGCCGGTCACAAAGAGACAAGTTATGTCTTTCTTAGGGATGGTAAATTTCTGCAGGAGTTGGATTCCCAACTATGCAGAACTTACAGGGCCCATACAACACCTTATTTATGCACAATCAATGTCAGCTAATGAAAAGGTAGCGTGGACACATGAAGCTGAAGCAGCATTCATTCAGCTTAAGAACACAGTAGTGGGAACATCTGTATTGGGATTGCCAGATTACAGCAAGCCATTTGTACAAACTGTTGACTCAAGGGGAGGCTATATGACTTCTGTTGTGACTCAGAAACATGGCCTGCGAGACCGACCCTTGGCTTTTTACTCAACCAGGTTGGACCCTGTAGCCAGGGGACTTCCGGTTTGTGTACAGGCTGTAGTGGCGGCTTCCATGGCAGTTCTGGCGTCAGCAGCCTTAGTCCTGTTCCACCCTTTGACTCTAAGAGTACCACATGCTGTATCTGTCATTCTACTACAAAATAAGGTTTCATACCTTTCCCCTTCAAGACACTTATCATGCATGACTATACTTCTGTCACAACCACACTTGCACATAGAAAGGTGCACAACACTGAACCCATCAACGTTAGTTCCCATCCAGGGAAGATGGCACACCACATGCATGTACTGAAATCATAGAAAAAGAAGTCTCACCAAGAGACGGCCTTAGAGATGTTGCATACACCGAGGCTACACTAACTCTGTTTGTAGATGGGTCATCAAGTAGAAACAAAGATGGTACAAATGCAACGGGATATGCAGTAGTACACAAGAAGAAACTATAAGAGCAGGAAAACTTCCATCACATTTTTCAGCACAGGCAGCTGAGATCGTGGCCCTTACTGAAGCCTGTAAAATAGGAAAGGGACAAATAGTAAATATATACACCGACAGCCAATATGCATTCTCAACTGTGCACATATTTGCACAATTGTGGAAAAATAGAGGTATGGTCACATCTACTGGCCGGCAAGTCACTCATAAACAACTCCTTTTGCAGTTACTTGAAGGGAAACCAATTTTACCAAAATCACTATTCAGATATGCAGCTATGTTGAGCCATGGCATTAGTCATGTCTCAAGAGGGAGTATGGTAGACATGGTCAGCAGAATATTTTCAGCCTATGGATTGAACACCTATTTTAAAAATTTTTGTGCAGGGTGCCTTGTTTGTGCACAACATAACCCTCAGGGTAACTATCACCCCATAAGGGGCACATTCCCAGAACCAACATACCCCTTCCAGACAATATGTATGGATTTCATTGAACTAACAAAGTGTGAAGGGAAGAAATATTGCCTAGTGATAATTGATGTATACTCTAGGTGGGTGGAAACGAAACCATGTGCACACCCTGACGCAATCACAGTGGCTAAAACCTTAGTGACACAAATAATTCCTAGGTTTGGTATACCAGAGAAAATATATAGCGATAACGGCACACATTTTGTGAACAGAATTATCAACCACTTGAGTAAAGCATTACACATAGAGTTGAAAAACCACTGTGCGTACCACCCACAGTCAGCTGGATTAGTGGAGAGAACTAATGGTACCATTAAAAATAAATTGAGGAAAACGATGGCAGCGACAGGGAAAAATTGGCTTTACTGTTTACCATTAGTCATGCTAAACATGCACATGCTTCCAGGCAGGAAGAAGTTAACCCCGTTTGAAATATTGTATGGGAGACCATTCCTACTACCAGAATTTAGACCATTTATCTCAGAAGATGAGAACATGAGTGAAAACTTAGCAGACTATATGAGAAAAATGTTAAGTAAGAAAGATATTATCTCCATCTCTCTCTCTCATCCACAGCAACAGCAGGGACCCTGCTTGGTACAACCAGGCCAGTGGGTCCTAATTAAAGTAATCAAGCGTAAAAATTGGGCATCGGCCAGATGGGAAGGACCGTACCAAGTTCTGCTGTCAACACCCACTGCCTTGAAAGTTGCCGAACGAGCCACCTGGATACACCTGACTCACTGCAAGAGAGTAAAAGTGCCAGAGCTTGAGCCAGTTGATTCCTAAAAACCTGCTAGCTGACTCATTGCGAGTCAGGCTGGGCTACAAAGGGGGGGGAAACTCGTCTCAAACCCAGTGAAGAACCGAATGGTGCGGGTTTTTGGGGTTCTCAACTGGCCCAAGAAAATGTCCTGGCACCTGTTCAAAAGACCTAACTGGTGTGGCCTAAGAATCTCACTGACATGCCTCATCTTGATAACTCTTTGCATAGTAGCACCCATAATCATATGGGAAGAAGTAACAAGACCCAGAGGCAACCAGGCGCAATCTATCGGAGAGATGTGGATGCACAGAATGAAAAGAGACATGATGGAAGTCAATTTAACTGGCCAAGTGACCCTAGTGTTCAAGGAAGGGCAGATAGGAACCAACCAAATAGACCTATGTCAAGTACTAAGATGTGGACTTTCTGGAGGAGGACGTAGTGGAGGGGGTGAGAAAAGCGCCAGTATATTTGTGTATAGCCTCTCTGTATGGAAATGAGAGATGTCCTAGCTGGAAACTGGCCTTATGGAATACAGGAGCTGACTGGGGTTACTCCCCACCTAATCACATGAAGTGCAAAAGTACAAAGAGACGCTTAAAGCTGACACGGGGTGTGGAGCCATCCTCTTGCAGCCAAAATCAGCTATGCAACCCCATCCGGGATCACCCTCCAGGACCCACAAAAGTGTGATGAGGGGAGATATACTCTTGGAATTTACACCTCAGGCAGAGGTAACAACATGGAATATTTGCATATTCAGGTACTGCAAAAAGAGGAGCCCAGACAGACTATTGATACCATGCATCCGTGGATTGGTGAATAAGGTTGTTGACCAAGCAGTAACTCAACAATACCTAATAGAGACGATACCCCTCACTCAAGGAGAATCTGATTCTTATCTTGATCATGACATTGATGATGTATAAAAACAAGTGGATTAAGAGAAGCACCATGATGGTCCAGACCCCAACTCTTCACTAAAGAAAGGACTATGACCTGAACCTTGCCTTAAGACCTTGGTCTAATACATTTATAAGAGGAGGGATAGGTTAGGTATTTTAATTTCTTCATTTAGAAATTAATTAGCTAAGAATATTATAAAACGTATGTTAGCATTTTTCTTATCTCACTAGAATGTTTAAGTGCGTCATCTGTAGAATGTTTACGTTAATGTTCTTTAAAAACATCTGTTTCCTGTATCCTGTCTTTGTTTCAGAAACTGAGATGAGATATCTATAGGAAACCGGATTTTGCTATGTTAGACAGAAACAAAAAGTCACTTGCTTGCAAAAATGTATTTAACAGTATTTTCAACTAGTTGTGACGTGTTTTTATGCTATATAAGATTCTGCCGCCTAAATACATTCAGAGATTATTCTGATGACACTCTGACTTCTGTGCATTATTTTTCTCTCATTATATCTAGGTGCCCAGATATAATTGACACACACATCAGAATACATGTTTACTCACTAATCTGCTCCTATCACTAACCCCCCATGTGTCTCTCTACCCACGTGTCTTTTTCCCTCCCCCCGTGTCTCTTTCCCTCCCCCTCCTTAGCCTAAACCCTCCTCCTCCACCTAAACCCGGTATATGTCAATGACGGGACGGGCATGTGACGTAACATGTGCGCAGGCGCCGGGTCAAGGAGCGGAGGCCGGAGCAAAAGCAGGTAAGTGAGGGGAGAGGGGGGAGGTATTTAGGGGGGTTTAGGTGGAGGAGGGGGGTTGAGGGGGGTTTAGGTGGAGGAGGGGTTGAGGAGGGGGGTTTGGGGTTGAGGGGGGAGGTTGAGGGGGTGTTGAGGAGGTGGGTTGGGGTTGAGGGGGGTTGAGGTTGAGGGGGGGGGGGTTGAGGGGGGTTGAGGTTGAGGAGGGAGGTTGAGGATGAGGAGGGAGGTTGAGGAGGGGGGTTGAGGATGAGGAGGGAGGTTGAGGAGGGGTTTGAAGATGAGGAGGGAGGTTGAGGATGAGGAGGAGGGGTTGAGGAGGAGGTTGAGGATAAGGGGTTGAGGAGAGAGGATGAGGATGGGGGGGTTGAGGATGGGGGGTTGAGGAGGGGGATTGAGGATGCGGGGGTTGAGGAGGGAGGTGGAGGAGGGGGTTGAGGATGAGGAGGAAGGTTGAGGAGGGGGTTGAGGATGAGGAGGGAGGTTGAGAAGGGGGTTGAGGATGAGGAGGGAGGTTGAGGATGAGGAGTGGGGTTGAGAATGAGGAGGGGGGTTGAGGAGGGTGATAAGGGTAGGGGGGAGGAGACACAGGAAATGGAAAGGGGAGAAGAGACAAGGGAGAGAGAGGGGGGACACAGAGGGCACAAGAGGGACACAGGGGGCAGCACATTTCCCACACTCGGCTTATACTCGAGTCACTCATTTTACCCAGTATTTTGTGGTAAAATGGGTGCCTCGGCTTATACTCGGGTCGGCTTATACTCGAGTATATACGGTAGGTAAAAATACAAGTTCAGGTACAGTGCAATACAAATATAAAACAAATAGGTCCACAGAGAGATGGTGCAACAGGAGTGAGGTCCCAGTAACGAAGAGCATACCATCTAGAAGGTCGGGTTGTGGTACAGGAGGGTAATAGATGTGAGATGGTAGTGAATAACTCAGTAGGTAAATGCAAGTGGAGACAGATGTGTGTTACACTGTAGATTGTGTGTCAGCAATTTTGTATTGTAGAGTATGTCGTTTGCATATTAACGCTGAAGATGATCATTTCTTTAATAAACAGATGAGTTTTAAGTGATTTTTTTAAGGTTTTGAGGCAGGAGGATAGTGTGATGGAGCGGAGCAAGTAGTTTCATAGAGATGGGGCACCCAGAGTAAAGTGAAGGAGGTGACAAGAGAGGAAAGAAGAAGATCATTAGCAGAATGAAGAGGTCGGTTGGTAGAGTATTTTGGTTTAGAGCAGATACATAAGGGGGGTGGAATGTCATTAATGACTTTATATGTTAGGATTATGATTTTTTCTGGAGGTTATGGGAAGCCAGTGGAGTGACTGACAGAGAGGTGCTCATTAAACTGATATCACATATATAGTTTCTCAGCATGGGGGCTGTTGCTAACGCATAGCGAGCCCACCGTTTACGAGGGCCGCAGTTGCTGGCAAGGAGTGCCAAAGGCGCTCATCCCTACGACCCCCTATGACTTTTGGACAGCAAAGCGAGGAATCGCATTTGCGGAGGTGGAGGCTCTACAGCGCAGCACAACCGCTTACAAACGCCCACACATTTGCATCTCTCTCTTTCAGTCTCAACAGACACTGCCTGAAGACTCTCTGCATCGCTACAGAAATTTCCACACAACAGATTTCAAAGAAAGAGGTACAGTATTACACATTAAATAAAAAAATAAAATACTGCTATTTACACAAATCAAATAGAAGGACCTATCCTGTTTTTTGTCTGACTTTGTGGAAACGTACTGCAACCTAACTAACAATATAAGTTTAACCCCATAACCGGAAAATCCTAATAACAACATTGCCACATGTAAAACAGGACAGTAACAACAACAACAAAAAAACCTAATGCCAACAGTGTTGCACACAAAATGAAAAAGAAAAAAAAATATGTTAACATATACACAATTTAAAGATATATACACTTTTTCCTGCACAAATGTTTAAGCCCAACTACATACCCTAAACCCGTAATGATAACAGTAGCGCACAAAAATGAATATAAAACACATGGGCCCTCATTCAATTGCCATTTGGCCAATTGAATAGGGCTCTATATAGGCACAGAATATATTTTTTTTACAAAAAACATTTACTTTGTAGTTAATGAACTTCCATCTAAAAGTAAGGTCTTCACTAGCTGAAAACTAAAAGAAAAAAAATATATACTCACTGCTTATATAGATCCTTATGCATTTGCAAATATTGCTATTGAATGAGGCCCTACATTGCTAACACCAACCTTATAAAGCTAACCTCATAATGGAAACAATGCTGCACACAAAACAGGATAGTAGTTTATACCATCACATTTCAAAAAAGAGGCCTTCCACATGCACATATTCTTATAATCCTTCAAGAGAAAGATAAATTGCATACTGGTGACAAAGTGGATTCAGTAATTATTGCTGAACTACCAGATCCAGAAATACATGGTAGACTATATGAGATTGTAACTCATCGTATGATTCATGGACCGTGTAGAGATTTTAATCCACAGTCACCATGTATGGAAAATAAGAAATGTACTAAAGAATTTCCAAAAGATTATAGAGACAAAACATATGCTAATTGTGATGGCTATCCTCTATATAGAAGAAGAGAAGGGCAAAATGCCATTATTCGTGGAAAAAAAGGTAGATAACAGATATGTGGTGCCATAAAATCCACATTTACTCATGAAGTATAATGCCCACATTAATGTAGAAGCTTGCACTTCTATAAAATCCATTACATATGCCTACAAATATATTTACAAAGGCTATGATGCAGCTACTGTAGTGGTCAAAAGTGCTGAAAAATAACGAACAAAGTGAGTTAGTACATGACGAACCTCATGTAGATGCTCGCTATGTAAGTGCTATATAATTTACAAAAAAAGCCAATAAATCAAAACTGGGGTTATTTACAACTGGGATATGCAACATTATACTTAATATCTTTTGCAGTATTTTGGTAATATCATATTATATCTGATATAACTGTATCTTTATTTATGTAAACCTTATATGTGTTCAATTTAAGACTGTTCTTGAGGACACTCTATTTGTCTATTTTTATTTTTATATATCCATCTTAAGCGCTTATTTAAGCATTTCCACCTTTAGTTCTAACTTCCTTTTGTTTCCATAGCCCTGGTTACAAGACAGCTGATTGCAAATAACATGCAGATGAGAGATCCTATTGAACCGTCCTACTCACGTAATATAAACCAAAGCGCCCTCTTCAGTTCTTACGATCCCTGTGGAAGCTGGAACGAAACGCGCGCATCGGATCCGAGCTGCGTGTCTCCCGATGATGACGTCACTCCTTAGGGAGTAACCGATCTGCACTGTAGTGTTTGTACCTCTGGCTATGGTATTCACCTATTATTCATTGGAGAGTAGGTAAGTGCACCAGTGGTGTGAATAGTCCCAGATAGGGAGTATAGATTAGCTTTTTATAGGCAGGTTATTGGGTAAATAGTGGGCCCTTATCTGCCTAATCCACTATTTGTATGTAAATAGGGCCACAGTGGTACATTATTTCATCACCTACTGGTTGCATACTTCCTACTCTTCAATGAAATTGGTTGAGACACCCTATAGATTATTTTGTGTGCTTTATAACTCTGCATATTAAATATATTTATTATAGGTATTTGGACCTTGTATTAAGCACACTTAGATTTATATATATTATTCATCATGTATACAAGTGAGGTTGGCATATGACACTACTTTGTGCTATTTGTGAGACGTGCAGCGTCGCGTTTTTAATATTTTATTTTTATATATTTAATAAAAGTTATATTTTATACTATATGGGTTTGAGTTATGACTTTTGTCTGTAGATATCTGTATGGATGTTCCTTTGGGGGAGGTGGCTGTCTTGGGAATTAAAGGTGTACTTTTTCTTCTCTTTTTTCGCTATGTAAGTGCGTCAGAAGCAATATGTCGTCTTCTAAAATTTGAAATGCATGATTGCTCACATGCAGTATGCTGTGCATTTGCCACAAAGACATTTAGTGTATTTCCATGTTGGAAAATGAAACAAATGCTTTGGCACAAAGTGAGCATCGCCAAACTACACTAACTGCATGGTTTCAATTAAAATGTACGGACTTAGAGGAAAGGGAATTGTTATATATTGACATTCCATACCATTATATTTTCGATAATGGATGATGGCGAAAACGAAAAAGTTGTGGAAATACAATAATCCCAAGAATTTACACTATAACTCCAAGAGACCTTGAACTTTTCTGCTTATGATTACTACTTCTAAATGTTCCTGGTGCACAAAGTTTTGAAGAGTTAAGAACTGTTAATGACATAGTTTATGAATCATTTAATTTAGCTGTGCGACACAGAAACTTCCTAGCTGATGATACAGAATGGGAAAGATATCTAGAAGAAGCAGCACTGTCTCAAATGCTATGACAGATGAGGGAACAATTTGCATTCATTTGTATCTTCTCAAATGATCCCATTGCATTAGCTTTGTGGGACAAATTTAAAACAAATATGGCTGAAGACTTTTTGCAACGATACAATGAGCCTATTGCAGAATTAAAACCATTAATTGAAGTCCGGGAGGTCTTTTTAACTCATTGATTTAGTTGGGCAAGTTTTAATCTGCCAGATCCAGGTTTCATAGACGGCATAAACTTTGAAGACTATGACACTCAGCTGCAAAGAGAAAGAACAGAAGAAAGACTTGCAACTTTAAATACATTACAATTGCAAGCATTTAATGCAATCAAAAATGCCCTAGATGATGACATGCTCAAAGAGCGTTATTTCTAGATGGACCTGGTGGATCAGGAAAAACGTATGTATATAATTTATTAATGAGTTCTGTTTGAGCACAAGGTCAAATAGCACTGCCATTTGCAACCACTGGAATTGCTGCACTTTTGTTAGAAGGTGGAAGAACTGTGCACAGTGGATTTAAACTGCCAGTTCCTATTTTTGAAACATCAGTGTCAGATATTCAAATGACATCATTACAAGCAAAAAAAAAAAGTAAATTAATTATAATAGATGAAGCTACAATTATGTCATGCCATGCCTTACAATGTATTGACCGTTTGCTACGTAAAGTAATGGATAATAATTTTCCATTTGGTGGAAAGGTAATGTTGTTAGGTGAAGATTTTAGACAAACGTTACCTGTCGTTGTACATGGAAATCGAACCGACATTGTCGAAACATGTATAAAGTCAAGTACACTATGGAAACGATTTACCCATCTTCAATTACAACAAAATATGAGATCAGAAAGAGAAAATGAATTCAACGATTGGCTCATTAAAATTGGAGAAGGAAAAACAGAGTCAATACAAAATTTACCCGATGATACTGTGCACATCCCAGCTCATATGATTTGCAAACAGGATCTCATATCAGCTATATTCTAAACTACAATAAATAACAAGGACTATGCAGAGCTTGCCAACAAAGTAATACTAACATGCAAAAATAAGGATGCATTACTCCTCAATAATGAAATATTAAAAAAAATAAATGCACCACAAAAAAATTATCACAGTGCTGATTCTGTACTTGGTGATGACAAAGAAAGTCAGACAAACTTTTCAACTGAATTAGTTTACTCATTAACTCCCTCTGGAATGCCCCGACATATTTTGCAGCTAAAGAAAGGTGCAATTGTCATGTTACTGCGAAATATGAACCCAAGAAAGGCCTATGTAATGGGTTGATTAATTGTTCAAGAATTAAAGGACCATTTCATACATGCTGAAATTCTAACTGGTACCCATAAAGGAGAGAGAGTTTTCATACCAAGAATAGATTTGGCACCAAGTGAAAGTAGCCTCCCTTTTGTACTTCAAAGGAGACAAACTTTCAAATCTGTGGGTATCTTTTTAGAAGAACCAGTATTTGCCCATGGCCAGCTGTATGTTGCATTCTCAAGATGCAAGAATCCAGAGGCTATTAAAGTTTACATTGAAAATAAAGAAAGTCAAGGTGATTTATTAGATGATGGAGGCATTTTTACAAAAACATTGTCTACTATGAGGTACTAGACCTTTAATTCCACAAAATATAACAATACAAGACATGGCACACAACTAACAAAACAAAATTCACCTCAATGACAATTTCAGACGAAAAGAATAAAACAAAAATAGAGTACAGTGGTTTCATTTTGAGGACAAACTTTTTAAGTCACTTAAGATCTTTTTAGAGGACCACTATTTCCATAAGAAACTCTATAAAATGGCAAAAACATAGAGAACGGAGGTTACACCCCGTGGACGAAGTTTTGATGTCTGGCGTTCTCTTTTTAGAGAACCACTATTTCACATAGGAAACTCTTTGTGCCATTTTCACAAATTACAACAATAAAAACAAAATGTCAACCATCAAAAATCAACAACGACAAAATAGCATATTCTAATTTTATGGAAGTAGCCTTTTAGCATGATTAGCCCCACCAAAACACTTTGCTTGCATTTTACAACAATAATAGTTTAAATGTTACTTCATTATGTTACTGTTTATGTTACTATTTTTTTTAAAAAGTGTGCAAAGTTGTTTAATTGCATATATTTCAAAATTATGTTAAGAGGAGGACAAGCTTTTGTTATACAATTTAAATGTATCATTCAATGCAAAATATTAATCCAGGGAGTAATCCAATGGCCAGTTAATGGGGTCAGGAAGGAATGAATTCTGTTCCCCCTTTGATACAATTGGCTAAGTTTCAAGGGGGGGGGTGGGGGGTTACTGTTTGCCTTCCTCTGGATTCAATATATGTTTAGTTTACCAGTTGTTAATCTACAAGTTGCATGTTACAAAACATTATGTCATGTTTACAATTCTCATTAAGACAATGTTGACCTGTTCTTACATTAAAATGTTACTACTCTTAAAAAAAGATCATTTTTGCTCACCTAAAAGTTGCATGTTAAAAAAATAAACATGTTTTATATAATAATTGTACTTCTTTATAGATAAGAAAAATGTTACAAGTCTCAACTACGCATATTACATGCAAAACAGAATTCAAACCATACATATTTAATTGCCGTCATTTTTTGACGGGCAAGTCTCTAGTACAAATATATTTTAATGTACCACACTACATATTCAGTGAACTTACTGCCCCCGTGAAAATATGGCAGAAGCACAAACCTGTTTCTATCACTTTGGGTAAATATTCTCCAATATACTCTTTACTTCTTGCTTTCCATATTTTTACTGTAGTGGTATTTTACTGCCAATCTAATGCAATTACTGTTTTTATCACATATATAGTTGTCAGTGTTTGAACGCTTATGATGTTGGTGACTCATTGCAATGTAAGCTTTGTACGACACACCACTTAGGCTGGATGAGAGCCAAAGGCACTCATCTGCGAAGCCTCGCGAAGCGAGGCGAGCCATGTATGGAGCAGGACTTAGGGCCTGGATGAGCGCCAAAGGAGCCATCCACGTGGACTCTTGAAAATACACAACGCTGAAGACAATAACATACTCGAACAACTTGGGACTAGTACTTAGCCTGCATTGTGAGGGTCGCAACTGCAGAGCCAAGTGCATAACTCTAAAACCCCTAAAAACAAATAAATACATTTAACAATTATAATAACACACTCACAGACAGTACAGGGGGACAGCCAGGAAGCATGGGAGTGAGCTTTCAAGCGATTTTGAGGCATATTTGGGGTTATCGGCAATCCAAAATCGGGGGACGAAAAACGTAAAAAAATCTGAAAGTGGATGAAAATGATAGGCAGAGCAAAGCCAGGCACACGGGACTTAGAAAATACACAACGCCGAAGACAGTAACACTTACACGAACAGCGCCAGCCACGTGGGACTTCGAAAATACATGACGCCGAAGACACTAACACACTCGAACGACGCAGGACTTAGAAAATACACAATGCCGAAAATTCTAACACTCATTCAGACGCTCATCGAGAGGAACGTAAAATCGTCCATTTTGTAATGAAGCAGGTAAGTCGCAAACCTTCACATTAACAACCTCAAATGGTGTAAATCAGTAAATTGCACATGCGCAAGTTTGTCCACGCACTGACACTCTATAAATACTGGAAAGTTTCCAGAATTTTCTCACTTTCTCCTCAGATGATGAACCTTGGGAGTGGACGTTATCAGAGGATAAGTTTTATAAAGAGATTGTTAACTCTTGATGAATTTCAACAAATATACTTACAATAATAGGTAAGTATTATTATGACTTCATTATTTATTCATGGATTAATTGAAAAAAAAAATATGTGCAAATATTATTATTAATGTGTATTTGACTAATTATTTGTATAATTTAGTTCTGTGTGTATAAAAATTTGTGTTTTAAATCTTATTGTGTGTATGTAGATAATCTAATGTAAATCTTTGGTGTGTATAATATTGTATAATATAAAAATAACTGAAAAAAAACATTAAATAGGGGATTATAGCACTTTATAGATATTTTGCCATAGCATTGAATTTTAGTTTATCTCCATATTATATAGTACTAGCGACTTGCCCGTCAAAAAATGATGGCAATGTGATGTATATGTTTGTCAAGTTGTTTAGTTATTAACATATATTTTGACACTTGTAAGTATTTTAATATGAAACGTGTATTTTTGTAAAATGTTGATGTAATGGTTTTTTTAAAATGTAATTTGTATCTGAAGAATTGTTAACTTTAATATACATTGAATGAATAGGAAAGCAAAAAGTAAAAAGGCCTTCTTGAAACGTTACGAATTTTAACATGAAGTTTAAAATATATGTAAAGCAATAACCTTCAAAGTATATATTTTGAAACTTTAACTTTATTTTTTATGTAAGTTTAGAAGTTGACAAAACATTTGTATAATTTTGAACATTATAAACAGGAACATAGCGAAAACATTTTGTAACCTAATTTTTTATTAAAAGTATTAACATTTGAATGTAAAAACAATTGACATTTAAATTAATCAGTATTAACATGCAATTTCTATCACAATAATTGTTAACTTGAATATACATTGAATGTAGAGGAAGGCATACAGTAAAACTCTGCTTAAAACGTACGTAATTAAAGTAATTCATTACTGAGCACATAAACTGGCGATAAACATTAATGTAGTTAGTAATCTTAAGATAACAGACAATATTTACATTGTGACTTAAAAGGTGCTTGACCTCTTAACATCCACTTTGTAATCTGTTGAATGAAATAACTTGCAAATATATTTTTTAAACTTGTAACATTAGAAACATTAACATAGTGACTTAACATTTTAACATAATTTTTGACTAAGAATGCAAGGCAAGTATTTTGTGAGGCGAATCATTCCTAAACAGTACTTTCATTAATTATGACTGAATTAAACAACCAATTGTTATGTATTTTGCAATGCTTTTAAAAATGTTGGCATCTTGAATTTGTATCCTGCAAAGTTATAGTACTTCATAGTAGACAATGTTTTTAGTAAAAATACGTCCATCTTCTAATAAATCACCTTGACTTTCATTGTTTTCAATGTAAACTTTAATAGCCTGTGGATTTTTGCACCGTGACAACGCAACGTACAATTGACCATGTGCAAAAACTGGTTCTTCCAAGTAAATACCCACAGATTTGAAAGTCTGACCTTGTGATTTATTAATGGTCATGGCAAATGCCATAATAATGGGAAATTGTCTTCTTTGAAGTATAAAAGGGAGACTACTTTCACTTGGTGCTAAATCTATTCTTGGTATGAAAACTCTCTCTCCTTTATGGGTCCCCAGTTAAAATTTCAGCATCTATAAAATGGTCCTTTAATTGTTGAACAATTAATCTTGTGCCATTGCATAGGCTTTTTTGGGGTTCATATTTCGCAGTAACATGATAATTGCACCTTTCTTTAGCTGCAAAATATGTGGTGGCATTCCAGAAGGAGTTAAAGAGTTAATGAATTCAGTTGAAAAAGTTTGCCTGACTTTCATTGTCATCAGCAAGTACAGAATCAGCACTGTGATAATTTCTTTGTGGTGCATTAATTTTTTTAAGATTTCATTATTGAGTATTAATGCATCTTTATTTTTACACGTCAGTATGACTTTGGTTGGCAAGCTCAGAATATTCTTCGTTATTTATGCTCCCTTCAAATATTGCCGATATAATATCTTGTTGACAAATCATCTGAGGTGGGATCTCTACAGTGTCGTCAGGTAAATGTAGTATTTTTTTCTGTTCTTCCTTCTCCAATTGTAATAAGCCAATCATTGAAATCAGTTTGGCCTTCTGATCTCATATTTTGTTGCAGTTGAAGATGGGTAAAATGTTTCCATACTTGTACTTGACTTTATACATGTTTCAATAATGTCTGTTCGATTTCCATGTACAACGACAGGTAATGTTTGTCTAAAATCGCCACCCAACAAAATTACCTTTCCACCAAATGGAAAAATATTATCCATGACTTCACGAAGCAAAACGGTCAATACATTGGAGGGCATAGCATGACATCATTGTGGCCTCATCTATTATAATTAATTTACATTTCTTCAATTTCTTTGCTTGTAAGGATGTCATAGCGTAATATCTGACACTGAATTTTCCAAAATAGGCACTGCAGTTTGAATCCACTATGAACAGTTCTTCCACCTTCTAATAAAAGTGCAGCAATTCCAGTAGTGGCAAACGCCATTGCTATTTGTCCTTGTGCTCGTACTGAACTCATTAATAAATTGTACAAATATGTTTTCCCTGATCCGCCAGGTCCATCAAGATAGAAATAACGCTCTGTCACCATGTCATCATCTATAGCATTTTAATGGCATGAAATGCTTGCAATTGTAGTGTATTTAAAGTTGCAAGTCTTTCTTGTGTTCTTTCTGCTTGTAGTTGAATGTCATAGTCTTCAAAGTTAATGTCATCTATTAGACCTGGATCAGCCAAATTAAAACTTGCACAACTTAATCCATGAGTTAAAAAGACTTCTTGAATTTCCATTAAGGCTTTTAAAGTGTGCAATGGGTTCATTGTTATCGTCGCATAAAGTCTTCAGCCATATTACTTTTAAAAGTCTCCCACAAAGCTAATGCATTTGGAGCATTTGAGAAGATACAAATAAAAGCAAATTGTTCTCTCATCTGTCGTGGCATTTGACATTGTGCTGCTTCTTCTAAACATCTTTCCCACTCTGTATCATCAGCGAGTAAGTTTCTATTTCTTGCAGCTAAATGGAAGGATTCATATACAATGTCATTAACAGTTTCTTAATTGTTCAAAACTTTGTGCTCCTGGAACATTTAAAAGTAATATCCGTAAGCAAAATCGTTCAACATCTCTTGGACTGACTGTGTAAATTCGTGGAATTATTTTATTGCCTCTGGTTTTTCTTGCTCTCCATAATCCATTCACAAAAACATAGTGATATGGAATTTCAATATATAAGTATTGTGTTGCTTGAGCATCAGTGGAATTTAATGCAAACCATGCAGTTAGTGTAGTGTGACGATCTTCACTTTGGGCCAATGCATTCATTCATTTCCAGCATGGAAATAGACTAAATGTCGTTGTGGCAAATGTACTGCTAACCTATATACTGCATGTGATCTATCATGCATTTCAAATTTTAAAAGCCGCCACATAGCTTCTGGCGCACTGACATAGCGAGCATCTACATGAGATGCAAGTTCATCATGTACTAACTCACTACTTTCAGGGTTGTCTGCACTTTTGACGACTACAGTAGCTGCATCGTAACCTTTGTAAATATATTTGTAGACATATTAATGGATTTGATGGAAGTGCAGGCTTCTACATTGAGTGGGCGTTGTACTTCATGAGTAAATGTGGATTGTAGGGTACTACATATCTATTGTCCACTTTTTTTTCCACGAATAATGGCACTATCTCCTTCTCTTCTTTTATAAAGTGGATATCCATCACATTGGCATATGTTTTGTCTCTATAATCTTTTGGAAAATCTTTTGAACATTGATTATTTTCCATACATGGTGATTGTGGATTAAGGTCTCCACAGGGTCCATGAATCATGCGATGAGTAACAATCTCATATAGTCTACCATATAGTTCTGGATCCGGTAGTTCAGCAACTATGACTGCATCCACTTTGTCCGAAGTATCTAATTTATCTTTCTCTTGAAGTATTATGAGAAGATGTGCATGTGGAAGGCCTCTTTTTTGAAATTCAATGGTATATACATAAGCAAGACATTTGCCAAATAACTGATTTATAGTAAAGTCACGTATTAATTCATTTAATTTTATCTTAAAAACTCTGGCTACTAAATCTGGTCGATCTGAAGCACTTTGTCCAAGAAGTAGATTTTGATTAATTTCTGGCCATTGTGGATTACATGTAATGTCACAAATAAATCTGGTTTTCCAAATTTTGTCACAATAGCCATAGCATCATTGTATCTTTCTCTCATATTTCGAGGAGATCCTTGAAAGGAAGATGGTAAAATGATGGCTTTGCCAGCTGTCATGTCTCTGCTTGTAGCCACGTCAGCAACATAGTCCATGAGTCCACAATATTGTTCTACACGTAGTTTATCTTGTTGATATTTTATAAAGTTTAAATTATTTGCCTCAACTTGCAAATATGAATCAATAATCCATTGTTGTGTTAGTTTTCCACCACATAAAATGGGATTAAATTCATCTCTAATGGCAATTTGAGCAACTTTAAATTCAAGCATAGAAACATTATTTCGGATTCTGGCTTTAGCATTTGGGTAACTGGGAAGGGTTAATTTTGGTTGCCAACCTGCTTCTCCGTGTGGGAAAAAGATGGGATATGTCATTGGATCTAAATTTGGACTTAAGATATTAATATTAATAAATGGTTGGTCCTCATTTCTGGGATATACTCTAATGTCTCTTTGAAATGGTGGTTCTCCTTCATCATTGTGAAAGACCATTGCAACCTCATTTGATGTTGGCAAGTTATAACGACGTTTATCAGTATGTCTGTCTCTTTTAAGCACCATATTAACCTTTGGCATGGGTAATTGATGTCTTTGTGCATGAAGTAGTTGTTCATTTTCTACTTCTGCCAATTTTTTGTAAGCTTTACTGTAGGGATTGTTGTCCATAATGTTATTTAGCTCTATAAAAACACTGGGTAAGCATTTTTTATTTTCTTCCATCTGCATACGTTGGTCAACAGCTTCCATTGTATCTAGGACATATAGTTGAGCGAATTTTCTTTGCTCTCCTTCCTCTGGATGTAAATGTGAAGTCCGATGATAAATTTGTCCTTGGACTTTAAAACAGTAAGGACCATGTCCTGGTACATTAGCAGCCAATGTTGCCCCCATAGATGCAAATGATATGGCACTATTGTAGGATCTTATGTTTGTCTTAAAATGTTTGTAATTTGGAAAAGTAGGTTCAGTCATAATATTTAGTAAATAGGTTGGAAATTGTTTCCTTTGTGGAAGTTTGAACTTTCCTTTTTGACAACAACTAATAAATTGTCCATCTCGGGGGTCTCTCCTGTTTAAAATAATAAGCCTCACAAAATTGACATTGAGTAGTCATGTCCCCACAACTATGAACCTCTACTGCTAAAGACTTCATTAAAGGACAATTTGCAATGCATATTGGATGTTGACTTTGATATTCATCAGATGAAAAGTCATGAAATGTTTCAACAACAGGTTTTTAAATGTTTAGTTTTTTTTCGTAGATTTTCTTGGTATATGTTGGACTTGTTCGGTTGAAATTTCCTGTAAGTTTTTAGTAAGAGTTTGTAAATGCTTTTTTTTTGTAGTTGTTTTTTTTGGTCTGTCTTGACTGGTATGTTGTAAAATGTCATCTGATGTTTTAGGAACAGTTTGTAAATGCTTTATTATTTTTTTATTTATTTTGGTTGTATCTTTCATTTTTGCAGCTGATATTCTTTTATTTGCAAGTCTTTTTGCGTTTCTTTTCTCTTCGAATTTCTTTCTCCTCCGGTGTCTGCTGGGCGGCCCATCTCTCTTGTCTTTCTCTAGTTTGACGTCTTTTCTTCTCTTCTTTGGTCTCGTTATCAGCCATATTAATCTGTAAACCGGAAACAAATAAATGTAATTGTGTATATTTAAATTTGTAATTCCTGTTAAAGATTATTGTGCACAATTGGTGAAATAAAAGGCAAATCATGAATGTATCATTGATATTTAGTTAAATTTATAATTCCTGTCTTCAGTGGCTCAGAAATTGTCCAATGGAATACTGCTGTAAATAAGCATGTAACATATTTATTAAAATAATGGTTTTATTTATTAAAAACTTTGTTTGTGGATAGATATTTACCACTGCAAAACTTCTTTGCTGAAAAAAAAAGTGATGTGGTTATTGAGCTATGTATTGCATAGTAGCAATTTAAAATAAAATAAGGGAGATAGTAAATTAATTAATTTATTTTTCTGTTGAGACGGATGCAACTGAAAGCAGTTTCTTTAGTGTTATACTTTAGTAGTTATTATAGTTTACCTTGGTTGAAGTGTGATTTATATCCGAATGTTTGTTGGTCTCGTTTCAAAATCGTTGTCCAATGGTGTGGTCCTCTGTCGGAAGTCCTCGTCCGATGGTGTGGTCCTGTGGCGATAGCCCCTGTCCGATATTGTGGTCCTGTGGCGATATCCCTCGTCCGATGTTGTGGTCCGTTGGTGAAAGTCCTCGTCCGATGGTCTGGTCCTGTGTTGAAATTCCTCGTCTACTGGTCTGGTCCTGTGTTGAAATTCCTCGTCTGCTGGTCTGGTCCGAGTCCTCGTCCGATGGTCCGGTCCTGTGGGAAAAAGTCCTCGTTCCGATTGTCTTCACGCAGTATCTGTTGTAATGTAAAATAGAAAATGTTGTTTGAGTGAAATGTCTTTTAAATAAGTAAAAAATGTATTAATTTTGCTGTATTGTATCAGTTATGGTTATTTTTTTCAAATATTTTTTTTTTAACTTTCTGTACAATCCCAAGACTTTTGTTATTCTTATTTAAGGTTCTTAGTAAGGCTTGTGGGTTGTGATATATTAAATAAGAATATGAATTTATTTTGCTATGTGTTTATGTTAGTTTTTGTACAATCCTGTTTTGTGCGGCACCACTTGTGGTATACTTATTTAACCTTTATTTGGATGGTTATAGTTAGTGAAACATGAAATAATATAATTAATGTAGTTTGCTATGTGTTTGTGTTAGTTTTTGACAATCCTGTTTGGTGCGCATCACTTGTGCAAAACTAATTTCTTCTTGATTGTACAGGTTATAGGTTGTTAAACATTAAAGAAGAATGTTAATATAGTTTGCTATGAGTTTGTGTGCTTTTTTATACAATGCTATTAGGTGCACAACACTTTTGTTTATTCTTATTTTTGGTTATTTGTAAGGCTTATAGGTTGTTAAACATTTAATAAGAAATTCTGTTTTGTGTGTAGCAGTTTGTGTGTCATTGAATTGCGATTTGGCTAATTGAATTGTGCCCTAAATAAGCACATAGCATATTAGTTAAAATAATTTGTAGTCATTGAAAAACTGTATTTTTGATGATTTTTTTATTAACTAAAACCTTAGTTTTAAGCAATTGTTATGTTGTTATTTAGAGCCCTATTCAATTGGGCAAATTGCAATTGAATGAGGGCCTTTGTGTGTACCATATGTTGCATAGTTTGGCCCTCATTCAATTGCATTTTTGACAATGTAATAGTACTCTAAGGCCGTAATTGAATTGCAATGTAGAAATTTGAATAGGGTTGTAAATAAGCACATCACATATATTTGTTAAAATAGAGTAAGGGCCTAAAAGTTCTTATTTATAGCCATATTTAATTTCCAAAATAGCAATTGAATAAGGGCCTTTGGTTACTGCATTTGTTATATTGTGAGCTCCTCATTCAATTGTGTTTTTGGCCAATGTAATAGAGCTCAATATCAGCACAGAGCATATGTTTTTACGGAATTTTGTATTTAGTGAACTTGTATCCAAAAGGAAACGTGTTCACAAAAGAAAAATTTGCTTTAAAAAATATGCTCTGTGCTTATATAGAGCGCTATTGAAATGGGCAAATCACATTTGAGTGAGGCCCTTGGCCATTAAAGACATATAGGTCCTCATTGAATTGCAATTTTGCCAATTGAAGAGGGCTCTATATAATTACATAACATATTTATTGAGCAAACTTTTTAGTTATTGAAAACCTTGATTGTGGTTAGAAGTTCAGTAACTAAAAAGTTTCTGTTTAAAAAATATGTTATGTGCTTATATAGAGCCCTATTGAAATGGGCAAATCACATTTGAGTGAGGCCCTTGGCCATTAAAGACATATAGGTCCTCATTGAATTGCAATTTTGCCAATTGAAGAGGGCTCTATATAATCACATAACATATTTATTGAGCAAAGTTTTTTAGTTATTGAAAACCTTGATTGTGGTTAGAAATTCAGTAACTAAAAAGTTCTGTATAAAAAAAATGTTATGTGCTTATATAGAGCCCTATCAAATGAGGAAGTTGCAATTGAATAAGGCTCATGGTTATTTCTTGTTTATACTTAATACTTTACCTTGATAGAAGTTTTGAATGACAGTCGGTCCCCTCCTGCCAATCTTAATCCGCCGGGTCTTCTTTTAGTGTCTGTTTGAAAAAGAAAGTGAAATAGTTATTTGTATATTTATAATTTGTCATCTAGCAAAGCATGGCCTTTTGAGCATGTAATGTGTTGTTGTATCTTACCTCTTCAAATTTGTTGGTGTTCTTTAAAAGGGATTGTGCTTCACTGTGCACGGTGCAAAATTGTTGAGAGACGCTGTTGATGCAGAGTCTGTTTGAATATTAAAAGAAATAGAAAGATTCAGCTTTATCTGATGTATTGAATTGCAGTAAATTAATTCAATTAACCTTATTTTTTGTTGGGGGCTACACACATATGTCACATACATGAAGCACATTACATAGTTTAATGTAATTATTTTGTGTACGTGTGACATATCAGTATACATGAGTCAAATTGAAATGGTTAAATTAATCTTATATTTTTTTTTTCCAACACACATAAATGTGTGTGTGTGAGATGTAACTATAGATGATACACATATATGTGCGTGTGTGACATATCAGTATACATGAGATATAATGTCATTAAAATGTAGTTGTTTACTGATTTTGTTGTAAGCTAATTTTGTTGCATTGGCAATACACATAAATGTGCGTGTCACATGTCACTATACATTATAGACATATATGTCGGTGTCAGATGTCACTATAAAGGGGCAATACACAGAAATGTGCGTGTCAGATGTCACTATACATTATAGACATATATGTGCGTGTCACATGTCACTAATACATTATACACATATACGTGCGTGTCACATGTCACTATGAAGGGGCAATACACAGAAATGTGGTGTGTCAAATGTCACTATACATTATAGACATATATGTGCGTGTCACATGTACTATACATTATAGACATATATGTGCGTGTCAGATGTCACTATACATAAAGCTCTGTTTAATTATTTTTGGGAGCCTATACACATAAATGTGCCATACATGATGACTACATAAATCCTAGTTTATTTTTTTATTTGTTTGACCTGACCTGATAATAAAATGTAATATATTATAGCTTACCTGTCAGTTGTAATTTGCACAATGTAAAGTAGTAAATTAGTAAAGAATTGTCTTCTCAAGTAAAAGCAGCAGTTATCTCAGAAGTCACTCTCATTTAGAGAATTTGCAAGCACTTTTTAATCACTTATCGGCGTTGTTTCGGATCATGTGTGTACACAATCACATGCAAATTCCAAAAAACATAGGAAATTTTGCTAACTTCAAGGTAAGCTAATTCATATTTATTTTGGGATATTTGCATGCAAACAAATGTTTTCATACACTACTAATTCTCCTCTATCAGATTCATTCATAGTCCCAGTTCACTTACATATCCCTTTAACTGAAACACAGCACATTTAAAATATAATTTACACTATGCTTCATTTAATTAATTTGGATTATATTTAAGAAATATATTACCTTTAAATAAAACAAATTTGTAATTCAACACTTTATTACTTCTTGATGTGTTCTAAGAAATAAATGCAAAGTGAAGAGCTAAAAGGTTATTTGTAATTAATTTACTTAGTGATTTATTAATAACAATGAACACATTATTAAAGATGTATATTTTTCCACACGATCACATATAGTAATTCATAACATATGCTTTACCACCTTGCTGGTTGACACAGATTTGGGTGCAGTCCCTTAAAAACATCAACTTATAAGGACACCAGATACACTATATTTCATTATATTAATTAATATCATATTTATGACATATTATATTATATTAAGTTATAGCCTATTTCAGTTAATATGCCTTTTAGAGTGATGGTGCAGTGTATTAATTTATTGATTGCATAATTTATGTTACAGCATATTTGATTTGATATGCTTTACACATTTACAGTGATGGTGCAGTATATTTAATTTAATTCATTCAATCCATAATTTCTATATATATGATACTACATTATACTACATTAAATTTTATATGCATAACAAGTTAATGTCTGGTCTTTTCCTATTTACCCTATACAAAATTCCAATAAGACATAAAAAAATAGACTATGATTACATTATTACAAACAATAAATATATAGTAATCCTGTTCCATGCACAATTGCAATAAAGATTATTTGGAACAACAATAATGAAAAATTGCACACATGAAGGCCCTCTTTCAACCCTCCCCTGTCTATCATCGCCCACACTCACCTGTGTTTCTTCCCCCCACCTTCTGTTTTTTTTTTCCCTGCTCTCACTCCTCTATGTCTCTTGTATTCCACCCTGACTCTCCCTCCCTTCTGTCTCTTCCCTCCCCTCTCCCTCCACTGTCTATCTACTTCCACCCTACCCGGTCTCTCTGCCCCCCCCCCCTCTCCCTACCCTGTGGATTTACCACACATCCCACACTCCACCTCCCATGTGTCTCTTACCAACCGCTATCCCACCCCTGTGTCTCTTTGCACCCCTATCTCCATCCCTGTATATCTTCTAAACTCCCTACCCTATATCTGTAACCCCTCCACCCACACCCGTGGTCCCCTCCTCTGTGTGTCTTCCACCTCCCCTGTGTCTCTGCCCCTACCTGTGTCTCTTCTCTTTCCCCTCCTTTACACCCCCTCTCTCTCCCTGTGACCACCCCCCCCCCCCCCCCCCCCCAGGCGCATGCTCCTCTACAATATACTCTCTATATTACATTGCAATCTGGTATTTTACATTTCACTCTGTATATTACACAGACCTGCCTGTCTATCACACACACTTCACTGTAACACACATATATTACAATCTCACACACACTACACTCTCACAAACAACACCGCAGTCTCCCGACACACTTTCTCTACCGCGCCCTCTAGCTCTCTATCACGCTCTCTGCTCTCTCATGTACTAGATATAAACAAAGCTGTGGAACAACATATGCAGCTTCCTGAGAATACAAAATGCTTACCCGCTGTTTTTCATGAGCTTGATAAGATTAAGGAAAAAAATCCATACACTCAAGCTTATAAAAATCTGTCAGAAGTTAAACAACAAGCACACATTCATGCGGAACAAAATCAAATAGACATACCAAAAGTTAATATGGTTCTTAGAAGAGACCGATATACTGATAAATGACGTTACACACTTACCCACATGTAATGAGGTTGCAATGGTTTTTCAAAATGATGAGAGTGAACCACCTTTTCAGAGGGATAATTAGAATATATCCAAGAAATGAAGAGCATACATTTCATTAACATCAAGATATTAAGTACCAATTTTGAAACCAAATGACGTATCCCTATTTAGTGATGTCCCGAACAGTTCGCCGGAGAACTGTTCGCAGCGATTTTCGCATGTTCGCTCGCGAACGGCGAACACATGCGCTTTTCGGTTCGCCCCCCTATACTTTATCATTGAGGAAACTTTGAACATCATTTATTTTATTTTATAATTTTTTTTGTGTAATCTATGCCTGCCTGCCAGCGTGTGTGTGTGACAGGCTAACACCTGACAGCTTATATTGTGCTTATTTTCACTACTCATACCTGGTGGTTGTAACATACATTGAAAACAACCATTTTTTTTCCTGTAATCTAATTTCAGTTGCCTGCCTGTCTACAGGCGTGTGTGTGAAGCCTATTGCCAACTTTTGCCAGTGCACAGTGACACTCATATCTGGTGTCACAGTAGCTTGCACGCATAGTACCACTAATCGAAAAAAGAAATGACAGGCAGAGGCAGGCCACCCCGCAGGGGCCGTCGTGGTCATGGTGCTGTGATTCCCTTTGGCCCTAGAATAATGCCCAGTTTTCAGAGGCAACGTACCCTGAACTTGAAAGTTCTGAGGACATGGTTGACTGGCTAATACACAGGACACCCAATCTTCTACAGCTTCCGCTCGGAACCTAGACGCACCATCCTCCTCCAGCTAAGCTTCGGGCACCTCTCCAGTTACCACTCGCCTGCCTGCCGCCACCACCAACACTAGCACCACAGCCGCTTCACTTGATCTTTTAGCAGAGTTATTTACACAGCCGTTGGAAGAAATGAGTGATGCACAAACATTAGTGCCAGAGGATGTAGATAACAGGGATATGTCCCAGTCAGGCAGCATTACACACATGGACGGACTGTCTGATGATGATGATGTTGTAACCCAGTGCTGCTTCCTTTGTTGAGTTGTCAGATACAAGGTGAAGCGGTTGATGATGACGATGCGTCCGTGGATGTCACGTGGGTGCCCGCTATAAGAGAAGAAGAACAGGAGGAAAGTTCAAATGGGGAGACAGAGAGGAGGAGGAGACGAGTTGGAAGCAGCGGGAGGTCGTCGAAAGTAGCTAGTGGCACAGTCATAACAGCATGCATCGGCAACCCGGGGTCAGCCAGACAGCACGCCAGTCAATGCATGCTTTTGCCACCACCAGAATGCCGTCATTGCAGAGCTCAGCAGTGTGGCAATTTTTTGGTGTGTCTGCCTGTAACAACAGCAATGCCATTTGCAACCTGTGTGAAAAGAAACTGAGTCGTGGGAAGTCCAACACCCACCTAGGTACAACTTCTTTGCGAAGGCACATGATGTCACATCACAAACGCCTATGGGATCAACACATGAGTACAAGCAGCACACAAAGTCAAAGCCGCCATCCTCCTCCTGGTCCAGCATCTTCAGCCACATCAACCACTGCTGCCCTGCTTGCCCCCTCTCAACCATCCGCCACTCCGTGTCTCGCACTGAGCAGTCCCTGCTCATCTGCCCACAGTCAGGTGTCTGGTCAAGGACATGTTTGAGCGTAAGAAGCCAATGTCACAAAGTCACCCCCTTGCCCGGCAACTGACAGCTGGCTTGTCTGAACTCTTAGCCCGCCAGCTTTTACCATACAAGCTGGTGGAGTCTGAGGAGTTCAAAAAATTTGTAGCTATTGGGACACCGCAGTGGAAGGTACCCGGACGAAATTTCTTTGCACAAAAGGCAATCCCCAACCTGCACTCGATTGTGCAAAAGGAAGTAATGGCATCTCTGGCACACAGTGTTGGGGCAAGGGTCCATCTGACCACTGATACCTGGTCTGCAAAGCATGTTCAGGGCAGGTATATCACCTACACTGCACATTGGGTAAACCTGGTGACGGCTGCCAAGCATGGAATAAGTGGCTCAAATTTGAAGTGGGGGGACCGACCAAGCATCTTTTTCCATCTCCCGCTTCCAAAAATCCATGCCATATACACGTCCCCTGATGGGAGGTAACAGGGATTAAACCGATAGGAATAGTACTACTTAACAGTACACACCTTATAAAAACGCAGACAGAGGCAACGCGCATAATATTCCATGCTGTGCAGTGGAAGCCCCCAGACTCTGACCTGTGCATAATCTTCCATGCTGTGCAGTGCAAGCCCCCAGACTCTGACCTGTGTATAATCTTCCATGCTGGGCAGTGGAAGCCCCCAGACTCTGACCTATGTATAATCTTCCATGCTGGGCAGTGGAAGCCCCCAGACTCTGACCTGTGTATAATCTTCCATGCTGTGCAGTGGAAGCCCCCAGACTCTGACCTGTGTATAATCTTCCATGCTGGGCAGTGAAGCCCCCAGACTCTGACCTGTGTATAATCTTCCATGCTGGGCAGTGGAAGCCCCCAGACTCTGACCTGTGTATAATATTCCATGCTGGCAGTGGAAGCCCCCAGACTCTGACCTGTGTATAATATTCCATGCTGGCAGTGGAAGCCCCCAGACTCTGACCTGTGTATAATCTTCCATTCTGTGCAGTGGAAGCCCCCAGACTCTGACCTGTGTATAATCTTCCATGCTGGGCAGTGGAAGCCCCCAGTCTCTGGGAGTCTGAAGAAGAGGAGTCAGAGGAGGAAGGTGGCTAAGAGGAGGTGAAAGATCAAACACAGCAGGCGTCTCAGGGGGCTTGTTGTCCCCTTTTGGGGACCCTTGGTGGCTGGGTGGAGGAAGAGACCTTCAATGACATCAGTGAGGACAAGGAACGGGACATGGCTAGCTTGGTATCCAACCTTGTGCAAAGGGACTGTTTGCGGTTGTTTGCGGTGCATTAAACTGGGAGATTGGTCTGTTACTGTGAAGCGAGTGTAACCCTTACACTACCTGATCGATACAACATCATACCTGATGTTTTAAAGCATGTTATTCCAAACAATTTAGGAATTTTAGGTGATTTATGCCCTTTATGGCTTAAAACCAGACTCTGCCTCAACTATGTAATTTTCTGTGGGAGTTTTGCCATGGATCCCCCCTCCGGCATGCCACAGTCCAGGTGTTTAGTCCCCTTTTAAACAACTTTCCCATCACTATTATGGCCAGAAAGAGTCCCTGTGGGTTTTGAAATTCGCCTGCCCATTGAAGTCAATGGAGTTCGCCGATGTTCGCCCGTTCGCGAACATTTGGTAAAGTTTGCGTTCGCTGTTCGCGAACCCAAAATTTGATGTTCGCGACATCACTAATCCTATTTTGTTTCCCAATGGGGAGGCAGGTTAGCAACCAAAATAATACTTCCCAGTTATACAAACACGAAACACGTGTCAGAAGTAAAATTTCCCATGCTTGAATTTAAAGTGGCTCAAACTGCCATTAGGGATGCATTTAAATCCCATCTTAAGTGCAGGAAAACTGACACAACAATGGATCATTGATTCATACCTGCAAGTAGAAGCAATCACTTTAAATTTCATCAAATATCAACAAAATAAACTACCTCACCTGTTGAACAATATTGTGGCCTTATGGATTTGTGGCTGAGACATCTACAAATCAAAATTCTGGATGCTGGCAGAGCTATCATTTTATCATCTTCCTTTCAAGGATCTCCATGCAATATGCAAGAAAGATACATGAAGCTATGACTATTGTCACTAAATTTGGGAAACCAGATTTATTTATTACATACATGTAATCCTCAATGGGCCAGATATTGTTCAGAAATTTGAAAGAGGACCAGAAATGCTTTTGATAGACCAGACTTAGTGGCTTGAGTCTTTCAAAATAAAATTAACAGCCTTAATAGATGACATCAACAAAAATAATTTATTTGGAAAGTGTGCGGCTTATGTGTATACAATTGAATTCCAGAAGAGAGGCTGCCACATACACATATGCTTTTCATACTTTAAGAAAAATGATAAATTGAATACTGCAGGAGAAAGTGAATTCAGTAATTACTGCTGAACTACCACATCTACTATAGCATTAAGTACTCTATCACATTGTAACACATCGCATGAATTCATGGCCCATGTGGAGAGCTAAAAACCAAACTCACCATGTATGGAAAATAAAAAATGCTCTAAAAAGATTTCCCTAAAGAATTTAGAAATCAAACATTTGCAAATTGTGATGGATATCCATTGTACAGACGAAGAAAAGGTCCAAATGCAATAATTAGAGGAAAACATGTAGATAATACATATGTGAAGCATATAATCCACATCTACTAATGAAGTATAATGCACACATAAATGTCAAAGCTTGCACTTCTATCAAATCAATTAAATATGTCTACAAATATATTTATAAATGATATGATGCAGCAACTGTTATGGGGGAAATTGACTAAATGAACAAGGACAATGAGTTAATACATGATGAACTTTCTTCTCATGTAGATGGTCGCTATGTAAGTGCGCCCGAAGCAATGTGGCGACTTCTCAAATTTGAAATGCATGATCGCTCAAAATGCATTATATCAATTAGCTGTACATTTGCCACAAAGACAATTAGTTTATTTCATAGTGGCAATGAGGAAAATGCTCTTGCACAAAAATGAACACAGAGAAACACTTACTGCTTGGTTTAAATTAAAACTGTAAGGATATTGATTCAAGACAATACTTATAAGGCAGATTCCATGTCATTATGTCTTTCTTCTCAATGGATTATGGAAACAGAGAAAACAGGGTGGTACTAAAATTAATACCCCGAATGTATGCTGTAAGTCCAAGAGACATTGAACGCTACTGCTTACGTTTACTACTTTTAAATGTTCCCGGGGGCACAAAGTTTTTAAGAATTGAGAATTGTCAATGACACACTTTATGACACATTTCTATTAGCTGCCAGATATAAACACTTTCTTGCTGATGACACAGAGTGGGACAGATATCTAAAGAAGCAGCTGATCTAAAATGCCACGACAGATGAGGGAACAGTTTGCATATATTTCCCATATTTTGCATGTTCCAAATGCATCGGCTTTGTGGGAAACATTATTTTTTATTAAATATGTATAAATACTTTTTGCAATGTTACAATGACTCCATAGCTGAATTACATGAATTGAGGGAAATTCAAGACATGTCATGGATTAAGTATTGCAAGTTTCAATCTCCCAGGTCCAGGAATTAGAAAATTATATCAACTTTGAGGACTATGACGGTGATGTTGAAAAACAAAAAACATAGGAAAAAGTTGCCACTTTATATAATTTGCAAAAGCATGCTTTCAATGCCATACAACAAGCACTAGATGATGACTTTGCTAAAAGAGCGTTATTTTTATCTAGATGGACCCAGGGAATCTGGAAAAAACTTATCTATATAATTTGTTGATGAGTTCAATTAGGTAACTAAAGGTGAAATTGCACTTCACTTGCAACAAGTGGAATTGCTGCACTATTTTTTAGAAGGTGGCAGAACAGTACATAGGAGAAATTTAAGCTTCCAGTTCCAATTCAAGAAGCATCAGTGTCCAATATTAAAATAACCACAAGCAAATAAATAAAAAAAATAAAAAAATTGATTATCATAGATGAGGCCACTATGATGTTGTGCCATGCTCTGCAATGTATTGATTGTTTTTTTGCGTGAAGTCATAGATAATGATTTTACCTTTTGGAGGAAAAGTAATGTTATTAGGTGGAAATTTCAGACAAACATTACTGTGATTGTACGTGGAAATCGCACAGACCATTGTGGAAACCTACTATAAAGTCAATGTCCACTCTGGAAAGAAAGAAATATGAGATCTGAAGGCCAAAATTACTTCAATGATTGGCTAATTGAAATTGGAGAAGGAAAAACACAGTTAATCAATAATTTACCTGATGATACTGTGAAAATTCCTAGCGGACATGATTTGTAAAAAATCACTCATATCAGCTGTATTACCAAATAGAATAACTACTGAACAGTCTTCTTACCATGCCACAGAAAGTCAGATTTAACATCCAAAAATAAAGATACTTTTGGATCTCAATAACGAAATATTGAAATTAATTGACACAACCACACAAAAATTATTACAGTGCATGATTGTTCTAACTCATGACAAAGAGACTGAATCATGTTTTTAACAACATAATTTCTAATACATTAACTCCAACTGGAATGCCACCACAGTTTTGCAACAAAAAAAAGGATCAATTGTCATGTTACTGAGAAATATGAACCCCAAAAAGGTCTTTTTAATTGGTACAGATTAATTGTTACAGGATTTAAGAGACCATTTCATACATGCAGGAATTCTCAATGGGAACCATAAAGGTGAACCAGTATTCATACCAAGAATAGATTTGGCTCCAAGTGAGACTAGCTTGACTTTTGTACTCCAAAGGAGACAATTTCCCATTATCATGGCATTTGCAATGACCATCAATAAATTGCAAGGACAAATGTTTAACTCTGTTAGGCTATTTTTACAAGAACCAGTATTTGTCCATGGTCAACTCTATGTTGCATTATCCCAGGTGCCAAAATTAGGAACACATTAAAGTTTTCATTAAAAAAACGAAAGTCAAGGAGAATTATTAGATGATGGACGAATATTTACCAAAAATATTGTCTACTATGAGGTGCTGTAAATTCTATAAAAAAAAAATAACAGAACATATGGAAGAAAAATACAAACAATGGTCAGAAACAGAAAAAAACGAAAAACGAAATAAATAGACTAACTTTTATGTCTCTTGCACTCTTTTCAGGGTGACACTATTTCAAAATCAAACCTAATAGTGCTTCTATCTCAAGGACTACTTTTTAGATAAACACTATTTAAAAAAGGAAAGCTATACAATGGACAACACAGTGGTTACATCCTAATGACAACATTATTTGTCTGCAGTGCTCTTTTTAGAGGACCACTATTTCACATAAACAACTCTATGTGGCAGTCTCAAGAACGCCAAAAATATACAGAAAAGTGGTTTTATTTCGATGGCAAACTTTTATGTTACTTGGACTCTTTGTAGAGGACTACTCTTTCACATAGAAAGCTGTATGTGCCATTCTCAAGAACTGAAAAAAACTTACAGAACAGTGGTTTTTATGTAGAGGATGAACTTTTATGTCACATGGACTCTTTGTAGAGGACCCACTATTTCACATAGAAAGCTGTATGTGCCATTCTGAAGAACTGCAAAAAAAAAGACAGTGGGTTAAATCCCAATGACAGCATTCTTTGTCCGCTGGGCTATTTTTAGCGAACCAGTATTCAAAGAAAAAAAAAAACAAATACAGTGGTTACATCCCACAGACAACATTATTTGTGTAAAACAATACTAACTTCAATAAAAGCAAACCATAAATATATATATATATATATATATATATATATAATATATATATATATATATATAATATATATATATATATATATAATAAACAACTTTGACAAAGCACTCCACAAACCTAAAGTATGCCATCCCTTTGTACTTACATTCCAAGGCCCTCATTCAATTGCGATTTGCCAATTGAATATTGCTCTAAAATAAGCACATAACATATATTTTTTTAATAACTTTTTAGTTAGTGAAAACCTTGCTTTTAGATAGATGCTTACTAAGTAAAAACTTCTTTAAAAAAATATGTTATGTGCTTATTTAGACTCCTATTCAATTGGGCAAATTGCAATTGAATGAGGGCCCATGTAATTACCAGTCTATGACCCTCATTCAATTGCAATTTGGCCAATTGAATAGGGCTCGAATAAGCACATAACATATTTTTTTTTAAAGAAGTTTTTAGTTAGTGAAACCTTGCTTTTAAATAGATTTTACTAACTAAAAACGTCTTTAAATAAATATGCTTTGTGCTTATTTAGAGCCCTATTCAATTGGCCAATCGCAATTGAATGAGGCCCCTATGTATTGCAAATTTGTTCACACCAGTTCTTAGGCTGTTTCAATCATTCTAATGTTATATTGATTTGTGGTTCTACGAGTTTCATTGTATGTATTTACCAGTATGTATATATGTTTGCATTACTCATTTCAACATGTGTTAAAATAACATATAATGCTTACTCTTTTACTGTGTGTATTTGAAGTTTCCCTAATACATCTATTTCAAGGTGCTTTATACATTTTTCAAGTTGATTCTACTTGTACTGTATTTCAAGAGGCTTTGTACAGTTCTAATGTGTTTCATTTAATTGTATGTATTTACGCCGTCTTACATTTTACTGTATAATTAATGAGAGACTATCGATCCAGGGAGTAATCCAATTGCCAGTATCTGGGGTCAGGAAGGAATTTATTTTTTTAACCCCTTTTAAAAGATTGGCTACTGTTTCACTTGTTTTTTTTTAATGTCTTATCTTCCTCTGGATTCATATCCACATTTACACATGTGTTAAATAGATGAAAAGTTTCAATAACTATACACATTGTTATCATATTGCTGTACAGGTTACAATAAAAAATGTTAAAATGTTAATAATCCTTACAGATATTAACTATCAAAGTTACATGTTTTGTAACAATAAACACATTTACTTTTTACTTCATCTTACTGTTGGCGTTTTCAAGACATAGGGAATATCAGATTTTAAATATTTAAATGCTCAAATCAAACACACTAACAAAATTATGAACAGTGGCCAAGAGACTCACATTCTGTGCTAAACAGCATTGTTAGCCTTACAATTTTAAACCCATCATTGTTGACGGGCAAATCGCTAGTTTTTTATATTATTATGTATTTTGAGAATTAAAGCACATCACATAGTATTATTCTATAATTTATTTTTTAAATATATTTATGCTCCTTGAGTGATTTTGTTTTAAAATTGTACCCCATCATTTTCTTCCGCCAAAGACTATACATTTAAGACAACATTTTTCTATTTTAAATTGATGTTCAAAAATGTTGTTTAACAGTGGGCCCTTTAATCGTGTTTATGTAAATATTTGTGTTATTTCAATCAGATAAATGGGGCACATCAGATGAGTGCCACAATCCTTGTTTCCTATTAACTTAATAAAAAAATATCCCTTGTGACCCCTTCACAACCCATAGTGAAACGGTCCAATGTATTATTTACAATGACTCCATCTTATAATACTGTTGTTGCTCTATTTTTAAAATATGTGTCTTGAGAACCTATATTTCGTAATAAGTAAAACTGTTACAGAAAGGAAAAAAATCACTTTTAATTTAATACCTTTTATATGCAATTATGCTCAAACTTCCACTGGAAAATCAATAACTATAGGGATTAATGGTAACTTATTTCACAGAACGCCCCCCAAGAGAGCAGCTGTAAGAAGCATTTCAGTAAAATGTTTAAAAAATGATTGATTATTCAGTTTAGTTATGAAATTGCCATATACAAAAAAATGTGACTCCTGTCTTTTAATTATTTGATGTAGAAAATGAAAGGTCTATTGTTGTAGATTTATGTCCAACTTCTATTTGATAGCTGTAAAGATTTGCTATGGTGCTTGAATAACTCACTAGGAAAAGGTATAATTCTAAAACAACCTGGCGCTAAATCAATTCTGCTGTAATTTGCTTTAATCTCTTTACAATGGCACATTAATTACTCATACTTAAAGAAGAAAATAATACCATACACTTAGCAAAATTAACTTTTGTGTGACCTTTATAGCTTAGAAATATTACAAAATGTGTCTAAAAACAAGCTTGAAAATTTGACATATGAATCTATTTATTATAACAATTTTCCGTAGCAATGGTCATGGGAATCACATATATAGTTTGTGAGCGTACGAGTCGGTTGCTCCACGCTTGCGGGCTCGCGTAGCGGAGCCACGCGGGCCTCCGCGAAGCGAGGGCCGTGGCTCGCGAAGCGAGCCGCGGCCCTCGCGTAGCGAGCCGCGGGCCTCGCGAAGCGAGGGCCGCGGCTCGCGCAGCGAGCCGCGGGCCTCGCGTAGCGAGGTCACTGGGCAAGGGCCTCAGTTGCTGGCATGGAGCGCCGAAGGCGCTCCATGCCAGCAACTGAGGCCCCTCGCGAAGCGAGGGCCTCAGTTGCTGGCGAGGTCACTGGGCACGGGTCTCAGTTGCTGGCATGGAGCGCCGAAGGCGCTCCATGCCAGCAACTGAGGCCCCTCGCGAAGCGAGGGCCTCAGTTGCTGGCGAGGTCACTGGGCACGGGTCTCAGTTGCTGGCATGGAGCGCCGAAGGCGCTCCATGCCAGCAACTGAGGCCCCTCGCGAAGCGAGGGACTCAGTTGCTGGCGAGGTCACTGGGCAAGGGCCTCAAACCCTCGCAAAATTCACGTCGCTACTCGACACACAAATTACGACACTCGCTAAATTTTACGAGGCACGCAAACAACGTACGAAACACGTTACCACACATTACGACCTCGCAAACATCGGACGCAACACGCCGACATACAAACATTTAAAACACAATACATACACACAGCACATACATAAAAAACTTACCTACACCAAGAGGGAGCACCCAGGACCTTCAAAAATGCAACTTACACCTCGATTTTACTCGAAATAAAACACTTTAGAGACTAAAAAAAAAAAACAAGCGAGAGAAAAAATGGCCGCCGAACAAAACGAAAACGAGGCTACAGCACTCTAAACTCGCAAAACACCACAAGAAACTCGCAAAACACCACAAAACACCTACGGATATTCCGATACAGACCTATACCACCATTCACTCGCACATTATTACACCAATGCGGAAGTACACGACTACGCTAACGGTTTGGTCTCGCGCACTGCACAGTGTTACACTGCACACATTCAGCATGCTTATACAGCAGCTCCACACCACTAATGCTGCAGCAACATCAACACAGATTCCAGCTCTTCATCACAATGCTTCAAAATAGGTACACTATATATTTACTAATTTAGCTACCTTACAATTTCATTGCCGTCATTTTTTGACGGCAATTCGCTAGTATAATATATATTCTAACAAAATATTTTTTATGTTTTTTTTTTTTATTGTAATGTTGACAGAATATCATGTCCATAGAACTAACTTATTAAGGTTAGTTCATTCTCTGATTGAGCACCTCTATTTTGCTTTTTGTTTTATCCAAATGACCCTTCGGATTAGTCTTCCTAAGTGATAGAGGAATCCCGACGGGCCTTTTTGCTCACGTGCCATAGGGAGTTCAGCTACACCTCACATGATGATGCCCAAGCGAGGCCGAAACGTAATGTCCTGGTTTGCTGTTTTCCTGTTCAGGGTAGAATTGCCTGGTATTTCGGGCTGGATCACTCATTGGGCGAGACCAGACTTATATACTACAGGTTATTCCTCCTTGTGAAGGGCACAGTGGCTAAAAGAAGCTGCTCTCAGGGTGGGTTATACATACCATAGAACTACTTATTAAGGTTACTTCATTCTCTATGATCCCCTCTTTTGTTTTGTTTTGGTTTTTTTGCTGTCCTATCTTATCATAAAAATCACCATAGCTCTGTTATAAAATCATCAGGCTGGTCCCAAGTTTGTGGGTAAATTGATACTATTTATATGGTTTGCTATCATTTCTATTACCTTGTAATATATAGCCACATTAAATTTGGCCGAGTTACAGAGCTATTAAATTCGAACATGCTGCGAGTTCCGGGCTTGAGACGCAAACCCTAAACCATTTATTGAAGGTTGGATGCGCGGCCCTGATGAATTAGTCAAACCCATAGTTACAGGCTTAGATGGAGCCAATAGCAACAGAGAGCGTCATATTATATCAATGAAAAATGGAGGTGGGATTTCAAGTCTTACGGGTTTCAATTACGAGTTACAATCAGACCCACATTCCTGATAAATGCAATATGAATATGCGAGTTCCATTATATGTATTAACACATTAATTGCCAGATCGATATAACACAATATATATATATCGATATAACACAATATAAAGTATTTTTTGGGCCGATTTGCGAGCTTGAGAATGTTGTGCTATTAGATCTAAGACCTAACATCACTTTCCCTGTTAATAAAAGTACAGTGCATTTAAAGTACTGCAGTTGGACTTTACCCCCCTTGCGGTCTTCTCTAGCACTCGTTGGCTTCTTGGCTCCATTGCGTATTACGAGGTTGAACGCCAGAGAATTCTTTGCAATTTAATAGCATGATTGGAAAACATAACAGTTACGGGCTTGACAGATCAAAGGATTTGCGAGTGCGCAAGTTGAATTCTCACGTCCCGTAGGGTTTTCTCGCCCCTACCCACAAGTCACTGGCGGGTTGCTTTATGAGGCCAATTTAATAGCCATAAGTCTTGCGGGCTACGTTACGAGCTATGGTTTTACATGTTAGGGGAATTTAATGTGGCTAATAGTCTCTTTGTTATTTAAATTTCTCTTGTTAAATCAGTATATTTCATAGACTCTAGAATTATAGATTATCTTTGCACTACTAATATATATATATATATATATATATATTAATATAAATATACAGTATCACAATAATAAGTTGGCAAACTGCGAAGCGAGGGCCACATTTGCGGAAGTGGAGGCTCCAACATCCGCTCCAATGAGCCGATAGCTCATAGAAGGCCGCAAATGTGGACCCCGTGAAGCGAGGGGCGCATTTGCTGAGGTGGAGGCTCTACGCTACCTCACTCCCGGAAAAATAAACACCAGAAAAGGGAGACTTTGCAAAAAAAACACACGTTGCGTGACTTTGAAAATAAAAATACGACCCGCAGTCACAAAAATACGAATTTAATGGCCAAACGCAACAGCACAAAACAACCAAAAACAATGAAAATTATAACAAACTATTACAAAAACATCACACACAGCATGTGAATTAAAGTCGATTTTATGCAGTTTCGACACTTGAAAATCGCAGAGAAAGAAAATGGCGGCAGAAAAAACTGAAAACGAGGCTCAACGACCCCAAAGCACAGAAAACAGTGACAAGGACATACAACGTTTCATTACGACCCGCAGAACTTAAAAAAAATAAATACGGGGTCGCAAAAATACGAGGTTAACGGACGAAATGCATACATTCAAAAACAATACAAAAGACAAAAAAAAAAACATACAGAGCATGGGGGACAGCCATGACAGTGCCCAAAGGTTGTACAGTAATTAATCTCCAATTTAACAAGTTTAGAAAATTTAAAATCGCCGAAGCAAGAAAAAAAATGCGGCCAAAAAAAAATTTAAACAAGGCTACACGACACCAAAATGTGCAAAACGCCGCTAGCCACTATATTTTTGCCAGGGGCGTACGAGTACTAAAATACACACATAGGCAGCACGGACGATTTGCTCACGACCCGCGTACACATACTACACCATTTTACAACACTAACACTACGAATCTAAAATGGGGATTTTACACAACTAAAGCAACGGTTTGCTCACCTCGCAGCATATTTCTAATGCACAGCTGGGACATTGATGCACTTACTCCTCACAGCAGCATCAGACCAACTGTATAATGTATGCTGCAGGAAAATAAAAATAGATACTTAAGCTCTTCAGCCTATTCATTGCTGGATAAATCAATTACAAATAAATAAAGTATATTCATTTATTTAAGTAAATAATGAATAATAATTATACTAACAGAATTGACATATATATCTTCTTTGTCATGAGTGCCAAAGACGCTCAGAGAACAAAAGTAAACGAGAGGAGCGAATCGCAATGAACACCGAAGTCCTCAGAAATAAAAAAAAGCTTTACTTTGTGTGTCAAACAGCATTGCCATGGCTAAAAGTGAGTGGCTCGCTATGAGAGCCGAAGGCCCTCATTGCGAGACACTGAAGAGCACCAAAGGCGCTCAGCGCGAGGCTCGCAATGAGCGCCCAAGGTCCTCAGAATAGAAAAAGCATAACATTGAGTGTTAAACAGCATTGCCGTGGCTTAAATATATTGCCCCTCCATTTTTGACGGGCAAGTCGCTAGTATATTTATATTTATATAATGCCTCTCAGCAAGGTACTCCCTTTCAGGATGGGCCCATCATAAAATACCACTTTCCTACTGACAACAGTCCTGACAGTAATGATTATGCTTGTTTCACACGCCATTGGGCATATACTGTACTTGACTGGAATTAAAATATAAAATACCTCAACTTCCTACAATTTCCAGGGGGAGGTATATGGCAAGCAGGATAAACAATCTCCATTTGATAAATAGCTCCTATAGAAAGCATGTGTAGTTATTTAACTATACTTTGTATAACTCCACTTTCATTTAAATATACCTCAGTGTATGTTAGGCTACTGCTATTACTTTAATTACCCTATATACTTGAGTATAAGCCGACCTGAATATAAGCCAAGGCACCTATTTACCACAAAATACTGGTAAAATGAGATGACTCGAGTAAAAGCCTAGGGTAGGAAATGTCTGCCCCCTGTGTCCCTCTTGTGCCCTCTGTGTCCCCCTCTTGTGTCCCCCTCTCTCTCCCGTGTCTCTTCTCCCCTCTCCCTTCCCTGTGTCTCTTCTCCCCTCTCCCTTCCCTGTGTCCTTCTCCCCTCTCCCTTACCTGTCTCTTCCAACTTCTCCCTTCGCTGTGTCTCTTCCCCCTGCTCTAATCACCCTCCTCAACCCCACTGCTAATCCTCCCTCCTCAACCCCACTCCTAATCCTAACTCATCATCAACCTCACCTCCCTCCTCAACCTCAACCTCCCTCCTCATCCTCCCTCCTCATCCTCAACCTCCCCTCCTCAACCTCCCTCCTCATCCTCAACCCCCTCCTCAACCTCCCTCCTCAACCTCCCTCCTCATCCTCCCTCCTCATCCTCCTCCTCATCCTCAACCTCCCTCCTCATCCTCAACCCCCTCATCCTCAACCTCCCTCCTCATCCTCAACCCCCTCCTCATCCTCAACCCCCTCCTCAACCTCACCTCCCTCCTCATCCTCCCTACTCAACCTCAACCCCCTCCCAACCTCCCCCCTCATCCAACATCCCTCCTCATCCAACCTCTCTCCTCATCCTCAACCTCCCTCCTCAACTTCCCTCATCATCCTCAACCTCCCTCCTCATCCTCAACCCCCTCCTCAACCTCAACCCCCTCCTCAACCTCCCTCCTCAACCCCCATCTTCATCCTCCCTCCTCAACCGCCCATCCTCATCACAACCCCCTCCCAACCCCCCTCCTTCAACTCCCCTCAACCTCCCTCCTCAACCCTTCTAAACCCCCTCCTCAACCTCAACCCCCCTCCTCATCCCCCCTTCTCAACCCCCCTATCCTCAACCCCCATCCTCTCTCCTCAACCCCCCCATCCTCAACCCCCCTCCTCAAACCAACCCCCCTACTCAACCTCTCCTCACCATCCTCCTCCCTCCTCATCCTCAACCTCCCTCCTCATCCTCAACCTCCCTCCTCATCCTCCCTCCTCATCCCCCTCCTCAACCTCCCTCTTCAACCTCTTCCTCAACCCCCCTCCTCAAACCTCCCTCCTCAACCTCCCTCCTCAACCCCCCCTCCTCAACCCCCCCATCCTCAACCCCCTCCTCAACTTCCCCTCCTCAACCTCCCTCCTCAACCTCAATCCCCCTCAACCAACCCCTCCCCTCAACCCCCCTCAACCTCCCTCCTCAATTCTCAACCCCCCTCCTCCTCCTCCCTCCTCAACCCACCAATCCTCAAACCCCCCATCCCTCTCCTCAAACCCCCATCCTCAATCCCCCTCCTCAACCTCAACCGCCCTCCTCAACCCCTCCTCCTCATCCTCAACCTCCCTCCTCATCCCCCTCCTAAACCTCCCTCCTCAAGCCCCCCATCCTCAACCCCCCCTCCTCAACCCCCCATCCTCAACCATCCTCCTAAACCTCAACCCCCCTCCTCAACCTCAAACCCTCCCCCTCAAGCCCAACCCCCCTCAAGCTAAACCCCCCTCAACCCCCTGCTCAACCTAACCCCCCCCCCTAAAATAACTCCCCCTCTCCCCTTACTTACCTGCTTCTGCTCCGGCCTCCGCTCCTTGACCCGGTGCGCATGTGACGTCACATGCGCGCCGCATCATTAATATACCGTCCCGGTATACAATGAGGAGGGGTTGAGGATGAGAGGGGGAGGGAAAGAGACACGTGGTTAGAGAGACACGGGGGTTAGAGAGACACAGGGGTGGGTTAGAGAGACACAGGAGAGAGACACAGGGGGTTAGAGAGACACGGGGGAGAGTGACTTGAGTATAAGCCGAGGGGGCCCTTTTTAGCCTTAAAAAAAGGCCTGAAAAACTCCGCTTTACTCGAGTTAATAGTTTTTTATAAAGGCATATCCAAGTTTCATGGATTAATACATTTCTGCAATCCTTAGGCAAACAGCAGCCTTGTATGTATTTATTATTATTATTATTAATTATTATTATCCTTTATTTATAACGCGCCAACATATTCCGCAGGCAATACAGGGGTTAGGTACAAGTATAAACAATACCCCACAATGAAAATAATGGAAGACCCTTTATTGAGCTTTCAATCTGATATACACTGTGCTTTCCGTAAAGCACCTCACAAGATTAAAACTCGCAAACTTACATTCTAAAGGGTATGGGTAAGGTACAGGAGAGTGAGAGATGCATAGTGAATGAAGAGGCTAAAGATGATAAGCTTTTTTTGAATAGATGTGTTTTTAAAGATTTTGAAGGATCTGAGGCAGGAAGATAGTCTGGTGGTGCGAGGTAAAGAGTTCCAAAGATTAGGGCAGCACTGAAAAGTCTTGAAGCCGGGAATGAGAGGAGGTGATGAGAGAGGAGAAGAGAAGAAGGTCATTAGCAGAGCGAAGAGGGCGGGTGGGAGTGTATTTTGGGATAGAGCAGAGATGTAGGAGGGTGCACTATTGTGGAGGGCTTTATATGTTAGGGTCATGATTTTGAATTGTATTCTAGACGCTATGGGAAGCCAGTGGAGTGCCTGACAGGAGGTGCTGCAGACACTGATCGTTTAGTATGGTAGATGAGTCTAGCGGATGCATTCAAAATGGATTGGAGTGGAGACAGACGGGTGATAGGAAGGCCAGCAAGAAGATGTTGCAGTAATCGAGGCGAGATATGATGAGAGCGTGAATAAGAATTTTAGTTCTGTCTTGTGTGAGGTAGTGGTTTATTTTGGATATGTTTTTTAGGTGAAAGTGACAAGATTTTGTGAGTGATTGGATGTGGGGAATGAAAGAGAGGGAAGGGTCCAGTAGGACCCCAAGACAGCGGGCCTGAGAGGTGGGAGTGATGATGGCATTGTCAACAGTGAGAGATATTTGCGGAGTGAAAGCTGTAGTAGAGGGTGGAAAGATAAGGAGCTCTGTCTTAGACATGTTGAGTTTGAGTTGACGGGCAGACATCCAGGAGGATGCAGCACATCTCATAAAACATTTTATTTTGATTAATATCTAAAAATCACTCTATGATTATATTAACACCTCCAGGGGTGTCTACACAGGCATCTAATCCACCCCAATCAGCAATATTAACCCACTTTGTATGTGCTGTTGCTTGTTCAGCCAACCTCCTTGCAGCTTACTGTCGCTATGTCAGCAGCAATACATAGTAATACATCAGTGATACACTACAGGATGTATTACAGCACAAACAGGAACCCCAGAGTCTAAATCAAATGTGTCAGCTAAATTGATTGGCCAAAACAAATCCTTTTAAATTTGATGCTAATTTAGCCTGGGTTTGGAAGGTGTTAACCCTAATTTGCAGCTATCAGAAATGACAATAGATTTTGCTGACTTCAATGTCAGTGACTAAATGTTTATTTTTTCATGCAAAAATAATGTTTGCATACACTGCTAATTCCCCTCTTTCAGATGCATTTATAATCCAGCAAACTTAGATATGCCTTTAATAATTGTGCACATGTATTAAATATAATGGGGGGAAAAATCCCCAGAACTGCAAAAATATGTTTTCCAACAATGATTCCTGTAACCTTTTCAGTGAAAATGTGACAATAAATGGAAAGTAGTTGTCAAACTATGGGTGTTATGATTATTCTATATGGATCAAAAGACTGATGGCCAAAAATGAATCATCTATAAAAATGGCAACCGCCTTTCATTTTGCTGATGAGAGGCTGTGATCAGAAAAAAAAAAGAAAGGTTTTGTTATTTCACAGATCACAGAGTATATGACAATTCTCCTTTTAAGATACCATGTTTTATATGTCATACATTTTGCATTCATCATAGTGAGAGTGAAGTTTAAAAAAAATATGTTTCTACACATGAGCACGTTTATCTTTTTTCGCTTCACTTGACAAAAATTGTACTTTGAGAAAAAATTCATATGATTGTAAATGATATAACAAACTAACAACATTAGCAGATATTACAGCAAAGGAGGACATATATTGTTTGATCAGAGTTGCAAATGGAATCACATGGAACAAAAATAAAATATAAAAATAATTAGGATGTTTACGTTTTTTTTTACTATTAATATGCTTTCATATAGTGATCCTTTCAAGGTTAAGCCTAATGGAGAGCAAAGTTGAGGAATTTTATAAAAGAGGAAAAAATATCTACACTTCCTGTATTTTTATGGGTCCTATGTATCAAATTAGTATAAAATTTTAATTCTCTTTGATAAATAGGCTCACTGTTATATCATAAAAGTAGTGGTGATATTCAACTCCCCCTTATAACCCAACGTATGCCCAATTATTACAAGCAATATAGGATCTTTCCTTATGGCTGGCTGCTCATAGTGGCGACCATCGGCCACTAGGTGGCGCACCCATCATTTTAGTGAATTTCTTAGGGTTTATGGTTATGGGTTAGGGTTAGTGTAGTGGTAGATAATACGATTTACACTGACAAAAAAATTCACTGAAATGTTGTCAACATCACCTAGTGGCCGATGGCATCCATTGCGTGCAATCAGCCAACAGGAAAGATTCACAATATATTTATGTAGAGATGATTTTCTTTTTACAGTATCTCAGAATTGATTAATTTTGTGGTATTTTCTTGCATAGTCCGTGGCATATAGCCAATATTATATCTGTAAAAAACAAGAATACCTTTTTTAAATGGTGGAAAAAAAATAATAATAAAATATTTATTAACACATCACAGAACTAACATTTTAATTAGGTGATTTAATTGATTGTGTCCTCCTCAATGTAATTATAATATAAAATGTACACTTTACATACGCCAGAAGCCTGAGAGTACAGATTCTTATCTTCTGAAACCAAACACTCACAGGAGTGACCTGAAGTCACACCCATAAGGGAAGATACTTGATCTATGAACTACCAGTGTCTGATTCTCAGAAACACCAAAAATGGTCAACAAAAGAAAGAAGAATCTAGGGCAACAAAGTATAAACCAGCATGTAAAAAGAAAGGCTAAATAAAGGTCCAGATATAACATTGTCATTTCAATGGGGAAAATCCCACCACATGGACATTGGCCCACGACAATTAAACAAATCACACAATACAAGACGCAGTGGGCATCTAGAAAGTTGGACCATTAGTCTATTTGCAACCTCAGGTACTATGTTATCGTATGTACGTTTAAGACAAGGAGTAAAAGATAATTAGTGCAAGTATTTATTACAGATAACACTTAGAGAACATCATTACTTACAAAACTACAGTTTATAACACATCAAATTGCTCAGTCAGTCATCTCTAGGTCTTCTCAACGTGCTTCCCTTACTCTCTCCTAATTATCAGTGCAATGCTCTACCTGAATGCATGGAACTAGGAAAAGGGAACATGGACTAAAACTCTAAATGAGGACAACTGCAGACACTGTAAAGTCGAAATGGTTAATGATGGTGTGTCAACTTCAACCCTGCATGTAGGCATCTGAATTTTTTTTTATAATTTATGTTGTATTGTGTTTTAATCGGCCAAAGACTATAACTCCATCTGGACTATCTTCTGACTATGCTCATTGACCTTTAATCAAATCCACAACTGTCTCTCAAAAAGTGTCTTCAGTTCAGACTGAATGGAACTGTATAATCACTTATTTTAAATTATTTTCAATTTATTACAGTTCTAAAGGCTCAATTGCGCTACACTAAATCTATGATGCATGGTCCGATCCTTTATTCTCTTTTGTCAAATAAGAAGCAACCCTTTTAAATTTAATTACTGGATTTGCCGCAATGTTCATTGAGATACTGTACTACCAAGATATAATTTAATGTGCTGCCAATTTTAAAGACATCTTATGATTGAAAGCTTTTTAAAAATCAATGTTCATGTGTAAAGATAAAGATATATCACTTAAATTCTTGTTAACAACCATAAAGGATTTATTAGCAGTAACCCAAGATAACAAAGAGACAATTCGGAAGTCAAATGCTTAATCAATACATTATGGTTCTTGTAGGTGAGAACTAGCAATGATAAAGCCAACAAAATGTGGATATTACAGATACATCAGTACAGCCAAGGGCAATTTGATTAAAAGTTTTAAATTGTGTCCTTAATTTCTTTTTGCAAGACTTTCATTGTATAAGATGCTTCTCTAGAATATCAATATTACTTCATGCTTGCACACAAGAACCAAGTTGGCCTACTGCCCTTATCTTCATAGTTACTGAAAATAAGTCTTATTCATGACCACTGCGGTATAAAACCTTCTAGTATACAGTACAATCTGCTGTGCCAATGAATTACCAGTTCATGAAATTTATCATCCGTTGGCAATATAATGAACAAAAGCTTTCTGCAAACGTTGCAGCACTTGATAAATAGCTCTTATAGAATGAGGAGCATTGGTAAGCACCATTGAAAAGGTCCATAAAACTATAAAAAATGCTGGGATTGCTATTTACAATTTATACATTCTTTTCCTGTGTACTACTTTCTAGTTCAGGGAGATTTTATGAGACTTTATTCTAGGTTTGGCATGAAATTTATTTATTTTTATTTTATTCCAGTGTGACAGAGAGGATTTAGTCACAATATTGTTCTTTCCAGTAAGAGAAAATGAACTATTTCTAAAGGACCACTGCACAATGGGGGGAAAAAATCTCTCCCTCTCTCACACCTCTCTCTCTCTCTCTCTCACCTCTCTCTCACCTCCCTCCCCTCACTCTCACCTCCCTCTCTCATTCCTCACTCACCTCCCTCTCTCTCTCTCACCTCCCTCTCTCTCTCATCCACCCTCTCTCTCTCACCTCCCTCTCTCTCTCTCACCTCCCTCACTCTCTTTCACCTCCCTCACTCTCTCTCACCTCCCCCTCTCTCTCTCTCACCTCCCCCTCTCTCTCTCACCTCCTCTCTCTCTCTCACCTCCCCTCTCTCTCTCACCTCCCTCTCTCTCTCTCACCTCCTTCTCTCTCTCACCTCCCTCTCTCTCTCTCTCTCTCACCTCCCTCTCTCCCTCTCTCTCACCTCCCTCTCCCTCTCACCTCCCTCTCTCTCTCTCTCTCACCTCCCTCTCCCTCTCTCTCTCTCTCTCTCTCTCACCTCCCTCTCTCCCTCTCTCTCTCTAACCTCCCTCTCTCTCTCTCTCTCTCTCTCACACCTCCCTCTCTCCCTCTATCTCTCTCTCACCTACCCCTCTCTCTCTCTCGCCTCCGTCTCTCTCTCTCACCTCCCTCTCTCTCACCTCCCTCCCTCTCTCACCGACCTCCCTCTCTCACCTCCATCCCTCTCTCTCACCCCCCCCCCCCCTCTCTCTCTCTGATCAGATTATTGCATTAGATAGTAATAACTTTTTTATTGGACAAACCTATTTATAATATTATAATATAGCAACAAGCTTTAGTGAGGAAAAACCTTATATATAATATATATATAATATATATATTTTTTATATATATATAAATATATATATATAATATATATATAACAGTATATATATATATACACACATACATATACATCAGAAAATATTGAATCTAACATAATTGTATAGGAAAAGATCATAAAGTTAGTAAATACCTTTTTGATGCCTCTGCAGGACCATGGTGGCATCCATAATACTTTGGTGCACTTTGTGTGATTAAAAGTTGTGTTTGTATTTTTAAAGAGCAGTGCTTGCATCTTATGATGTGAGATGCGTCATTCTTGGCTTGTGAGGAGGAAGAGGGTGGTGCCAGATCCAATTATATAACAATTATATATTTTTTGGGTATATTTATAAAGTGGGTAATACCTCCTATCCACACTTTTATAACTGCTTTATAAATATACCCCTTTGTGCTAAAAAAAAAGAAAATATGGAAAAAAAGAGAAATAAATGCAGAAAATGAACGTCAATAAAATTCACTGACAGCAGAGAACAGTATGATAATCCAAGGGACTCTGTCACCCCAACAGGAAGTTGATTTAATTTTAAAGAGCATTAAAAAGTGGCTATACATTGTGCTAGCAATTTTTTTAAAAAATATTTAGAATTGATGATGAGGCTTCTGTAAGCTAATAAACAGCTCAGAGTGCTTGATAAGGGTGGGAGACCACCTAACTTCTAGATAATGCTGCAGGTGTTATTTTGGCCACTACAGAGACAGACAAGCAGAATAATAAGCATATCAAAGCACCTAATTAGTATGCACAAACTGCTCATTTGCATATAAATGCAACAAAGAAACAACAACATTGAATTTTTCCAGGAGTAGTTCACTTTAGAACAAAATGGACACCACAACATATAGTCAGTCATGCTCTTTTAGATTAACCTAAGAAAACAACTTGATTTTGGGATGGGTATAGTCCATTAAAGCATAGTTAAACTCACCGGTCACCTGAACAAAAGTGCCTCTTACATCTAATATCTGTAATACAGAAAGCAATAGTAAGAGGAATGCTGCTTCACGCTAAACCCATTGCCCAAGCCTCAGTCCTGCTGAAATCATAATTTAAAATATACTTGCTATTTATTTGCTATAGATTTTAAAGTATATAGTCATTTAAGGTGGGAAACAGTTTTGAAAAATCTGTGTTAAAGTGATAAAGTGAAAGTGATTGGAAACTCCAGCAAAGATGGTATTATTATATACTAACTTTTATATGTAACGCACCAAAATATTCCATAGCACTGTACAGGGGATAAATACAAATACAATAATAACAAACTGCAGAAAATGGAGGGCCCTGTTTTGAGCTTAAAATCATTGTAGAAAGCGCTTTCCAAAGCATCCTACAAGACTGGAAACCCGCTACTTACAATCTAAAGGGAATGGAAGAGGCAGAAACCTGCAGAGGAATGACAGATAGGGTATACAAGGGTAAGGTATGAAGTGAAAATTTGCTTAGGTAGGAAGGTGTGCAAGTTAGAAAGTTTTTTTTTTCATTTAGTGGGAGAGGAAAGGGTCTGATAGGAAGTCAGTGTGAGGTGGAAGGCTCTAGGATGTAATATGTTGCCAGCCCCTAGTGATGAGAAAAGCTATCTTGGCATCATATCAGTTGGAGACATTTATATTCCCATAGGAAATATGATATTAAAAACAAAGTGCATAATTATAACATCAGTTGCATATGAGCATTTATTGGACTGTTAATTATCAAAGAATGTTGAAATGTCATCTTTTTTAAGTGATTTTTGGTGCTATACTGTCACTTTAACTGCTGCTGTGCCACTCAGCAAATGTTTCAAAACCCTTTATAAGTGGTGTTTGGTACCAGTAATATTTCCTTCAATGTTTTGTAGTTACGACACATCCCTGGTTTGAGAGTGATCCGTAAAATCAGATTAGCATAGGGTTTTGATCAAACTTTTAATCTAGAGGGTTCTTAGAAGTAATTTTACTGTAAATTCATTTAAAACATGTATATAAAGCAAATTCTACCTATAGAGTCAATTTAAAAATATAAAACTATACTATTTTTGCCTCTGATCCCTTATAGAATTATATGAATGCACCACAGTCCTTGACAATGTTTTTCCATTTTTGCTCTACAATGTACTGGAATTAGTGCTAAGAAAAATTGACAGCGCTGGTGATTTTCTATAACAAATCTATGGTGATTTTTATCACAAAATTGTTTAGTAAAATAATCCTTCTGTAGTGTATTGTATAAAGAGCACCTGCTGAATTTACTAGAGGGGTCAAAATAAAAATGTGTAATAAAGATAAGGAGTTAAAAAAATTATAAATTCGGTAAGGAAAAATATTAGGTCAGAGTACATATTATTTTCTCATGGCTAATGCTACAGAAAATGTTGGCGCTTTATAAAGAGTATATAATAATAATAATAATAATAATACGTTCATACTGCACAGTATAAGCCTGTTTTTCACATATGGTGTTTTATTTGCCTTCCTATAAAAGGAAATGACTAATAGTTTTTTATGTCACCAGTTTATAATTTTTCTGAGAGTAATGATAGCAATTATTTTCTTTTAGGTAGGAATAATACACTGTGCCACTCTGTAGAGAAGAAGGCAAATATATAACAAGCTGAATTAGTTACCACAAGCTTGCTTTAGAATTATACCCTTTCCTAGTGAGTTATTCAAACAACATTATAAATTCTTTATGGCTATCAAAGAGTTTAAAATAAAGTTTGCAAATACATTTTCCTTTTTACAGAAAAAAATAAGTGTGATCATTCAAACATAACTTGCATTATGATCAGTAAATAATAGTCTACACACCCCTAAAAAGTCTACACACCCCTGTTAAAACGTCAGGTTTCTGTGCTGTAAAAAAATGAGACAAAGATAAATCATTTCAGAACTTTTTCCACCTTTAATGTGACCTATACACTGTACAACTCAATTGAAAAACCAACTGAAATCTTTTAGGTGGAGGAAGAAAAGAAGAAGAAAAATAATGTGGTTGCACAAGTCTGCACACCCTCTTATAACTGGGGGTGTAGTTGTGTAAAGAATTAAGCAATCACATTCCAAATCGTGTTAAATAGGAGTCAGCATACACCTGCCATCATTAAAAGTGCCTCTGATTACCCCAAATAAAGTTCAGCTGCTCTAGTTTGGTCTTTCCTGAAATTTTCTTAGTTGCATCCCACAGACAAAGGCCATGGCACACAGAGAGCTTCCAAAGCAACAGAGGGATCTCATTGTTAAAAGGTATCAGTCAGGAGAGGGTACAAAAGAATTTCGAGGCATTAGATATAACAAGGAACAAAGTGAAGACAGATCAAGTGGAGAAGATATGGCACAACAGTGACATTACCAAGAACTGGAGCTCCCAACAAATTGATGAAAAGACAAGAAGAAAACTGGTCTGGAGGCTACCAAGAGGGACTTCAGCAACAAGGAGCTGTAGGAAGATTTGGCAAGTACTGGCTCAGAGTGGCAGTGACTGAGAGATGTGGACTTGCAGGCTACATTCAAAGGGGTAACAGAAAGTGGGATACAAATGGACAACTAAACAATTAATTTATCAGGAATAGCAACATAGCATCTGAAAGAACCAACCAAACCCTCAGCGCTATAACATATGGTTTATATGTTTAAGAGCAACAGAGGTGCTGCAGTCCCCCCTCAAAAACATTTTTATTTTTATTTCTTTGTTTAAATCTCAATGCCAACTGGGCTACACCCACCTATACTGTATGTATATATTATATATGTTGCTCCATAGCACAAGTAATGCAAATCAGGTAATGCAAGATTAAGTTTATTTTTTCTATTTTTTGTGTCCCCTGTTCATATAATCTGGAGGAGGACGTGCTCACACATGCAGACACACAAATCTGCTTCTGTAGGCGTATTCTTCAGACCAGATAACAAACTCTGCATTATGCTAGGGCCAGGTAGTGTCCATTTTGGAAAGCACTGGCCATCCTATTTCTCTTATTGAGCCTTCTGTCACAAAACCAATGTTACATCAAACACTCAGTATTAAGTTATTTTTTGAGCATTAACATTTTACATTCACTGTTATGCAGTTTGCCAAAAACCTGATTTGCTTTTTCTGAAGGAACAAAATATTATTCTTGTTTCTCCATTGCTAATGTATCTTGGCTCATGACTCAACCACTTTCTGGTCTTCATACTTCCTTACTACGGGCCTCATTCAATTGCAATTTTCCTAATTGAATGTGGCTCTATATAAGCACAGAGCATATTTTTTTACAGAAGGGTTTAGTTAGTGAACTTCTATCCAAAAGCACGGTCTTCACTAACTAAAAACTTCTGTAAAAAAATATGCTATGTGCTTAAATAAGCCCTATTCAATTGGCCAAATCGCAATTGAATGAGGCCCCACATTTCTTAAAGGTATACGGAAGATTCCAGGGCTTCTATCATGTGTCTTCAGTACCGCTTGCTGGTTTGGGGCAGTATGGGCTAGTTGTTTATACTAATTTTCAGTGTGGCCTACCACAAAATCCCTCCCCATTGCTTTATACTCAAGATTGACTACAATCTACAAATGCTGCTTTACCTGTACCCAGCTCAGTGTTTCATTGAACAGAAGGATGACAAGCGTGTCAGTCTCTACACCAGAGCTTTCCAAACTGTATGTTGTGACACGTTAGTGAGTGTAGGTGTGTTACACAAATGCAATTTGTGTATGTGTTTGTGTCTCTTATAAGGGTTAGTAATTTGTTGCCAAGAATTTCATAATGTGCACTAGTGGGTCTGGGGAATGTATTAACTAAACCCAAAGCCTACTACTCATGACCTCCATCCCTCTATACATAAATATTATGCAGAACATACACACTCCTGTCCTTTCTATATTTACATATGTATTCCAAACTGGCACACTTGTGGACTCTTTCCATACACATATATACTGCAAATCAGATCCACACTCCTTATGCAGTTCTTATTCTCTCACTGATCAAAGTACTTGTCTTTTTAAAATTGAGCATAGATATTTTGTGTAAACTTTTACCAGGCATCGCATCATCCGAGCAATAGTGAAAAATTGGCTTAATTTATCCAGTGCCAACTCCGCAGGAAAGAAATGACGTTGAACTATGATGGGCAACTTATGGAAAGAGTAATACTTTGTTGCTTTTTGTAGAGGAAAAATAAGTGATTGTGGACTGTCAATACACTCAAGTGTCATAGTTGTCTTATGTTCTCTGATTGTTATATCTTGTCAAAAAACGAAGGTGCCTGGGATTGGAACAAACAAATCTCTTTCGCTTTAGTTGGTATGCCCCCAATAGAAATACTCATGAAAAGATTTGAACACTTTGTAAACCCTGTAACTCACAATGCGTCTTACGTTACATTAATAGACTAATTGAGGTTTGGATCTAGATTTTAGTTGCAACATTAAGTCAGAGGTTTTACAAAGCAAGATCTGGGACAAAGGTGACTAGCACATGCATTGTAATATTTGGTTTTTGATCAGTTTGTGTATAATATCTCTGTCATATGGCATGTACTGACCAGGGCAAACTTAAACATAAATACAGCTTCCTAGAGGGAGCTGCTGCAGCTACTCTACCTTCCTCACAAATTATATAGTTGAAATGTATTTTTTAATCTGGAAAACAACATGTTTACTTAAGTAATACAAAGCAAATAGTCATATTAGAATTACCAGAGTTTAAGTAATGGGTTTTCTTTGAATGTGAGCTATTAAAATGATTACTTACATCTGGCAGTACTGCTAATATACTATATTAAACTGTGCTGCAAAATGTAATGCAGCGATTAAATGTTTTGGACTAATCTTATACAGAAAACAGAACTAATGATCTACTTCAAGGACCTGTCCTGAGTTCAATGTGATTATGTTTTTTTTTTGCCGGGAATTAAGTGATTTCAATAAATTGTAATGTTAAAATAATTTGTTCTCGTGTTGTGTCTGGTATGCATCAAAATCATTTTTTTTCTGAAATCAGTAATATGTGATGGACAAAATTAAAGAGCTCTCACATATCTCCCCATTATTTTTTTAACTTTTAAAAACCCTGCTCAGCATAATTCCACTGTGCAGTGCCAATATTACTAAAAGAGTATATTAAGTGGGCATGTTTTTCTGATAGTGCCGAACTATACATATATATTACAGTTTTTTTGTAAAGCTCCAACATATTCCATAGTGCTGTACAGGATTTAAATACAAAAATAAAAAATAACTACAATATTAAACACATTGCAGAAAGTATAGGGTCCTATCTTTGAGTTTAAAATGTTACATACATGGGCCTCTATTCAATTGTCCAAATCGCAATTACATGACCCCGTAATGGAGCCCGTAAATGTAACAGGTATTTAATTGGCTACATTTTGCTATTCACATTCCAATTGTGAGTTACAGGCTCAAAATCACTGCAGTTGTAAAAAACGTAACTCCGTCCAATCTCCTTCTTTGATTTTTCAAGCCCATAAATGTTACCAGTGCTAAAGACCCAAAATCCATATTCAATTACAACAATTCAACAAGCCCGCAATTGCCTTCAAACCTGTTAATGGCAAATGTATTAAAAAAATGATATGAGTACTGGATAGGACTCGTAATGGGTTAAATACCTGTTCGTAAAACAGCAAAAGAAAATAAACACACAACTACTGTACTTAAAAATACGGGGGGAAGCAATGAAAGGCATTAGAATTAATTGGGCACAAACAGTCTCAAGCTCCAAGCTCTCAAATATGCAATACATTAGTTTTTTTTTTTAATGTTTTTATTTCTGTGTTATGTTGATCCCGGAAATCAAAGAGGTTAATACATATCATGGAACCCGCATGAAACTACAACATTGCTTTATTGATTTCTACATTTCTGGATTGTGAGTCCAATTGCAAATTTTACAAAAGGACTAATTGTAGTTTAAACGTAGGTGGGAGGGCGAGTTATTTGAGTTCAGATGCGGAATAGAGGTGTGTGGATGTGTAAAGCTCTAGGGTTTAGAGGCAAGAAGAAAAAAGGTAAATTGGAAGTGGGAAAATGACAGGTTGGAAAGAGAATCTGCAAAAATGAGATGGTATCAGGCCCCAGTGTCTTTTGGTTGAATATCTGCAGAAATGGCTGTTCAGTTCTCAGTGGGTATATAACCCTGGTTGTCCAGTGGTTAGGATTTAGTGTTTTCACCTCTGTGACCTGGGTTTAATTCCAGTCAGAGAACCAAGAGGTCACATCACCCCAAAGCCATGTAGGGTTGAGCCTTGAATAGGAGACCATCGAGGAATACCAGGAGCTGGGTGCTGTGGCCCAAAGGAGAAGGAACTGGCAACCCACTTCAGTATCTCTGCTATGAATACCAAGTGAATCAACATGGTGTATCGTGGTCCATGAGGTCTAGGAGAGTCAGACATTACTAAAATATGCAAACACGCATATATATATATTATATATATATAATATATATATAAATAGATAAATAGAAAGATTAAATTTGTGTTCCCATTTAAATGTCTAAAATTAGGTTAAAAAATGTATTACCTGCTCTGAATTCACAGAAATAGTTATTGCACTACACGCCTAGAAACTGGGCGGGGACTTGCTAATGAGCCTACAATTCATTTTCATCCTATGCTATGCTTCAAAGCTGTGCAATACAGCAAGCATATACCTAAAACAGAGCCATGTATAAAGTGTTTTTTGGATTTAAGAGTGAAAATACATTATGGTCTCATTTCCAAGAGTGAATTGTATTTCTAGGAATTCTGAGCAGGTAGTAAGTTTTTTAACTTATTTTTAGACATTTAAATGGGAACAAAAGTGTACTATTTATTTACTGTACTATAAAGTGGATTGCTTTTATCACTCTTTTGCCCACCATAATCTAAATTATGTTGTGGCAAATACAGCAATATCCGGGGCATTTATTGACATAGCATTCAAATGAAACTATGGCAAATTATAGAGTGCTAAGTCGGTATTTAAAGGGCAGAAAGGGGTTTGGCACTCAAAAACCACTCTATTGCAAAGTTTAGCAAGCACTAAGCGTGGAATTACAGGGAAAAAAAGCGGTATAGTGATTTAGCGATCAAAGGGGTAGCGTTAAGAATAGTATACCTGTATATATTTTTACAGATTTAAAAATGTATATATATATATATATATATATATATATATCTATATAAATATATTAAATATACACACACAACATAACAAAAGAGGTTGCTCTCAGAGTAGCTTATCATGGCTATAGAACTAACCTATTAAGGTTGTTTCGTTTCTCTGATGTGGACACCTCTGAGTTTGTGTTTTCTATATGCAAATTACCTTTAGGGTTTAGTCACCCTAAGGGTAATAGGGGACTCCAGACTGGGACCCCTTGCTCACTGTGCCTTAGGGCAGTTCAGCTGCACCTCACTGAAAAGGCCCCATAAAGGCCGAGAACGCGTCTGGATTTGCTGTTTCTCCTGTTCAGGGTAGGAATTGCCTGGTATTCGGGGCTGGGTCACTCGTTTGAGTGGGACCAGACTGATATACTACAGGATATTTCTCCCTGTGAAGGGCACAAGTAGCTAAAAGAGGTTGCTCTCAGAGTAGCTTAATCAGGGCTATAGGAACTAACCTATTAAGGTTGGTTCGTTCTCTGATAAGCAACTCTGACCTTGCTGTTTTCCTAATATATTATATATATATATTATATATATATATATATATATATATATATATATATAATATATATATATATACTGTAACGGAGCAGGACAACGCAGTCCAAAATCTCCTGGTATACGATAAAATACCAAGAGGCACTACAGTTTCACCATTCCCGACCTCCCATATTGGACGACACACAATTGGAGAGCTCAAATGAATACTGACTTTATTTTGTTATTGCAGAATATATTTATACATCTCTTTGGCCACAGGTAATACACATGCCCATATTTGGCCACCCACAATTCAACATAAAGAGAACAATCGGGGGGTCACACCTCCTGGCAAACTGATACAATCAGACATTGATTCAATTCACTTCTTTGTTTCTTATCAGAGAATGAAAAACACTTTGGAAAATGCAATGGATCCTTTACAACTTTCTTATCTCTTGAATCCTGTAATAGGATTATCTATTAGCCTAGGTCGCAAAAGATCTGGCTAATATTCTGAGCCAATAATTTCTGTAGAACATAAAACAACATATCTACAGTACAGCAATGTGATCATATTTTAACCAAGAATTAAATAATCATAAAACAGGTAAAACAGTGATGGGTTCCGTTACACACCTCCCCCGTGACCATAAGCCGGCATACACGGTCTGATCCCAACGGATCGGCCTGGGGATGTCCGGGACAAAAGTATTTTGTTGGTCAATTCTCTAGTTTTGACAACCCATCAGCATTACTGCAATTCACATTTACTCACATTTCACATATCCCCAGATAGCTGGGATCTGAGCGCAGAAAACTACTGAATAGCGCTCAGATCCTCTTCACACAGTTCAATTGCCAAGTAGCTAAAGTCTTTCCCATAGTCTTTCATCATATGAATGGGCTCCATGGCATAGCTATCTGGGTATCACCCTCCCACAGTGGCAAGTACAGAATGACTCCTGTATGTAAAGGGCCAGAATGATAACATACACTCTGGTATGGCCGAACACTGGTTCCAAAGGGCAATATGTACCAGGGCCATAGTCGCAGTGGCAGGAGGCTGGCAAACAGTCCTCTCCAAGCCAAAGTGGCGAAGGAGCACTTCGTCACACATCACTCCCCTTTGGGGGGAAGTCTAACCATGCACCTGGATATTTTGCTGGCGGTGAATGGTGCAACACGCTGAGGGGACTTGAGGGGCAGAGGCCAGCGGCATCTGCCCTGATGCCTGCTCTTCTGCTGGTAATATAACCTGGCAGGACCTCCTGCTCTGTACAAGGGACAAAGGGAGGGCAGAGGCCGACTGCACTCTGCCCCGCTGTCAGCTCTTCTGCTGGGGTACTTGGGACATTATTCCGCTCAGTAGCCAGGGAAACGTGGGGTCAGTGGGGGTATACATTTCCTCTGTTTAACCCTGGGGGCCACATTAGAAGTTAGCTGGGGAGGGAGAATTTGTACTTACCACCTCCTCCGGTTGTCCCAGTGACGGTAGTTGGGATCTGGACAACCTGTGGGCGCAAAGACCACGGTCCCACTCTGCGCTGTCTGGGAGATTGGTGTCTCCCCTGGTTAGGGTAAACTGTCGCTGGGGGGGAAGGACGACACCTTCTGCCCCCTGTGTTTCACACTGCCGCTGGGGGGAAGGACGACACCTTTGGCCCCCTGGGGTACCCACTGCCGCTGTGGAGGAAGGTCGACACCTTCTGCTCCCTGGGGTACACACTGCCGCTGGGTCGGAAGGACGACACCTTCTGCTCCCTGGGGTTCACACTGCCGCTGAGGGGGAAGGACGACACCTTCTGCCCCCTGGGGTTCACACTGCCGCTGGGGGGAAAGGACGACACCTTCTGCCCCCTGGGGTTCACACTGCTGCTGGGGAGGAAGGACGGCCCCTTCTGCTCCCTGGGGTACACACTGCCGCTGTGGGAAAGGCCGACACCTTCAGCTCCCTGGTACATACTGCCGCTGGGGAGGAAGGACGACACCTTCAGCTCCCTGGGGTACACACTGCCGCTGGGGGGAAGGCCGACACCTTCAGCTCCCTGGGGTACACACTGCCGCTGGGGGAAAGGACGACACCTTCTGCCCCCTGGGGTTCACACTGCCGCTGGGGAGAAGGCCGACACCTTCAGCTCCCTGGGGTACACACTGCCGCTGTGGGAGAAGGTCGACACCTTCAGCTCCCTGGGGTACACACTGCCGCTGGGGAGGAAGGACGACACCTTCAGCTCCCTGGGGTACACACTGCCGCTGGGGAGGAAGGACGACACCTTCAGCTCCCTGGGGTACACACTGCCGCTGGGGAGAAGGAACGACACCTTCAGCTCCCTGGGGTACACACTGCCCGCTGGGGGGATAGGACGACACCTTCTGCCCCCTGGGGTTCACACTGCCGCTGGGGAGGAAGGACGCGCCCTTCTGCTCCCTGGATGGGGTACACACTGCCGCTGGGGGGGAAGGCCGACACCTTCAGCTCCCTGGGGGACACACTGTGCTGGGGGGAAGGATGACACCTTCGGCCCCCTGGGTAACACACTGCCGCTGGGGAGAGAGGACGACACCTTCGGCTCCCTGGGGAACACACTGCCGCTGGGGAGGAAGGACAACACCTTCGGCTCCCTGGGGTACACACTGCCGCTGGGGAGGAAGGACGACACCTTCAGCTCCCTTGGGTACACACTGCCGCTGGGGGGGAAGGCCGACACCTTCAGCTCCCTGGGGTACACACTGCCGCTGGGGGGAAAGGACGACACCTTCTGCCCCAGGGGTTCACACTGCCGCTGGGGAGGAAGGACAGCCCCTTCGGCTCCCTGGGTTACCCACTGCCGCTGGGGGGGAAGGCCGACACCTTCAGCTCCCTGGGGTACACACTGCTGCTGGGGGGAAGGATGACACCTTCCCCCTGGGGTACACACTGCCGCTGGGGAGGAAGGACGACACCTTCGGCTCCCTGGGGAACACACTGCCGCTGGGGAGGAAGGACAACACCTTCGGCTCCCTGGGGTACACACTGCCGCTGGGGAGGAAGGACGACACCTTCAGCTCCCTGGGTACACACTGCCGCTGGGTGGGGGAAGGCCGACACCTTCACGCTCCCTGGGGTACACACTGCCGCTGGGAGGAAGGACGACACCTTCAGCTCCCTGGGGTACACACATGCCGCTGGGGGGAAAGGACGACACCTTCTGCCCCTGGGGTTCACACTGCCGCTGGGGAGGAAGGATGGCCCCTTCTGCTCCCTGGGGTACACACTGCCGCTGGGGGGGGAAGGCCGACACCTTCAGCTCCCTGGGGTACACACTGCTGCTGGGGGGGAAGATGACACCTTCGGCCCCCTGGGGGTACACCACTGCCGCTGGGGAGGAAGAAACGACCACCTTCGGCTCGCCTGGGGAACACACTGCCGCTGGGGAGGAAGGACAACACACTTCGGCTCCCTGGGGTACACACTGGCGCTGGGGGGGAAGGACGACACCTTCAGCTCCTGGGTACACACAGTCGCTGGGGAGGGGAAATTAGTTGGAGTATTCCACGTGAGCGGTTTCTGTTTCTGGGACAGTCTTCTCTGCATGTGACCCCGGCTGGTTACACGTGTGGCACCTGATGTAACGTGCAGGGGTTTGGTAAGTTCCCACCCACCCGGACGCAGTGCTGGGGGGGGGGTAATGGTGGAGGTGGGTTAGCAGCTCCCAAGATGGACCGCCTCCCTGTGCCCGCTGCTTTTCCATTATGAATTTGTGGACATCTGTCATTAACATTCCAAGGTTTTCATGGGAAGCGTACCTGGGAAAAAGGCCAGTCTGCTTTGGAGTTCTCTTCCAAACTCATTCTGTGGGGTAATACGAGGTACTGTAACATGAGTTACTTTCTGTCTACATCCCTGTAGTCCCGCGGCCCGCCTCCTCCTCCTCATGATGAACGCTGTCTGAAAACTAGCCGTTTCCATCCCTGCTGTAAGCCAGCGGCGCTGTAGGACTACTAGCCGTTGCCCTCAATTTGTACGCCACGAATGGTGTCTCCTGTAGCTGTCCTTCTGACCGTGGGGAACAATCCCGCCACTTGCCAACAATGTAACGGAGCAGGAACACGCAGTCCAAAACTCCGCTGGTATACGATAAAATACCCAAGAGGCACTACAGTTTCACCATTCCCGACCTCCCATATTGGACGACACCACAATTTGGGAGTCAAATGAATACTGACTTTATTTTGTTATTGCAGAAAATATTTATAAATCTCTTTGGCCACAGGTAATTACACATGCCCATATTTGCCCACACACAAAGAGAACAATAGGGGGTCACACCTCCCTGGCAACTTTTGATACAATCAGACATTGATTCAATTACACTTCTTTGTTCTTATCAGAGAATGAAAACACTTTGGAAAATGCAAGGATCCTTTACAACTTTCTTATCTCTGAATCTCTGTAATAGGATTATCTATGAGCCTAGGTCTGCAAAAGTCTGGCTAATATTCTGAGCCAATATATTCTGGTAGAACATAAAACAACATATCTACAGTACAGCAATGTGATCATATTTTTAACCAAGAATTAAATAATCATAAAACAGGGTAAAACAGTGATGGGTTCCGTTACATATACACACAAAGCATATATTAATATAATATATACAAAAACATAAGTACAAATTAAAAGGTGTACATGAGTTGGGGGGATCTCATTGTCCCCATATATTACTTTTATATATCAATATATGTTTATATGTACATGTAAAGGGGCAGTGTATACTTACATGGGTTTTATTAGTCTGAGTAGGTTTCTTTCCCTACTCTGAAAAGAAACCTGTGGCCAATCAACAATTATAAGAATTAGTGGCGGCTGTTTTGTTTACTACCTAATGTGATGCGCTAAAGCATCAAAAAATCCTATACTCCTGCATATATAGATTGGGAGAGGAGGAAGAGAGAAGGAAGGAGAGGAGAAGAGAAAGGAAGTCAGGATTGTAGATCATCCAGAGTTGGACAGCAGGATTTCAAGAGCAAACCGTTAACAGTCCCACGTAAATAGGAACTGTTGGGAGATATGACATAAACACTTGCCATTTGCATAAGTGAACTGTATATTTGTGTGACAATTACACTCAGAAGGAAAGAAATAAGTTAAATATTGTGGATTAGAATGACAGAAGGAACAAAATCCAATCTTATTGTATTATTGTAATCTAATACTATATTCCGGTTCTATTATATTTAATAGTTATTTTATGTATATATATATATATATATATATATATTATATTATATATATATACATGAATTTCCATTTGGATGTATTTTGTGTTTATAATGTGTTTTACTGGTGAACCAGTAGTAAATTATCTGAGCCAGTAGGAATGTGATAATGAGGCGCATTTTCGTTATCAAGGCAGGTGCTGGTGAAAGGGAGGAAAATTCCTGGAGATGAAATAGCTATTGATACATAGAGTGAAATAAACAAAAAGTTATGTGAAAAATATAATTGGGGTCACGGAGAGTTGATTTTATTCTGTAAAATTGTATTTTTGTAGAATCAAACTGCCATCTTGAGAAATAATTACCATAGTGCAGTTATAATCAAACATATTTAGCTTTGCTTGGGTAATGACTAACTTGGGTAGTAACTAACTATTATTCTGGATTTGTATGGTAAAAGAATGCACATGCTATGATGCGTCAAAAGTTAAATCTAAAATGTATAACTAGGAGACTGACAAAAGGAAGGGTAGCTCTAACAGGGAATAATATATAATCTAACATAGACTCCTGGACAGACTCCATTAGAGAGACACAGACACACCCCAGGGAGGAAACTTTTGTAAACTCCTAGAAGGAATATACTAACATATACTATTGGGATTTTCACAAAACACATAGCTAATTAAAAATGCATTCTCCAAGGTCTACAAATAAACCCTCAAAGATCACCAACAAAACAATTGATGCATTTACATACCAAGAACTTCCTTTGAAATATAAGAAAAGATCCATACTTCCATTGGGCTAAGTCATTTGATGAAATTAAACACAAGAACTAGGTACAGTATGGAAATATTTTTGTTAATTTTACTAATGAATAGATTGCTATATCAATATTTATCTGATATATACAACATCACTATCATTTATAACTTATAAGTCGATGTGTAAGTTACAAATTATATTTATAAATACCACAAATATCAGCTGTTATAGCAATCCAATATATTTTGGTTATAAATACATATTGTAGTGAAAAACACTTTCTCTTTTGAATTAGAGATCAGATCTTCATTAGACTATAAAAGCTATAACATATCAAATTGGTATGATATCTTAATAAATAGATATTTGTAAACATACCAAAATAATTAAAACCATCTCTGATATTATAATAGCCATATTATTTATATTATGCACATTGTGCATGTCTTATATATGATTATGTGGACTATGTAGTAATAACTGACACTTCACAATTGTTGTATCTTGATATTATAATCTATTACAATTGTTTTATATCATCTTGTTATATTAAATAAACTGAATTATTATCTTTATTCCTTTATAATAAATATATTTGCACATAATGCAGTTCTGTTTATTTCATGAGGATACAACTTACATACATTGAATAACAAGAATTTGAAATTAGTCCAAATTGGCAAATATATAAAATATGTATTTTTTATTAATATTAATAAATGTTATTGATATTGATAATATTACCATATTAATTGCCAAAACCCATGACAAGAACCTTTATAATATAAAAAAAATTATATTGCCCAAATAATCTTTTTAAAACCACATTAAAAACATCTACTTTTGAGTCCTGAAGAAGATTTTGCTATTGAACTAATAAAAGAGTAAAAAAATCCTACTGACAGCCAACAAACTTGTGTATAGTGAATGTGTTTGATGCAAGAAAGTATGCAGAAACATATGTCTGTAATAAAACTTCCATTGGACGTGTAACAGTGTTGGCCTTATTTATCTATTCTCAGCATTATTGTCATATTTGTGTAGCATTTTTTATGACAATGGAGTATATACCATGTGCAAAGTATATCAAGGAGGGAATTATTGTAATGTCCATAATAAAAAAAACTTAGATACCTCCCCCCTCTTTCTTGTCACTTTGGCTGCTTGCGACAAATTTATTAATTAGTACATATAAATTCACTGAACCTAATAATTTAAGAAATGACCCAACCCAATCAAATGAGCATCTTGAAAATATCTGCTATCCTGAAACTAAATTAAATTGGGGACAGTGGGCAACATTTACCAAACTATCCTAAAAATAGAAAATCGGTGTTCACATTATTAAGAGTTAATATGATGTCAAAATGTCCACAATATAACAGATACTTAATGAAAATGTATTAATATTGGACATGTTTGTACAAAAACAAAATTGATGTCTGGAAAACACCGGGAAAGCATGTAAATAAACTGAAAAGTATTGTACAGCTTTGCAAACTAATATTTTCAGTGTATTCTTTCTCTTTTATTTTGTAGACTGTAAATGCACCTACAATATATTTGTTTCTATTTTTAATGTGTCCTGAAATAGTTCTTGTATGTCAGTTGCCGAAATTAGCATGTGATTATTTATTAATACAGTACAATGGTGAGTTTAAAGAATGGATGTGAAATAGAGAAAAGAAGCTAGCAAAAGTGTGTATGTATGCAAATCTGTACAATGGTATATCAAGGACTACAAAAAAAGATTTTTTTTCATGAATACAGAAAGAAAATGGTTTATTTTAGCATTTGGCCGTCTGTGAAACATGAACAATCCTCTGAGATGATAGAGTATGTTGAGATAATGTAACTGGCAGTGAGTAAACATCCAACAAAGGGAAAGATATTGCAAAAAATAATATCTTATAAAAAAACGGAAAATATCCCAGTTCATGTTGAACTCGCAGTGGGTCGGATGTCGCAGAGTGAGCAGCGAGCTGCTTTACTCCTGCCTTTCCGAGGCTATTCGATTAGCCGAGGCCGAATCACACTGCCGACATCCGATTTTAGAAACCAATGTTTCCGACGTAAGCAGAGCTAGGCTTGATCGCAGCTTCTGCTCACTATTAGCCAATGGGAGTTGAGAACCATCATGGTTGATGGTTCTCAAAGCTGCGAGTGCTCTCGCAGCCTCCCATTATGTTAACCCTGCTGCAGGGGTTTCGAATGGACCCCTGCAGGGTCCCCACATGAACCCCAATGATGCGGAGGTCCCCACACATGGCCCATATGATGCGGGAGTCCCGAAGCAGGACCCCCGCAGGGTCCCGACATTAACCCTTGCAGTGGGGGTCACGATCGTGTCCCCCACTGCATTTAAAATGTTTATATTCCCTGCCACGGGTCCTTAAAGGGTCCGTGGCACACAAATAGTAAAGGCCGGCAGCCGGGGTACTGTAAGTACCCCCACCGGCACCTAAAATTAATCCCCCAATGCCTGCAATGTCCCCACATTAACCCTGGCAATGGAAGTCCCAATCAGGCCCCCCAATGCATTCAAAATTCAAATATCCTGCATTGCGGGTCATTAAAGGACCTGCACTAAATAAAAATTAACCTTATCACTCTTGGGGCTCTAAACAGAGCCCCATAAGCCCCTAATTAACCCGTTCACATCATGGGGCACTATACAGACCCCCATAATTACCTAATTCACCCTGTCCCTCATGGGGCTCTATACAGAGCCCCATGAGACCCTAATGAACCCTATCACTCATGGGGGTCAGTTCAGACCCCCATAAGCCCCTAATTAACCATGTAGCTCATAGGGGACAATACAGACCCCCATAAGTCCCTAATTAACCCTGTGACTCATGGGGGACAATACAAACCCTCCTAAGCCCCTAATTACCATTTCACTCATAAGGCTCTTTATAGAGCCCCATAAGCCCCTAATTAACCATGTCGCTCATGGGGGACAATACAGACCCCCATAAGCCACTAATTAACCCTGTCACTCATGAGGGACAATACAAACCACCATGAGCATCTATTTAACACAATCAGTCCAATAGGGGTCTATATAGACCCCTGTAGGACACTAATTAACCCCTATAATAACACTATAAGTGCAATGAGGGTCATCCAGAACCCTCATGACACAAAGTCTAAGCACTACACTATTAACCCTAACTATACCCCATTAACCCAATCCTGGCCCTAGCTAACCTTGACTGGGACTATATAACCTGAACTGGGCCTATTTAACCCCATCTCTTATAAACCACTAAATCTAAACTACCCCCTCTACCCTACCTATTAACACCTACACTACATAACTCCCTATTAAACCGTACAGTACATACAAAATATAATACAGTGATATACACAATAAATACAGTTGAAATATACCCCTATCTACATACTATTTAACCCTATCTACATACATTAACCCTATTTAAAATACATAAAACCCTATCTACAAAAAAGTAGCCCATATCTAAAATACATTAAACCCTATCTACAATACAACAACCCCTATCTAAAATACATTAAACCCTAACTACAATACAATAACCCCTATCTAAAATACATTAAACCCTATCTACAATACAATAACTTCTATCTAAAATACATTAAACCCTATCTACATACTTTCAAAACCCTAAATCTAACCTAAAATAGAATAACTAAGACCACTTCCCTTGCCTATATGTCCCTTTAAATAGCACCCCTAGGGAAAAAAAGAAACATCAAATTAGTACAAAATTCAACACTACATAGAAAAAATAAACATTCTAAATATTCAAAATATTCAACTTACCTTTCTAGCATGTCCCTGTCCTTCTTATTGTCTTTTCCGGCTCGGCCCCTGGAAATAAATAAATATTACATAGTTACATAGTTACATAGGGCCTCATTCTATTATCGGTAGTAAAACGGCCGCAAAGCTGCGATTCCTTGCGGCCGTCTTACGGCCCCGTGTAGAGCTACCTTTACCTTGCAATTCAAATAGACGGCGCCGCAAGGATATCCCCTTCCGGCCGGCCGCATATCATGCAAACGGCCGGAAGCTTTTTCCCAGCGCCCGTAAATCTTGTTTTACGGCCGCAAAGTCAGAAAACTGTAAATTCAAATATAAATTCGATATGGCACTGTAAAGCTCCGTAAATGCTAGGCATCATAATGGTGGACATGAGGATTAATAGCAACACCCTCTCAAGCTTGCACATCAGCCCAAATCAGATATATTATTTACGGATTACTTTCCGTCCCGTAGTCCCGCGGGCTCGTCCTTGTTAAAACCCGTACGGGTTCGGAGATGGAGGGCCGCAAACAAAGCATTGTAGAAGCCAATATATATTCAATCCAGCACTACAAAGCACTGTAAATGATGGGGAACATAATGGGGGGGCATGAGGATTAATAGCAAAACATTCTCAAGCTTGCACATCGCCAAATTGTACTTTGATTTTAAAATCCGTACAAGTCCCACGGACTTCAATGATCAAGCCCGTAGCTCGTTATTCAAACCCGTGCGGGCTTGCATGATAGATGAAGTTAAATATCTTTGTTTGCGGATTTGAGAGTAGGGGAATGTTGAGCTATTAATTCTAAAACCAAACATCACTTTCACTTCTAATAAAAGTACAGGATGGCTTTTCTATGCTACGACTTGTAAGCCCTTTACGACCCGTAGGTCTATTTTACCCATTTACGGACTTGATGGAGGCTAATCCCGCAGCCTTTGCGGGTCTGAGGTGCTCCAAGCCCTCGGGACTTTGTCCACGGATATTTGACAAGAATTTAAAAATAAAAAAATTACGGATTTGAGTGTAGGGGAATGTTGTGCTATGAATGCTAACACCTACAATTACTTTATAGTCTCATCAGAGTGCAGGATGGCTTTATTATGTGCTTATTTGTGTGCCTGAGAGACCTTTTTGGTGTAAGTAAGCTGCGGCTCGGTTTTAGCCTTGCAGAGAGGGTTCCCGTAGCAATTGAATAGCAACCAGGGCTTTCTTGCGGCCGAAACTCTTGCGGCCGTTTAAGATCAAAGGCTTTCCTCTGGCGCGTGCGGCCGCAAGGGATAGCAAGGCGCCGGCCGCAAGCCTGCCGGAATCCCCGGCCGGAAGGGAATGGAATAGGCGAATAGCTTGCCCCGCATCTTCTACGGCCGTTAATAGAATGAGGCCCATAGTATTTAAGGTTGAAAAAAAGACTTTCAGTCCATCAAGTTCAACCTTTTAAGATCTCCTCTGATCTGCAATATGCGGATTAACTATTAATTCATTAGTTGTTAATTAATTATTAATCAATTATTTAATGTTTTTTTGTTTTATTATTATTAATTAGTCCAGAGGAAGGCAAATACAAAAAAAAAAAAAAAAAAACACAAGCGAGACTTAGCCAATTGTCTCAAAGGAAAATGTAAAAAATTTGGATCAATACTGTCTCTCTAATTATCCATGATAACCCTGAATTCCCTTTTTAATTAGAAATAAATCTAGTCCCCTTTTAAAGTTATCTATCAAATCTGCCATCACCACCTCCTCTGGTAGAGAATTCCACAGATTAACCACCCTTACTGTGAAGAACCCTTTTCTTTCTTTAAAGTGGAATCTTTTTACTTCTAACCTCAAGGCATGTCCTCTTCTCTGTTGAAAACCTCTTGGCACAAAAAGCTCCCCTGACAAATCTTTATACTGACCCTGGATGTATGTATATAAGGTAATCATATCTCCTCTTAGACGCCTCTTTTCTAGAGAAAATAAGTTTAATTTGTTTAGTCTTTCTTCATAACTTAGCCCCTCCATTCCCCTTAATAGTTTTGTTGCCCTTCCCTGTACCTTTTCCAGCTCTAAAATGTCCTTTTTATGAAGTGGTGCCCAAAATTGTACTCCATATTCCAAATAAGGGCGTACTAGAGATTTGTATAGTGGCAGAATTATATTTGCTTCCCTGGCTTCTATACCCTTCTTAATACATGCTAATATTTTATTTGCCTTTGCAGCTGCTGCTTGGCTTTGAGCACTGTTAGATGGTTGTCAACAAGCACTCCCAAATCCCTTTCAATATCTGATACACCTAGATTTGCTCCATTAAGATTATAAATTGCATGGATATTTTTCCTTTCCAGATGCATAACCTTAAATTTATTCGTATTAAATCTCATCTGCCATTTAGATGCCCATTCCTCAATTTTATGTAAATCCCCTTGGAGGGAAAGCACATCATTATCTGATTTAATTACCTTGCACAACTTTGTGTCATCAGCGAAAATGGAGACCCCACACTCCAATCCTACCTCTAAGTCATTAATAAATATGTTAAAAAGGAGAGGACCTAATACTGAACCCTGAGGAACCCCACTTACCACATTAGTCCAATCGGAGTATGTTCCATTTACAACAACCCTTTGCTTCCTGTCTTTTAGCCAGATCTCAATCCATGAGCAGATATTTACTGCAATTCCTGTATCCCTTAGTTTGCCCAATAGTCTCCCATGTTGCATTGTATCAAAAGCCTTTGCAAAATCCAAAAAGACTACATCCACTGAGTTGCCTTGATCCAGGTTCCTACTAACCGCCTCATAGAAACTAATTAGATTTGTTTGACATGACCTATCCCTCATAAATCCATGTTGACTCTTACTTATAATCCTGTTCAAATAGACATATTCTTGTATACTATCCCTTATTAACCCTTCTAAAAGCTTCCCCACTACAGAAGTGAGGCTCACTGGTCTATAATTCCCCGGATTTGCTCTTGCTCCCTTTTTAAATATAGGTATCACATCAGCTTTTCTCCAGTCATCTGGTAGAGACCCTGTGTTGAGTGAATCTTGAAAAATTAAATATAATGGTTTGGCTATTACAGAACCCAGTTCCCTTAGTACCCTTGGATGTATTCTATCAGGACCCGGGGCTTTATTAACATTTATTTTTTCCAACCTCTTTTGGATTACTTCCTGTGTTAGCCAATTATTTGGCAAAGGTAGTGTAGCCCCATTATGTTGCAGTGTCCCAACCACTTGTACCTCCCTTGTGTATACCAAAGAAAATAACCTATTTAGCTCATCTGCCTTTTCCTGGTCACTAATTTTCAGACAGCCTGTTTCACATTCTAATGTTCCTATAGCTTCCTTCCTCGCCTTCTTCCCATTAATATACTTAAAAAATATTTTAGGGTTAGTCTTACTCTCTTTTACAGGCCTTGTTGATTTCCTTGTATTCCCGTAAAGCAGTCACTGTCCCCCTCTTGTTTGTATAATTTAAATGCCTGTTTTTTACTCCCTATCTTGATCATTGTTAAGCCACATGGGTTGTGATTTACTCCTTTTACTTTTATTCCCACACGGTATATGCCGATGTGTATGTATATTTAGTAAGGATTTACATGTTGTCCATTTATGTTCAGTGTTTTTACCTATCAGTTCTCTGTCCCAGTCTATACTTTGTATTGCTGCCCTTAGACCATTAAAATCTGCCCTTTTAAAATTCAGAGTTTTTATTGGCCCCTTACAGTTTTGATTTTTTTATTAAATCTCAAATGAGACTGTGTTGTGATCACTGTTTCCCAAAGGTTGCCCTATTTCAACATTTGATACTATATCAATATTATTTGTGATGAGTAAATCTAAGATAGCTTCATTTCTAGTAGGCTCCTGTATAACCTGGGCCAGATAATGATCCCTGGGTGTACTCAAGAACCTGCTCCCCTTAGCTCAACTGCTGGTCTCATTTATCCAGTTTATTTCAGGGTAACCAAATCTCCCATTATTAGAACTTGCCCGTACTTAGCTGCATTTCCAATCTGTAACAATAATTGTATTTCCTCACTTTCAGCTATATTTGGGGGTTTATAGCATACTCCTACTAATATTCTTTTGGAATTTACTGCTCCGCTATTTAACTCTACCCACAAACATTCAACTTTATCACTAGGTCCACCATAAATATCTTCTCTGACCATAGCCTTAAATTCAGGCTTAACATACAGACAAATCCCTCCTCCTCGTTTACCATTGCCTCCATCTTTCCTAAATAGGTTATAACCATCCAGATTAACAGTCCAGTCATGAGATTCATCCCACCACATTTCGGTAATGCCTATTAAATCCCATTTTTCATTAATTGCTAATAATTCTAACTCTCCCATTTTTCCTGGCAAGCTTCTGGCATTAGCAAGCATACACCTTATGTTATGAGTCTGTAGTTCTGAAGTGCCTGCCACTGTACTTGAATTACTTAGTACTACCTCACTATTGACTATACTACCCCTCCCCCATCTCCTCCCCTATGAGTTGTTAATTCATCCCTTATACCCTCTACACTTTCTACCCCATTACTTATATCTAGTCCCTCCCCCCCACCTACTAGTTTAAAAACTCCTCCAGCCTTTCTACCATCCTATCCCTTAGTACAAAAGCTCCCTCATCATTAAGGTGCAATCCATCCCTACTGTAGAGATTGTACCGAAGTGAAAAGTCAGCCCAGTGCTCTAAAAAGCCAAACCCCTCCTTAGTGCACCACATCTTTAGCCACGCATTAATCTCCCTAATCTCCATCTGCCTCCCTGGGCTAGCACGTGGCACTGGTAGTATCTCAGAAAATACTACCTTGGAGGTCCTTGCCTTCAGCTTATTTCCTAGTTCTCTAAAATCATTCTTTAGGACACTCCATCTTCCACTAACATTGTCATTGGTACCAATATGTACCAAGACCGCTGGTTCATTTTCAGCCCCTCCCAATAATTTGTCTACCCGATCCACAACATGACGAACCCGAGCACCCGGGAGACAGCAAACTGTTCGATTGCTGGGATCTGGGTGACAAATCACCCTGTCTACCTTCCTAATAATAGAGTCCCCTACAACTAAAACCTGCCTGTTGTTCTGCCTATTCTGCCCTCCCTCTCCTTTAGTAGAGCTGTTCGCCCGGCTGTTAGAGGGAACAGCTCTGTCTGGCATTGCCATTCCTGAATGGACATCCCCAACAGTTTTACTCAATCTGGCAAATCTGTTGGTGTTTGCCAACTCAGAACTGGCCTGCCTCCTCCTGTCCCCCCTGCTTCCCCTTGTAACTGTAACCCAGCTGCCTCCCTGGACATCCTCACTAGCCCCAGCTCCACCCTCCATGCTAGGCCGAGCTAAACTGTGCTCAGTGAGCACCAACCCCCTTTCCAGTGGAGCAATATCACTAAGTGCTGCAATTCTCCTCTCCAGATCTCCAATTTGAGCTTCCAGAGAGGCAACATGCTCACACCTCTCACAGAGTTATGGACCCTGGATCATCTGTTCCAGTATTGCATACATATGACAGGATGTACACTGAATAAGGTTGCCACTGGACTGACTCATAATTATTATTATTGTCTACAAAATTTCAGTGGGGAAAATAAAGAATATAAAATAATATATTTATATAAAGTTTTCCTCCTTTGCACTATAAATCTGCCCTTCCTTTTCTTTGAAGTCCCTCCTTTTATTTAAACTCCTAGGTTTTTACTAGAATTGCACTTGATACTGAAAATGTTTGCAAGCTCACAAGTTCCCCTTCTCCTGTTTATATTAACTTCTGCCTTCTCACCTGGGCACAATTAGTGCACTCTGCAATTTATCAGCCTTTACTTGTAAGGTAAATCCACTTGTAAACAGGCCCCAAACCAGCTCACAAACCTTTTTCCCTAGTTTAACAGTCAAGCCACACCCCACTCACCTGGGCACAATTAGTGCACACTGCAGTTTATCAGCCTTTACTTGTAAGGTAAATCCACTTGTAAAAAAATATTACATTAGTCACAAAATACACATCGACAACAACAATAAACATACTATACATTAAACTTACCTCAGCGCGACATCCCCATACCCCTTGAAATTTTCCTCCGGCTGGGCCCTTGAAGAATTTCGGCGCTCTAGAAAAAAAAAAAAAAAACTAACGGAGGAGCTCCCCAACGGTAATAAAGCTTCTATCGCTGCTTCCGGTAAAAAAAAAAAACTGAATATCGCTTTCTGATAGGCTGAAATTTGATTGACAGCCATTTCAGCCAATCAGGAGGCTCCAAGGTGGGAGCCAATCAAATTGGGATACACCCCTATATCCCATTCTGATTGCCTGATGGACCTGTCATTCTTTTTGAAACCAATCAGAAGGCACTATTGCCTTCAGCCAATCAAACTGGGATAAACCCCCATGGGGTGATTGGCTGAAGGCATCTGTGCCCTCTGATTGGCTGCAGTCTGATTGACAGTGACAACAGCCTACCAGAAGGCGCAGATTATTTATTCTATTTTAGCTTAGATTTAGGGTTTTTAATGTATGTAGATAGGTGGTTATGTATTTTAGATACGGGTTAATGTATTTAGATAGGGGTTAATGTAAGTAGATAGGGTTAAATAGTATGTAGATATGGATATATTTGAACTGTATTTATTGTGTATATTATTGTATTATATTTTGTATTTATTGTAATGTGATGTATATATGTGTATGTATTTGCTTTTCAGGTGCATAATTATTTTTTATATTCTGTAGTGAGGGGTTGTAATTTTATTTTTTGTAATGTAGCTTTTATATTTTTTGTTAACTTAATATTTGTTGTAATTAGTGGGGTGGGGGTTTTAATAGGGGGTTAGGTAGGTAGTGTAGGTGTTAACAGGTTACGATAGAGGGGGTAGTATAGATTTAGTGGTTTATTGGGGGGATAGTGTAGTGTTATTACTTCGTGTCATGATGGTCCTGGAGGACCCTCAGTGTACTTATGGGGTAATGTTAGGGTTCTAATTGTCCCATGAGGGTCTTTATAGACCCTTATTGGACTGATGGGGTTAAATAGAGGCTTATGGGGGTCTGTATAGACCCCCATAAAAGATGGGGTTAAATAGGCTTAGATGGGGTAAAATAGGCCCAGTTAGGGTTAAATAGGCCTAGATAGGGTTATTGGGTCCAGATGGGGTTAAATAGGTTCTGTTAGGATTAAATAGGCCTAGTTAGGGTTATTGGGTCCAGATAAGGTTAGATAGGTACAGTTAGGGTTAAGTAGGTAGTGTTAGGGTTAAATAGGCACTTTTATGGTTAAATAGGCCTAGTTAGGGTTATTGAGTCCACTTAGGGTTATTGGGAACAGGTAGGGTTAAATATGTACAGTTAGGGTTAGATAGGCCCAGGGTTGGGTTAATGGGGTATTGTTAGGGTTAATAGTGTAGTGCTTAGACGTTGTGTCAAGAGGGTCCTGGATGACCCTCATTGCACTCATAGTGCTATTATATGGGTTAATTAGTGTCCCATAGGGATCTATATAAACCCCTTTGGACTGATGGGGTTAATTAGTGTCTTATGGGGGTCTGTATTGACCCCATGAGTGACATGGTTAATTAGTGGCTTACGTGTGTCTGTATTGACCCCCATGAGTGAAAGGGTTGATTAGGGGCTTATGGGGCTCTGTATTGACACCCATAAGTGAGAGGGTTGATTAGGGGCTCATGGGGGTTTGTATTGTCCCCCATGAGTGACAGGGTTCATTAGTGACTTATGGGGGTCTGTATTGATCCCATGAGGGACAGGGTTAATTAGTGGCTTATGGGGGTCTGTTTTTACCCCCGTGAGTGACAGGCTTAATTAGGGCTTATGGGGCTCTGTATTGAACCCCATTAGTGACAGGATTGATTAGGGGCTCATGGGGCTCTGTATTGATACCCATGAGTGACAGGGTTAATTATGGGCTTATGTGGGTCTGTATTGACCCCCATAAGTGAAAGGGTTGATTAGGGGCTTATGGGGCTCTGTATTGACACCCATGAGTGACAGGGTTGATTAGGGGCTCATAGGGAGTTTGTTTTGTCCCCCATGAGTGACAGGGTTAATTAGTGACTTATGGGGGTCTGTATTGACCCCATTAGGGACAGGGTTAATTAGTGGCTTATGGGGGTCTGTTTTTACCCCTGTGAGTGACAGGGCTAATTATGGGCTTATGGGGGTCTGTATTGACCCCCATGAGTGACAGGGTTAATTAGGGGCTCATGGGGCTCTGCATAGAGCCCCATGAGTGATAGGGTTAATTTTTATTTAGCGCTGGTCCTTTAAGGACCTTTACAATCCTTTAAGGACCCACATGCGAACGACTGCAAGGATTAAAGTGGGGACCATGTGGGATCGCATTGGGGATACCAGCATTGGAGGGTTCATTTTAGGTGCCGGTGGGGGTATTTACAGTACCTCCCCTGCCAGCCATAATTATTAGAGTGCCGCGGGCCCTTTAAGGACTTGCAGTGGGGAATATAACATTTTTAAATGCAGTGGGAGACAGGATCGTGACCCCCACTGCAAGTGTTAATGTGGGTACCTGATGGGGACCCCCAGCATAGGGTTCATGTGGGCACACTGTGGGGGGCCAATCGGGCCCCCGACAGCAAGGGGTTAATGTGGGGACCCTGCAGGGGTCCCAGTGGGGACCCCTGCATGATTGGGATCTAATGTAGGAGTGTTAGGGGTGTTAGGTGCACTGGGGACATATTGGGAACCATACGTAAGGGCTTCTAAAGCCCTTGCGAGTACTCCTCAGCACAAGTAGGACTTGTGGGATACGTTTTCAGAGTGGGAGGGATCAGGTAATTAAAAAGACATTTGCATAAATTGGCCTGCGAAAGTGTAACCTCAAAGGCTTCAGAGGTGGTGTAAGCTCCACGTTGCAGGTTGGCCATTTTCGCAGGGCCTTCACTTGGAAATCGATCCATGGTCGCAAAATGGAGGCAATGGAATAGGGAAGTTGCCTCTGTTTTGCACTTGCGAACTCAGAGCTGAAATAAGTAGCAATTGAATGAGGCTGATAATCGAGAAAGCATAAGGTGAAATTTGATACTAAAATAATGCAACGAGCCAGAGGCAGCATCAAGGTTGTAGATGGAAGCCAAGAGATCGGGAGAGGTAGAGTAGGAGAATTTAATTTGTACCAGGGTTGGAAAGAGAAAGAAGTCGGTCTTTACAGAATTGTGAAATGTGTGTAGGTTGGGGAACTGTCTTAGTAGATTTGGGATTTATTCCAGGGAAGGGGTACAATGAGGGAGAAAGACAGGAAGCAGAGATGAGACTGTGGCCAAGATTTATCAACCAGTATTTTGGAAATCACCATCCATTACAGCAGGTGATCTGCTACCCTATACTCAAAGCAGTACATTACAGCACAAGAAGTGATGAAAAGCTTAAAAATGGCTATTGATGAATCAGCATTGATATTATTGAGAACATTTGCACATTAATAATAAATGTAATAATAATAGACATCAAAGTTAATGGATATAAATAGTATTATTATTAGTAGTAGTAGCAGTAGTATAATATAAGAATATTAGGCAATATATATATATATATATATATATATATATATATATATATATATACCCTTATGATTTTTTGCCAATGCCATAAAACATAAGAAAAATAAACAAAACATGAAATAAATAGGCCTAGTTCTCTCTGAGCACTACCTATAACTATCCATATCCACTCCAAACTAAGCCTGAGAGGAACAAACAGTAAAAATTCCTGGCCTTTTTCTGCTGAAGTCTTTGCTTGACAGCTTCCCCACTTTAGTCTCTCTGGATCGTTTGTACCAGTTTGGAATTCACCATCAGTGTTTCCTCAGTGTTTGCCCTTTCAGTCTGCTCTTTTAGGTCTCTTCTCAGAGCCTGTGCCTTTACTGCTCTTTTAGCAGTCTCTTATTGGAGCCACACCCATCCCTCTGTGTCCTTCCAAGCTGTTTATTGCTCCAGAGTTAACTCTTTCTCTGAGCTCTGGCTGCATCTAACTCTTCAAAAAACTGTCCTGGGCTTTTCACAGCTGCAGCCCCAATGTGATGTGAGAGAGTTTTATTAAAACCCGCCTCTATCCAGCCGCAGGTTTGCACACCTTTCCTCGCGGACTCTCCTACATTTCTGTACGGCTTGGTCTTGGTTACTATATATATATATATATATATATATATATATATATATATATATATATATATATATATATATATATATATATATATATATATTTATATATATATATATATATATATATATATATATATATATTTATATATTGTGGCAGATTAGCCTGCTACTACAGTATATAGATTAACAGCAAAGAGATTGTGTAATATTTTATTCCTTTTATTAAAAGTCCAAAAATTGCACCAAATAATAGCTTATGTCAGCCAAAGTTATGTCAAATAACACACAGTTCTCTTGATAATATCTTCACCAGTAGAAAAGGGGAGGATTCAGCCCGCCCATCTCTCAGAAATGCTCCAACCTCCAGAGACCCTTAATATGCCTTTTAGCAAAAGCGATGTCAAATCCTCAGTTATACTGCTGGCTTCTCCCTGGGGTTAATTAACACAGTCTTTAACTGAAAACAGCTTTCTCTGAGGACAGCTTCCAGAAAAAACAGTCTTTACCTGCAAACAAACAGCTTTTCTCTGCAAACAGCTTCCAGGAAACCAGTCCTTACTCTCTTACTCCAAATCACCCTGTCCTCATTTCTGTCTGTAGGGTTTTTAAACCATCTTGATTAAGATCAGGTGTACTGGCTTGATTGAGCTGCAGTCCCAATTAACCCTTTACATTCAAAACTGGATATACAGCTCTGCTCAATCTCAGGCTTATATATACTCCTTGCTTGACTCTGTTACAATATATATATATATATATATATATATATATATATATATATTAGTTCTAATAATATATATGTTTATGAAAACCAGATAAACGGGGAGCAGAAGGATATTATAGTTAGTCTACTTTTATATCATAATTATAATGAGCAGAATAAAATAAATTAAGCATAGTTAAAAGATTTGTTAAAAAAAAGCAAATATACATGTATATAGAGTCCCTTTAATGAAGCATACAGTTTTTCAAATATATAACGAAATCTAAAAATATCACTTTTGTTTTTATCATTTATTAAGAGCCAACATATTCCATACTGTCCGTTCTAATCTTTCCACCATTTCTGAAAGAGTTTAGAAGCACCTTTCACTAAGATAGTTCTTAATTTTCAGATTGAAATGAGTTGTTCACATTATTTCAAAAGTGTTTAAAAATTGCTAAATCTCCTCTTTCTGAGCTGATGGTGACAGGAGATCCTGATCTAGTAAGAAATCAAGATAATGAAATAAGTTAATAATATTCACTGTAGTGCCATTCATCTTCAGAATGAGAATGGAGATAATGGCCTCTATTTATCATACTCGTCTTTCCGCACACAATATGGGAAGATCAATGTTGCATTTGAAAGCAGAACTTTAATTAGAAATTTTCTGATTTCAAAGATTAACTTAACTTTTCACTGTTTTCAGTAATTCAAACTTTCTTTGCTAATTAGTAAATCAGCCAGGTTTGTTTTTATGTAATATGCTGTATGAATCTCACTGAATAGGCCTGGCAGACAGCAGTAATTAACACTTAAGATTGTGTTAACAAAGTCTTTAATTAGATATTATCAATAGATAATGCATCCCAGGATAATAATGTACTATTGATCAAAATACATATTTTTTTAAAGCAATTAAAGCACCCCTATATTTCAACTACAGTTTGTAAAAGGCAAATTTCAGAAGATATAGAATAAAAACACAGGTAAAATTAATAATAATAATAAAATATTTTTAGATGCAATTATGTTACCTGTATGAGGTGTTGGGGCAGGTTCAAAAACGTACTCTTTCAATGTAAGTTTACTTTATCTTGGGCTTTGCCTGTACTGTATGGGAACAAGAACAAAAGAACATGAAGCACCACACACACATACACAGTATCCATTTAAAACACTCATAGTCAATCTGATAACACTTCCCTGCATCGTTAGAGCTAGTCAATGGAGAGCCCTTTTTTATTGGACACACATAATCATAAATAAATGACAAGCTTCCGAGAGTGTTGACATCCCTTTATCAAGTCTGAAGCAAAACTGACATGAGATGGAACCCTCAGTTTGAATAAAAACAGCACATGCAGAGAGAGTGGTGGCAGTGTCTGACATCATCAGGCAAATACATATAGGTGGAATGAACACAACATAGTATGGTACATATATATATATATATATATATATATTCCACAATAATCATTTAGTGTATGGTGAGCACAAAAGTGAGAAAAGCTCTCCACCGTACAAAGTACAGAAAACGAATAATACATTAATAAGCCCATTTGCATGTCTAAAAGGCGGGGACATGCAAATGAGAATACAATGTACCTCACTCTTTTAATCCAAAAATAGCAACTTTATACATTGCTCCCTTAAAGCATATGCCCGCTGTATTAAACAGCTTTTAAGCAAAGCATCGGGTTGGATTTTACACAAACCAAGAATCACTCATATACAGGCCTGTTTCAAGCTTTTGGCTATCATCAGTATGAGGTAGATTCTGGTTTGTGCAACAGATTTTGTAGGATTGGGTATTCCACAATAATCATTTAGTGTATGGTGAGCACAAAAGTGAGAAAAGCTCTCCACCGTACAAAGTACAGAAAACGAATAATACATTAATAAGCCCATTTGCATGTCTAAAAGGCGGGGACATGCAAATGAGAATACAATGTACCTCACTCTTTTAATCCAAAAATAGCAACTTTATACATTGCTCCCTTAAAGCATATGCCCGCTGTATTAAACAGCTTTTAAGCAAAGCATCGGGTTGGATTTTACACAAACCAAGAATCACTCATATACAGGCCTGTTTCAAGCTTTTGGCTATCATCAGTATGAGGTAGATTCTGGTTTGTGCAACAGATTTTGTAGGATTGGGTATTCCACAATAATCATTTAGTGTATGGTGAGCACAAAAGTGAGAAAAGCTCTCCACCGTACAAAGTACAGAAAACGAATAATACATTAATAAGCCCATTTGCATGTCTAAAAGGCGGGGACATGCAAATGAGAATACAATGTACCTCACTCTTTTAATCCAAAAATAGCAACTTTATACATTGCTCCCTTAAAGCATATGCCCGCTGTATTAAACAGCTTTTAAGCAAAGCATCGGGTTGGATTTTACACAAACCAAGAATCACTCATATACAGGCCTGTTTCAAGCTTTTGGCTATCATCAGTATGAGGTAGATTCTGGTTTGTGCAACAGATTTTGTAGGATTGGGTATTCCACAATAATCATTTAGTGTATGGTGAGCACAAAAGTGAGAAAAGCTCTCCACCGTACAAAGTACAGAAAACGAATAATACATTAATAAGCCCATTTGCATGTCTAAAAGGCGGGGACATGCAAATGAGAATACAATGTACCTCACTCTTTTAATCCAAAAATAGCAACTTTATACATTGCTCCCTTAAAGCATATGCCCGCTGTATTAAACAGCTTTTAAGCAAAGCATCGGGTTGGATTTTACACAAACCAAGAATCACTCATATACAGGCCTGTTTCAAGCTTTTGGCTATCATCAGTATGAGGTAGATTCTGGTTTGTGCAACAGATTTTGTAGGATTGGGTATTCCACAATAATCATTTAGTGTATGGTGAGCACAAAAGTGAGAAAAGCTCTCCACCGTACAAAGTACAGAAAACGAATAATACATTAATAAGCCCATTTGCATGTCTAAAAGGCGGGGACATGCAAATGAGAATACAATGTACCTCACTCTTTTAATCCAAAAATAGCAACTTTATACATTGCTCCCTTAAAGCATATGCCCGCTGTATTAAACAGCTTTTAAGCAAAGCATCGGGTTGGATTTTACACAAACCAAGAATCACTCATATACAGGCCTGTTTCAAGCTTTTGGCTATCATCAGTATGAGGTAGATTCTGGTTTGTGCAACAGATTTTGTAGGATTGGGTATTCCACAATAATCATTTAGTGTATGGTGAGCACAAAAGTGAGAAAAGCTCTCCACCGTACAAAGTACAGAAAACGAATAATACATTAATAAGCCCATTTGCATGTCTAAAAGGCGGGGACATGCAAATGAGAATACAATGTACCTCACTCTTTTAATCCAAAAATAGCAACTTTATACATTGCTCCCTTAAAGCATATGCCCGCTGTATTAAACAGCTTTTAAGCAAAGCATCGGGTTGGATTTTACACAAACCAAGAATCACTCATATACAGGCCTGTTTCAAGCTTTTGGCTATCATCAGTATGAGGTAGATTCTGGTTTGTGCAACAGATTTTGTAGGATTGGGTATTCCACAATAATCATTTAGTGTATGGTGAGCACAAAAGTGAGAAAAGCTCTCCACCGTACAAAGTACAGAAAACGAATAATACATTAATAAGCCCATTTGCATGTCTAAAAGGCGGGGACATGCAAATGAGAATACAATGTACCTCACTCTTTTAATCCAAAAATAGCAACTTTATACATTGCTCCCTTAAAGCATATGCCCGCTGTATTAAACAGCTTTTAAGCAAAGCATCGGGTTGGATTTTACACAAACCAAGAATCACTCATATACAGGCCTGTTTCAAGCTTTTGGCTATCATCAGTATGAGGTAGATTCTGGTTTGTGCAACAGATTTTGTAGGATTGGGTATTCCACAATAATCATTTAGTGTATGGTGAGCACAAAAGTGAGAAAAGCTCTCCACCGTACAAAGTACAGAAAACGAATAATACATTAATAAGCCCATTTGCATGTCTAAAAGGCGGGGACATGCAAATGAGAATACAATGTACCTCACTCTTTTAATCCAAAAATAGCAACTTTATACATTGCTCCCTTAAAGCATATGCCCGCTGTATTAAACAGCTTTTAAGCAAAGCATCGGGTTGGATTTTACACAAACCAAGAATCACTCATATACAGGCCTGTTTCAAGCTTTTGGCTATCATCAGTATGAGGTAGATTCTGGTTTGTGCAACAGATTTTGTAGGATTGGGTATTCCACAATAATCATTTAGTGTATGGTGAGCACAAAAGTGAGAAAAGCTCTCCACCGTACAAAGTACAGAAAACGAATAATACATTAATAAGCCCATTTGCATGTCTAAAAGGCGGGGACATGCAAATGAGAATACAATGTACCTCACTCTTTTAATCCAAAAATAGCAACTTTATACATTGCTCCCTTAAAGCATATGCCCGCTGTATTAAACAGCTTTTAAGCAAAGCATCGGGTTGGATTTTACACAAACCAAGAATCACTCATATACAGGCCTGTTTCAAGCTTTTGGCTATCATCAGTATGAGGTAGATTCTGGTTTGTGCAACAGATTTTGTAGGATTGGGTATTCCACAATAATCATTTAGTGTATGGTGAGCACAAAAGTGAGAAAAGCTCTCCACCGTACAAAGTACAGAAAACGAATAATACATTAATAAGCCCATTTGCATGTCTAAAAGGCGGGGACATGCAAATGAGAATACAATGTACCTCACTCTTTTAATCCAAAAATAGCAACTTTATACATTGCTCCCTTAAAGCATATGCCCGCTGTATTAAACAGCTTTTAAGCAAAGCATCGGGTTGGATTTTACACAAACCAAGAATCACTCATATACAGGCCTGTTTCAAGCTTTTGGCTATCATCAGTATGAGGTAGATTCTGGTTTGTGCAACAGATTTTGTAGGATTGGGTATTCCACAATAATCATTTAGTGTATGGTGAGCACAAAAGTGAGAAAAGCTCTCCACCGTACAAAGTACAGAAAACGAATAATACATTAATAAGCCCATTTGCATGTCTAAAAGGCCTGTATATGAGTGATTCTTGGTTTGTGTAAAATCCAACCCGATGCTTTGCTTAAAAGCTGTTTAATACAGCGGGCATATGCTTTAAGGGAGCAATGTATAAAGTTGCTATTTTTGGATTAAAAGAGTGAGGTACATTGTATTCTCATTTGCATGTCCCCGCCTTTTAGACATGCAAATGGGCTTATTAATGTATTATTCGTTTTCTGTACTTTGTACGGTGGAGAGCTTTTCTCACTTTTGTGCTCACCATACACTAAATGATTATTGTGGAATACCCAATCCTACAAAATCTGTTGCACAAACCAGAATCTACCTCATACTGATGATAGCCAAAAGCTTGAAACAGGCCTGTATATGAGTGATTCTTGGTTTGTGTAAAATCCAACCCGATGCTTTGCTTAAAAGCTGTTTAATACAGCGGGCATATGCTTTAAGGGAGCAATGTATAAAGTTGCTATTTTTGGATTAAAAGAGTGAGGTACATTGTATTCTCATTTGCATGTCCCTGCCTTTTAGACATGCAAATGGGCTTATTAATGTATTATTCGTTTTCTATATATATATATATACACGTGTTATATACACATATACAAGAAGTATCATAATATAATTAAATACATATAAATAAGTAAATATAAATATATAAACATGTATACATATATATATACACATACATACACATAATCATCATATCAGGAATATAGGGGGTTATAAGAAATTAAGATAATGAGATAAAAACTCCATATTAACATTAAGTCCTGTATTTTTCGTATTAAAGTGAGTTATCATCTTCATTTCATAGATCTTTCTTTCTTGTGTGTTTTTAAAGTAACCTCTGAGTATTTTTATTTTCAGGTTTTGTATAGAATGGTTATTTTGTGAAAAGTGATGTCCCACTGGGGTACAATAATTGTCTTCATTGTGTTTTTTGATGGAGTTTCTGTGAAGGTTCATCCTCATATGTAATTTCTGGTTGGTTTCCCCAATGTAGCATCCATTTTCACAGACAGTACATTGTATCATGTAGACTACATTTGATGATGTGCAGGAATATGACCCTCTGATGTTGTAGCTCTTGTTGTTGTGTGTGGCTGTATCCTCTTTGCAGATATGCTGACATAATTTGCACCGATTTTTGTTGCAGGGTTTGGTGCCATTTTCTCTGTTGGGCCGTTCATTGGCCAATCTTCTGTTCACCAATGTTTGTCTTAGATTTGGTGGTTGTCTGAATGCGACAATGGGAGGTTTGGGAAATATATGTTTTAATTCTGCATCTTCTGTTAGTTGTGGTTGTAGATCTTTAATTATTTTACGTATTCCTTCTAGAGTCGGATGGTATGTTGTTACTAGAGGTGTACGTGAAGAACTTTCTTTAGTTTTATATTGCAACAGGTGTTCTCGGTGTGTTTTGATGGCAGCGGTTACTTTCTGTGTGATGACATGGGGTTTGTAACCCTTTTGTTTGAAGGAGTCAGACAGTGTTTTTAAATGTTTGTCGCGGTCCTTGGTGTTTGAGCATATGTGGTGGTATCTGATGGCTTGGCTGTAAATTATCCCTTTTTTAGTATGTGAGGGATGGAAACTAGAACTGTGTAGGTAACTATATTTGTCTGTAGGCTTCCTATACACAGATGAGTGAAGTTTACCATTTTTGATGGATATGGTGGTGTCCAAAAAGTTTACCTGTTCAGCAGAGTAATCCATTTTAAGTTTAATAGATGGGTGGAAGGTATTAAAGGCATTGTGGAAGTCTCTGAGGTTTTTTTCTCCCTCTGTCCATATGATGAACAGGTCATCTATATACCGGTAGTATCTGTAAGGTTTATGGACTAATGTGGATAGGAATCTCTGTTCCAGGTCAGCCATAAATAGATTTGCATACTGTGGTGCCATTTTCGTACCCATTGCAGTCCCCATGATCTGTAGGTAAATCTGTCCGTTGAAGGTGAAGTAGTTGTGGGTCAGGATGTATTCTAATAGTTTTGCAATGGTATTTGAATTGTATTTATTGCCCTGGGTGTGATTTGAAAAGAACCTGAGGCATGCCTCAGTACCATCTTTGTGGGGGATGTTGCTATAGAGAGATTCAACATCCATGGTAACTAGTAGTGTGTTAACTGGAAGGTCCTCAATTAGGCTAAGTTTGTTAAGAAAGTCAGTGGTGTCCTGTATGTAGCTGCTGGTGTTTGTAACAAATGGCTTAAGGATATTTTCAATAAGACCAGATAACTGTTCAGTTAATGTGTCCATACCTGTAATAATAGGTCTCCCCGGGTTTCCTGGTTTGTGGATCCTTGGCAGCAAGTAAAACGTTCCAGTTGAAGGATCCTGGGGTATGAGCTGCTCCAATTCGTGTTGCACCCTCTTTGGGAATGTTTGAATGAGTTTCCTGAGTTGGATAGTGTATTCTTTTGTGGGGTCCTGGTCTAATTTCTTGTAGTATGTATTGTCTGTCAGATGTTTGTTACCTTCTTGTAAGTAGTCTTTAGTGTTTAAAATCACAACTGCACTACCTTTATCCGCTGGTTTGATAGTGATGTTAGTGTTTCCCTTCAAGCTCTTTATGGCTGCTCTTTCTAATGGAGAGAGATTATATAAACCTTTTTTCTGTTGATTTGTTATTAAGGATGCAGTTCTTAGCCGGAAGCTTTCTATATAACTGTCTAATTTAGGGTTGCGTCCAGGTTGTGGGGTGAATTGTATGTTCTTTTTCTTGCAGTTGTAATCTAATGTGGGAGTGGTAGCATCTTGGCTGTGGAAGAATTCTGTAAGCCTCAGCCTCCTGAAGAATTCTTCCAAGTCTGAGTACAATTTAATTTTATCCAGTTTTCTGCTTGGACAAAATGATAATCCTTTAGATAGAACGGAGATCTCTGTGTTAGTTGGTAGTTTGAAAGGTTGTGTTTTATCTGAGCTGTATTCAGGAGAAATGTTGGTGGTAGTAGTGGAAATCTCAGTTGTATTAAGGTTATTCTCTTTCTCTTCCTGTATCTGTTTTTTGTTGTTATATTGAGAGAGGCAGTTCGGCTTTTTATTTTTCTTCTTTATAAGCTTATGTTGTTGTTTAATTTGTAGATGCTGCATTTCCCTTTCCAATTGTTCAGCTTCATATGTGTTTTGTTCCCTTCGTTTTTGTAGGAGGGATAGTATTTGGTCCTTAAGTTTTTGTTTCTTGCCATAGAGTTGGTGGATTAGGTTGTTTCTTAATTTCTCACTTGTGTGTCTGCAGAGGTTTTCAGCATATAGTGAGTTGTGGGTAGTTTTAAGTGGGTTTTTGATCTTGAGTCCATTTGGTATTAGGTTCCTTCTTTTGCAATGTGACAGAAAAAAGATGTCACTATTGAGCTGTGCTGTTTTCTTGGTCATCTTAATCAGTAGCTTCTTATATATATATATATACACACAATTTGGGAGCCTCCAACAGCTCCTGACCCCCCCCCCCCCAACCACCACCACCACCACCAAATGCCCCTTTTGATCCCCCCTCTTCCCCTTCTGATTCTCCCCTCTGGTTCCGCCCTGTCCCTCTTGATCCTCCCCTCTTCCCATCTTAATCCCCCCTCTGCCCATCCTAATCATCCCTTGGAACCTCTTGATCCCCCCAGATCCCCACCTTGGCACATCCTACCTCACCAGCACTCTTCCCGCACTGTAGCCTTCCCTTGCGGCGTGTCTGCTCTCTAGTGTGTGATGTCATTGGGATGCAACGGCAGGTGAGGATGCAGTGCCGGGAAATGCTACTGGTGGGTAGGAAGTGCCAATGGGGGGATTAGGAGTAGGGGGAAGATCCAGAGGGGACAAGGGGGTATCAGGATGTTGGGGATCGAGAGGGCCAAGGGGAGGATCAGAGGGGTCAAAGGGGGGAATTAGGAGGGGGATCACAATGTTTAGGAGGTTCAAGAGGGGGGATCAGGAGGTGGCTCTGGGGGCCCCTTCCAGGAGAAGGGTCTCAGTGCATTGCACAGGGTGCACCGGCGGTAGCTCCACCACAGCTTCCCTGGGCTTAGATTTTTAAGCCCTGGGGCAACTAGATGTTTAGTATAATAATAATAACAGCAGAAGAGTCGTGTCGAACATGATCGCCAATCTTATATAGGTGAACACATTGTTGCTTATATAATTTAAATATACTCTATTACAGAACTACAATTTGATAATGTACAATCAGTTTTTTTTTTTTTTAAATAACGCATTAATAAATAGTTACTTTGTAACACTGCATAAAAAGAGCTTGAAAAAATAAATGTAAATACAGCACCAGGTTCAGATGAAATGCATCCAAAGCTCTGTAATAGCCTGTTATTTCTAATTTTTCAAGACTCATTCTGAAATTCTGAAAAGGTCCAGTACCAGCAGTAAAGCAGATATGGTACCATTTTTTAAGAAATAAGCTAGAGCAAATTCATGGAACTACATCAATAGGGGAGAATCTCTTAGAAGGGTTGCTGAGAGACTGTATTCGGGGATACGTACATGTGAGCAAAATTATTTTGAACAAGCATGTTTTTTTTGATGAGGGAGATTATTATTATTGATTATTATTGTTTATTTATAACGCGCCAACATATTCCGTAGCGCTGTACATAAGATAAGTTGCAGGCAAAGGTAAATACAAATCAAAACATAACAAAACAAGGAGGGCCCTGTCTTTGAGCCTCGTTACATTTAATGCAACGGTAATCTAATTAGTTTCTATGAGAAGATAAGTAGGATCTTGTACCATAGCAACTCAATTCAGTCTGTTTAGACTTTGCAAAGGCTTTTTGATACAGTGCCATGTTGCAAAGTTATGATACAAAATACAGCATTCAGGAATTAGTAAATATGGATAGAAAACTGACTAAAGCATAAGAAAAAATGGTTAGAAATGTAATATACTCAAATTGGGACTAATGCAGTCGGTGGGGATTCTCAGGGTTCAGTATATGTTCTTTTTTTATATATTTTTTTAAATTATTCAGAATGTAAGGCTGGAGAGTAATGTCTTCAAAATGCACTAAATAGGGCGAGTTAATTGTCAGATCAGGGTGTACTTCCCCTTTCAAAATCACTCATATGAACTAGAAGAATGGAGAGGTAAATGGGCGATACATTTAACACCGCTAAATATAAAATCAGGCATTTGAGAAGGAAAAATAAACATGAGATTTAGCATCTAAATGAAACAAATCAAATAGTATCAGAAATGAGAAAGGATTTTGGGGCAAAATCAGTTCTGTGCACAATTGTGCACCTTCCTCCTCATAATTTATAAAGAAACCTCCTAAGGTGACTCAGCAGCAAAGGAAAAAAGTTGTGCTTAATCAGAGCTGCAAATTGCGTATAAAAACAAAATGTTTTTAAAATAAGTTTCTTTTTTCAATATGCTCACTTCTTATTCTTTGGAAGACTGCGCACATGGGCACTGTGCCTTTCACAATAAACTTT